>CM028359.1:81603133-82157538 GCA_016618105.1 Dendrobium huoshanense | reverse complement strand
AGCTTTTCATACATACTCAATTCAGGCTCATCACTTTGAGGTTTAGATTTGTTACCCTCTTGGTCGCTATCTGAATCTAAAGTGAGATCAAACTTTGGAGGAAGATTAGATTTTTTTATAGTCAAAAGCAATTCTATCACCCCTCTTTTTTGATTCTTCATCAGAACTTGATTCAAGTTTGATATACATCGGGGTATTCCTTCTTTCAGTTGAAACACGGCCTCGGCCACGTGCTCTTTGGGCCATCCTCCCACCTCTTTGAGGCAAATTGTTTGGAGGCCTAAAGACTACGCGCTCGACGTCGTCTTCACTACTTGAATTTTATTCTTTTGTACTCTTGATTTTTTCTTTTCTCAACTCTTGAATTGCTTTTGAACTATGATTTTCTTTCTTTTCTTCCTTAACATTGATCTCTACATTAGATTTTGTAGTAAAACCTTTGGGAACATAATATGCAGCATCCTCGTAGATCCCGATCTCATGAATAGAGAATGGTTGCAAATCACCCTTGATTTCAAACTCAATGCCATCTCGTTGGTACTTGATGCATTGATGTAGGGTGGAAGGAATCATCCTATACTCATGGATCCAAGGCCTACCTAGGAGCGCATTAAAGGACGTAGCCGAATCAATTATATGAAATTTCGCTTTAGTTTTCAACTCTCCTATCTCTAGAAGAAGTGTGATCGAACCTAAAGCCTTCTCACCTTTTTCGTTGAACCCGCGAAGCACTAACTTGTCGGTTGAGAGCTTGCTAGTATAAATTCTAAGGTATGCGAGAGTCTTTATGTTCATCACGTTGACCGATGCACCCGGATCAACAAGAACTCTTGATAATTTGAACTTATCCACATTTACAGTGATGTAAAGTGGGCGATTATGATCGGCAGTTCCAAGGAGTAGATCTTCATCGGATAAGGTAACTCCTGGAATTTCTTTGAAGTACAAAGCTTCCTCCTCAGAAGTTGAAGCGAGTTGAGCTAAGCAAATCTCGGGGTCGAGAAGTGCTTTAATTAAAGTCTCCCTCATCTCTTTTGAAAGGATGAGGGCATCGTAGATGCTCAACTTAGCAGGCAACTTTCTAAGGTGAGCTAAGACGTTGTAATCAACACTTGGAACATTAACATCAGGACCCGATAGATTTGAAGGAGAGTTTGATTGTTGAGTAGAGACTTGAATTGGATCAGTAGAAACAACTTGTTTTTCCTTTTCCTGTGGGGGAAGCCTAGGGGGTAAAACCTTGCCATCCCGTAACTGTACTTGCACGATTTCATCGGAAGGACAGTCTACGGGGAGGTCTACGCTCTCCTTAGGCGGTTGATTGTCATTTTCTGAATGAGAATCTGAATCAGAAAAGTCTATCACGACGGGACTCCCTTGAAAATTAATTTCAGGGGTATCACCCTCTGATACGTCATCAAATTCATCTTCCCCTTGAAGGGTCAAATCTGGAGAGTTGGGTTTTTTAACTTCTTGATTATCCTCAGCTGGCTCTGGGTTATTTTCAATGGAAGAATCATTTAAAACTTCATTCTCAACACTAATCAGCAAAATATTTGCAGAAGGATATTTCTTTTTATTCAATTTTTGACCCTTTGCCTTTGATGAGGCAAAGTAAAAGTCAGATAACTTTAATGGGGCTAGTGGTTTTGAGCTACCATCCACCACTTGTACAAATCTCTCATCAACAAATTTCCTCTCTACAAAAGGTTCACTCTTTTCATTTTTATTTGATACAGTACTTCCCACAACTACTGGAGAGGAAATCGTCCCAACATCCTCCTGCGATGCCTCCAGCTCAACCTCCCAGATCGGGCCACGGGCTCTCGTCGGTAACTGTTGAGAAAGATGAAAAGATTGGTTAATCGACTTTTTAAATGCCCGGGATAGTGCTATATCCCAGCCATCTTCAATGGACGAAGAAAGATTAGAATTAATACCTGAGATAAATTTGACAGATCCTTGATCCGGATTGACTAAGTACTCCTTTGGAATTATAATATTACCTTGACGGAAATTCCAGTCGAGCCAGTCCTTAAAAGGTATGCAGTCTTCGATTGTGTGGCCCAACATGCGATGGTAGGGGCAAAAGGTCGGATCGTCCTTTTTATTTACCTCTTCCGGCTTCTTGACCTCCGGCAATCGAAAATCTGGCTTCTTTAAAAGGCTCTTGAAAATTTTCTTCACCGACTCCCTTTTGAATGGATACGGACGAGCCAATCTCTCTTCAAAAGTGGGCCGGTGATATGCTCTAGTAGGTTGAGAAGTTACTTGAAACGGTTGAGGTTTCTGAGTCTGCTGAACAGTAGGATTACTTGATTGAATGTTAATCGGTTTCTTCCCCTTGTCGACTGCTGAAACCATTGATGTTCTCTTTTCAAAGAACTTCAATGGTTTACTAACCTTCTTATCTTCAGTAGAATCCTTCAAGAATGACATTTTGGGAGCCTCTTCTTGTAGATTACTAGCTTTGTTAAGAAGCTTTTCGAAGGTTTTAATTGTAAACCCCTTTAACATAAAAGCAATAGGCCCGTGGATATTCTTTAAAAGAATTTCCACTGCATGTTGCTCTTGTAGTTGGGGTTCACATTTCATCGAGAGGTTTCGCCACCTCAAGATGTAGTCGACTAAAGACTCGCCCGGTTTTTGCTTTTCGATGACGAGATCACCAACGGTTACACGTTGTTGAGCTCCTGAGAATCTCTTTAAAAAGAGACCCTCAAGCTCTGTGAAAGTTTTTACAGAACCATTTGGTAGATCTGTGTACCACTCAAAAGCAATACCGGACAAACTACTCACAAACTGACGAAAGAGTAGAGCATCCGACCCTCCTGCATTGCAACAGCTTGCTCGGAAATGGGCCAGATGTTGTCTTGGGTTTTCTAAGCCGCTAAAAATTTTGAAAGAAGGTGGCACAAAACCCTTAGGATAAGGAACCAAATCATATTCCTCGGGATAGGGTCTACCCTTTGGAATAGATACAGTTCATTGTGAATGGGCTAAGGCCTCCCTTACCTGGGTTTCAATCATCTGACGGATATCTTTTTCTGGTGGAGGTACCGAAGATGTAACTTCTGGGAGTTTGGGGTTTGAATCAGCTTTCCTGCTGTGCTCGCCCATTGTATGCACTGTGGGCTGCAACTGCTCGGGTTTGAACTCCTGTGATTGCAAAAGCTGACTCTGCATCTGTTCAACTCGAATCATCATCTCCTCCACTTTTCTTTCAAGATTCTTAATATATTCATCCTTCTCTTTCAATCTGACAGAACTGTCTGAATCTGAGTCGACTGCTGCTGACTCTTCTTCCTTTCCGGAGTGATGCTTAGAAGGCTCAGCATCTTTAGCTGACGTGCGAGTTTCAACCATATGGACGTCCGCTATTGGCTCTTTCTCAACTAACAAGTCATCTTCATCCGGATTGAATTCATCAATAGCCTTCTTCTTAAGGATATCTCTAATTTCTTGTACCACTTCTTCAACTGGCCTCCCATCTATTGCTTCATTATAAATGGGTAAATATCCATCATAACTCATCACCTGATCATATTCTTTAACATCTAACTTATCAAAAATATTGCTAATCTTGACATCTTCTTCAGTGATTTCTTCACTAACCAGCTGATCTAACTTCTCTTGATCAGGATCTTGGGTCGTCTCCTCCCCTCCGACTGTTCCGAGGTCGGTAGTCACAAGGGTGACATCCTCAGTAGGGTGAGGGACATCCATCTTAATTGGTGATGGAGGGGCTTGAACAACTGGGGCTCCAACATCAACACGAATAGAGTCCTCACTTCCCTGAACTGGGAGTCTAGGGAGTTTAACTGGTATCTGAATTTGAGGTTCCCTGAATTGAATCCCAATGGATCTACTGAACTTCCTTCTTGCACATGATTCTTCTGGCGACATGTGCCTCTTGCCCTTAACATCAACTGGTTTAAGCTCTTTAAAGACTTCTTTAGATTTCACTATCACTGGGGCCAGCTTTGACAGTTTTGAAGGTGGGGTCGGTGGTCTACCACTAAAAGAGCGACTCTGGCCAGACCTGGTTAATACTATCTCCTCCGTCTTTGCAGACGGGAGGCGAGGCACCCAGTGGTATCCATCTACCAAGACTGAAGATACAGGTTGTTTAACAAATTTTTTGTTCTTCCTCACTGGTTGAGGAGTCAAGTTCTTGGCTTCAGACTTTTCTTCCTTCAGAACTTCTTTCTCAAGTTTGTGTGAAATCACTCCCTTCAAGTGTTTCACATATTGCTCCTTCGTTTGCCCTACTTGAGCAGCGCAAGTATGGATGATATTTCTAAGCATTCTAGCTTTCAGAACTTGCTTCTCCTTCGGGGTTCTTTTAACAGAATAGTCTACTGGGCTAGGCGGAGTGCTAGCTATCCGAGTAACTCTCTCCTCCCCTGCAGCAGCTGCGAGAGGGTGAAAACGACTCCCTTTAAGGAGTGGAGAAGAGGCAGGGATTGGCAGCTCCTCGACAGCCTCAATATCGACTTTACCCAAGGCCTTCAGCTCGGCCACTTTCTTGGTCTTGGTGATTTTCTTTCTTAACCTTCTCAGATAATTTTTCTTGGAATTCTTACTTCCATACAGAGTTTCAGAACTTGAAGACCCTTTCTCAAACACTATCTTGCCTGCAGCGGCAGCTTCCAGTTTCTTTGCATCTTCAAGAAATTCTTTGGGCGCATTAGCAATGTCTAGCGCTGACCACAGACTAGGAGGGGCATCGTTCCCAGCTCCTATGGCTAGTTGAACTACAGGGGCATCTTTCTCGCCCTCCACAGCAAGGTCAACCAAAGTGTTTCCATTCATCACCAGTCTAAGAGACTTAAATCCTATCCCAAACTGAATTGAATTTTCATAGACTAATTCTTCAATCAGTAAATCACGATCCATTGAAAATAGTAGTTTGCCAGCCATTGCAGTTAAGTTGATTGTCTGAGAATTGGAAAGGAGAAGATTTGAATTAGAAACTTGAATTTGAATTTTGAAAATAAATTTATATTTTATCGTATATATCGGGTTATAAGAGCTATAACCCGGTGTAAAATGATAGAATATAGAGTTTGATTTTGATTGAAATAGAGTTTGAATTGTCGTTGTATATATTCAACTACAGAAGGATTTTGTAGGAAAATATATAACAACGATAATCTGAATTTGATTTGGATGAATTTGAATAAGATGTTTGAATTTGGAGATAATTGAGTTTTGGAAATTCAAAAATCCGGCAGCATTTCCCCTTATTTTTGGAACTCAATGTGTTGAATTTTCATTCAACAAAAGGTTCACAAATGAACATCGGGAAAAACACTAAGAAGGCCTAACTCTTTCAATCTTTAAAGGATGAAATGTTAATGGCGAACTTGTACCGGATAGAGTTTAAAGGTTTGTTGTATATGTTAACTACGACAATCGTCGTAGAAGAACATATAACAACGATAATCGATTTGAAATGATTCTATAGAGAGTTTTGAAAACTCAAAAATCCGGCAGCATCTCCCCTTATTTTTGGGACTCAAGGTGTTGAATTTTCATTCAACCGAAGGTCCACATTAATTAGGGGAAATTTATTTGAAATCTACTTGACTCTTTCATTTTAGTCAGCGGACTAAGAATGAAATGTCATAGCTTAATTCTACCGGAATAATTGAATTTTAAGACGAATCTTAAAAGTGAATGCTACACTTGATCGTATATATATCGAATTGAGATTGCTACAATTCAGTATACAATGATACAATCATAACGATTATCTAGACGTTGGAAGGATTAAAGCTCTACTAAAAGACTAGAATTTAGATTTTGAAAATTAAGAAAATTTTCTATAAGTTATAGAACTCAGCATGCCACTAGTAATTCAAGCATGCTAGTTTTTAACATTTATAGAAAAGTTTAGAGAGGGATAGACTTAACTCTTTCGCTCTACCAACCAAGTTGGAGGCAAAATGTTCAAGCCTAAACTAGAGGAAGGCTTCCTACACTCACCTCTCATTTCACATGTCTTAATTGAGTTGGCCACGCTCTCTCAAGGGAGAAATGAGAGAGGGACCAACGGAGAGAAAGGTAGTTAAGACTACCGATTCAATAAAATTCAAACCGCTATTAAAGATGGAGAGAGAGATAAGTCCCCAACGGAGTCGCCATTTTTTGTTTAGATTAAAAAAATATTTTTATTTAAGTATATATAGTTTTGGAAAATATTTAATTTTCTTTGAGAAATATTTAATTTTGGAATTTTGAAATTGAACACTCTATTATGAACAATATATCGCCTCGAAAGACGAACATATCGTTCCCTAATGGGTTTGAATTTCAAAGTTTTAAATTTCCCAAAGATAATTAATTAAGGGTTTTGAAAAATTAATTTTGAAAATCAATTCTGGGTTTCTAAATCTCCTACGAGCGCAAGCCCTCGTAGTTAATTATATCGTAGAAAATCGGAATTTCCTACGAAAACTCTCGATTAAAATAGCGGTGTAAATTTTATTTAGATTTTCAAGGATTGATATCAAAGGAAGAAAATGGTAGGAATTTCAAATGAGATTGGTTCAAAATTGAAGACTTATTTTCGGGGTCAAAGGAAGAGGAGTAGGGAGTGTTTTTGAGATTCTGAATTACTTCAGAAAACACTCCAACTAGTTCTAAGCATTAGGCTTGTATTTGATTGAAAACGATGTTTAGTTTAAGTGATCAATTTTATTAGAAATTTGAGATTCAATTCCCGAAAATTGAGGTCTTATGGCCCGAGCCAGCCTCAGAACCTAAATCTAAACTGGGCACTAAAAGTTAGCACCCCGAACCTAGCTAGTGCAATGCGAATCTGGTCTTACCCCGGCCTAGATTGGGGAGCCAGCTAAACCACCTAAACGATTTAAAATTATGAGTCCGGTCTTTTAATGTTGAGTGGTAGGGACGTTATTTAGAAAAGTATAAAGGAACGGGGTTGACATCTAGAGCAGATCTTTAATTGACCCCTTAGACTTATGTTGGGTATTTGATGTCTAAATAATGCAATTAAATATTAGACCCTTTTAAATTTGTTGCTAATGCAATGCATGCTAATTGACTCGATTGAATGCAAAAATTTGTATGTAGCAGTTTAAAAATTTTGGCTTAGAAAATAGATTTTTTCCCTAGAGATTGCATAACATCCCCTTGACAGATCGGCACCCTCATAGGCCAGGTGGTCTGCCAGAACCCGCAGGCGGGGAGATGCCTAACAAGGTTGAGAAAGTATAATATGAATGCATGAAAAACACTCGGCGAGTCCGAGCTTACTTCTTAAGATCGTTTAGAGTTTCTATCTTATCTTAAAAATTTTATTTAATTAAAGTAAAAGAATTTTTTTGACAGACCCCTAAGAGCTTAAATTCAAATTCCAGGCTAAATCAAATACGGCATGCAAGTAAAAAGACTAGAAAAGCAGGAGTTCTAATGCGAAATCAATTAAATAAATCAATTAAAGTAAATATATCAAATTGAATGTCCATATGACAAGTGTCACTCATTATTACATCTCAAAAATTACAAGGAATTAAAGTGGCCGGGCACCACTGACTACAACCCAGATTTCTAATCCAAAATCAAATGATTTTGAGACTTGGGATTCTTCTCGTTGTCCAATCCTTCATCTTCTCACGAACATCTTGATTCGTCGGTTCAAGATATCCAAATGGAAAGAAACTCCCCCTTGATCGGGGTGTTATCCTTCCTCTTTGAATATTTGCAAAGTATCCTAATTTGAATTCCAAATGGAAGAAGACTCTCCCCTTTAGGGATGTCTTCACCTCTTTGGAATTCAAATTGGATATTTATATCCCAATCTCAAATCATTTTAAATAAATACAACCATATCAAATCAAATTTATATTAATAAAAAAAAATCTAGATTCGATCCTTCAAGGTTATCCTAATAATCAACAGTTGTATATTCAATCCCAAGCAGTTATAATATGAAAAATTGAAATGCAATTTTTTAGCCACACTTGGCCATGCTCTTTTTATTCAAAGGGGGTCTTAAGCGCGGCAGGTACCTGTGCAAAGAGTATATATATATATATTTTATTAACTGCCCCCTTTAATTTCAGCTCCTTGTATGAGCATGGCCACCTGCATAAGATTGCACAAGTATAATTTGCTCATAACCTAGGGGTAAATCTAACGTACAATCAATCACAGAATGCAGAAAGTAAGTAAATAAACACATCAATTCTACACTAGCAAACAGCATGCAGTAAAAACTCAAAAAACGCGGCACACAACTGTAGAAAGTAAAACACCGGCCTATCCTAAAACTAGAGTCGGTGATCCTAGCAAACCATCTAAAGTGTGTGAGGTAGGTCGTGTGGTTTTGATGTGTCCTAATTAGGATTATTAGTTAAAGTTGTCTAAAGTTCAATTGGTTGGAAGGTTTAAGGGATTTAAGTTTGAATTCAAATATTAATGGCTTAAGATTAATTTTAAGATTTATTTAATTAATTGTTGGATATCATCTTTGTTTCACACCGAGGCCGTGAAGTTTATTTCACCTTCCTTGGGGCTAAGTTAATAGCCTCGTAGGTCTGGGTTACCCAGTGGTACCCGGTATAATTAAATATTTTAGGTTCTTTAAGGCTTAAGAATTAATGAATTTTATTAGAAATGTTTTGTTGCTGATTTTTAAAATTGATTAATTTAAGTTTGCCATTAATCGATTCGTGGCGTTGTGCCACCAGGCTCGAGGAACCAGCCTCCTTAGGACACTTAGCCCCGCAGCCCGGAGTAGTCCAGCCGATAAACCAAATTAATGTAGTTAAGTTAAAAGTTTTAAAAGGTTAGATAATTAATAATTAATCTATTTTTAAGGTTTAACACCCCTTGGAATCCATTCGTGGCGTTGTGCCACCAGGCTCGAGGAACCAGCCTCCTTAGGACACTTAGCCCCGCAGCCCGAAGTAGTCCAGCCAATAAACTTCATCTTTAGGATGGTTGTTGCGTTTTAAAAGGTTTGTTGAGTGTTTTAAACATTAAATTAACATTTTCTGGAGTTTTAGAACGATTTTGAGTTTTTAAGAATTTTTGGAATATTTTAATCATTTAATTAAGGGGTTGAAAATTGACTTTTTGATTAAAAGTGTTTTCTGGAAAGTTAACATTTTATTAAAATACTAGAGCTTACTATGATCAGTTAGACAGTAAGTACGTTGAAATCGGATTTTTCAGCATTTTATTACGAAGGTTTGAAGTTTTGAACTAGTTTTAACTACGGTTTGACCAATTTGTTGACTTTTTGAAATATTACAGATTTCTGGAATTTGATATTTTTAATAAATATTAGACCTTATTAGGAGTTGAATGCAAGTGAGTTTAGGTGATTTGGATTTTTTTTGAATTAGTTATGAAGGTTTGAAGTATGGGTAATTATTGAATTTTTTGAAATTACTTAATTAGAGGGCCCTTTTTATAATTTTGCTCCAAATGAGTTCCCAATTCCTTGAAATCAGCTCCAAAGGTCAGGAATGACCTAAGGAGAGATTCCCAAGTGTTTGGGAAATTTTTGGAATTTTCAATAATTATTAATTAATTATATTAATTAAATATTGATTTTCACTTAAAATTAGATTAAGGTTTAAATTGCTGTCAAATAATTTTGGTTTTACTTTTCATTGGTTAAGGGTTTAATTATGGTCAGTTAGAGCGGTTAAACTTAATTTTTAGATTTAAAATGGATTTATTACATTTTCTGGAAGAATTAAAGCTTAATTAAGGGTTAAACTTAGGAAAATCGATTAAGGGACTTAATGATTCCTAAAATCAGTGAAACTTTTTCCTAGGGCTGAGAATGTCACTACGTTAAAGTGTTCAAAGTTTTGAGTCAATAGGAGGTGAATCTAATTATTGGAAATATTCTAAGTTCTCTAAACACATGTCCTTAATTATTGTCCTTAGTGACACTAAGTTTAATAGGTTTGAATTGAAGTTTTGACTAACCCTTGACCAAATGTGAAATAAGCACATAGAAACAATCAAATCCTAAAGCTAGGAGAGCTTAGGCTAAGTGTATGTGTGTGCACAACCTAAGCATGCAAATATTGATAATAATTAAGGTAATAAAATTTTGATTAGTGAATGATTAGAATGTAATCACTCACTAATCATCCCCCAAAAATTTCTATTCAATCAAGCCTAATCTATGTTTAAGATTTCAAAAGGATCTCTCAAGTATATTAAAGATTTAATATATATATAATTTTAAAATAGATTTCAAAATACATATATTTATAGATATAAACTTATATACATAAGGATATAGATTTTAAAATAATTAAAAATATCATTAAAATAAAAATTTTAGACTTGTGAGATCCACTGTTTTTTTTTAAGAAGTTGGAAAATAACTTTTTTAATTTTAAAATAATTAATATAATATTTAATTAAATAATAATTAAATACTAAGATATTCAATATAATTAAAGTAAATCAAAATAAATTAAGTTTTAAACTATGAAAATAGTTTTAAATTAAAATTGTTAATTTTCTGAAAATTTTGATATATTATTTGAATTTTTATGAATTAAATTGAACTTATATGAAATTTTTAAAGTTTTAAAGCAATTAAATGAATTTAAATAATTTAAAATTAATTAGTATTTAAAATAATATCTAAATTAAGTTTAATTAAATATTGGCTGTTTTTTTGAAATTTTAGTATTATTTAAAATAATTTTCATTTAATAACCTTAAAACAATCAAGTTTAATTAAATGTTTAATTAAATATTTAAATAAGTTTAAATTAATTATATATATATATATATATATATATATATATATATATATATATATATATATATATATATATATATATATATATATATATATATATATATATATATATATATATATATATCTCAAATTAACCTTAATATTTTAAAAAAAATAATCTCTGACTATTTTGATAATAATATTAATATTTTAATATTTTAAAATGATTTAAACTAAATGTAATATTTAATAAATTTTAATTTATCAAAATTTAATATTTAAAATAATTAAAATATAATTAATATTTTAAATTAATTCTGATTTTAAATTAAAATATTTCATTCTATAAGTATATATATATATCTTTTAAAATTAATTTTAATAATAATAATAAATTTTTTTAAATTTTTTGAATTAAAAATGATTTAAAAATGAATTTTAAATCATTTTTAATAGTCTGGCGGCGCCGGCGGCGGAGGAGGCCACGTGGAGCTCTCTGATTCGACCAAACCAGAGATGGCGGCTGGCAGGACACGCGGCGCATTTTGGTTCGCGGAGTCAAAAACGCGGAGGCGGCGCGACGGCGCAACGGCCGTCAGCCACGCGTCGGCCGCGGGACGCTGGACGCGGTTTTACTTAACCACGTCAGCGTCAAACTATGGCCGTCCGATTCTCCGCGTTTCGGGATCGACGGCCTCGATATGAACTCATGAAGAAGAGATCAGACGGCGGCAACTGGATCCCGCGGTTCCGAACGAAGGGTCTGGATGCCGCCGGACCAAAAGTCTTACGCCAAATCAAATACACAGCGGAAATAAAGCATCAAACAACTCAATCTGGACCGTTGATCGAGCGATCAACGGTCCAGAAGACGTGCACCTGAGCCAGACTAGGAAAACGCCCTAGAAAATGTTTTCTGGATCATTCTCAAAATCGACTCAATCAATTTTAGTGAAATTTTAAACTCGAATTAGAGTGATGAACAGAAACTTTGGGGAATCAAACATTTTGAATTTAAAGCATTTAATTTAACGCTATTTAAGTAGGCATCTAGTGACCTATATCTAGGGATTTAAAAGATTTTTACCATTGAATTTATAGGGAAATGACTCGGTTGCAGTTGTAGACTGTCCACGCTCCTATTTGATGAAGATCGCTCGAGCTAACACCACCTGGATCGACTACAATAGAAGCTTGGATGTAATACCCTTATCTCGCCGGAAGGATGATCGCCGGCGATCTTTTCCGTTGAGATCAAGCTAGGAGTTAGTGGGGAAAGGTTTAGATATCCTCAGGGAGCTGGTGGCTGGGTTTTAGAGGCTTTTGATAGTGAGAAAGAGATGAGGGATCAATGTGGCTCATTTTTCTCCTTTTGCCCTATTCAAACCCTTACAGTTTGAATGGAGGGCTGAGATCAATGGTTTGGACTCCCAGATGGCTGCCACCTGTCCAGGGAGTTGGTGGGAGCAGGAGGAATCAAGGACAAGGGTACATCCTATGTGGAAAGCCATATTTGTCTTCACTTGGACACATGGAGAGATAGGGATTGTTTGATCTGGATTCAAGGGTCAAGATTAATCTTAGGAAGCTTCTAGTGACTGTTTAAATGGCTGTAGGGGTTTTAATTAACGTGTATTAGCTTAAGGGGGTTAATTTGGCCTATTAAGGGGTATTTTGACCATCCATTGACCGTTTGACCAATCAATGGGCCCAGGGATGCTGAGGTGGCATGGGAGGAGGCTTAGGAATTAAAAGGAAATGCTGGAATGGATTGATGAGGGAATGGGTTAGCTTAGGCCAAGCCAAATGGGGATTTAAACCCCTTAAAGAGCCTTGTTGACCATGTTGACCAGTCAACTGGTTGACCAAGGGTGAGGTGGCAGCCAAAGTGATTTAGGGGATTGATTAAGAAGAGTGGAGAGGGTTTGACAAAGACTTGAGTGGATTTTAAATTTAATTCAAAGTGGAGGGCCTTAAAGGTTGGTTTGGTCAAACTAGGTTGACTGAGTCAACCAGGTTGACCCAGGGTGTGAGTTTGGTCCAGGTAGGTTTAATACAATATTTGGAGTCTAGTAGAGGTGATTCCATTGGTTAAATGAGTCATTTGAGTCAAAAGGGCTTAATGGGCCCTTAAGCCAAAATTGGTTGACTTGGTCAACCGGCTAGGCTCAGGGTCCGAGATCAGGCTCAATAGGTTTGAAATGACATTTGGAGACCATTGGAGGTGGTCCCAAGGTCTGGAAAGGTCAATTTGGTCAAAATGCATGTTGTGACCCTTGAGGGCTTGTTTGGTCAACCTAGGTTGACCCAGGGTCTGGGTTTGGGTCGAGCAGGTTTCAAATGACATTTCAAGACTCATGGAAGTGGTTCTATAGCCTGTAGAGGTCATTTAAATCAAAACACATGTTTGGACCCTTAAAGGGTCACTTGGGTCAAACCTGTTGACTTGGTCAACCAGGTTGACCCAGGGGTTGGAAAAAGGTCCAACAGGTTTGAAATAAAATTTGAAATTTGCTGGAGGTGGTTGCATTCAATTCGGAGTTCATTTGGTTTGAAATCACCATTTGAGCCCCATAGGGGTATTTTAGTCATTTTGACCCCTGGTCAACTGGGGGTCAAAATGGATCAACCAAAATGCAGTTTAATGTTCAACATATTAAGATTAAAGGTCTGGAAGTGACTAGAGGCTTTGGTGAAGGCTCTAAGGTCAGAATCTTCAAAGTGACAGGTCTAGTGGCATAGGCTGTAAATATTTGAAGGTTTTACAGCCTTTGGGTTTCAATTTAGTTTTTGGGGTCAGAGACCTCAGAATGGGCTCAAATTTGGAGGGTTACCTCCAGAGACATGTCCCATCAGTATGCAACTGACAGACTCTGAATCGGAGGTCATTTAACTGGGTTTCAAAGTGTTTGAAAATTCAACGGAAAAGGCCTTTAGGACAAAACCTTTGGACCTTGGATTTTGTTTGATTGACCTAAGATCTAGGTAGATCCTATGGTTTGAATAGATCTTAAAATTAGAAATCTAGAAGGATCCTAAAGCCTAAGAAATTCCTAGAACTTGGAGTCTAGAAGGAGTTTAGGATCTAGAGCAGCTCCTAAGGTCTAAGCTCTAGAAGAATCCTAGCATGGATCCTAGGGTGAGAATTCTAAGAGGATCCTAGAATTTGAATTGATTTGAAAATTAAATTGATTTAGGGTCAAGAGTAGTCTAAGTGACCTCATACAAAAATGAGGTCAACAGCTTCCCAAACGAACATATCAAGACATATTATTCCAACTCCTACCATATAATGCACACTATATGATGTATATTTGCTACATATATCAAGCCAAAGCCTTCCTCCTAAGGAAGGGCCTCATGTATAATCAATTGCAAGCACTAGTGGATTCATTCAAACTAGGTCAGGACCCGTGGTTTTTCCCCATTTTCAGGGATTTCCACGTAAAAACTTTGGTTTCTCTTATGAACGCTACACCCTCTCTTTTTTTCTGCTTGTGTGCTGGATCTTCGTACAATGTTAAGACATTAAATTTTATATTTCTCTACCGCAACGAATATTCAGGACGCAACAATAACAAATAATTATTACAAATAGATTAAAAGATTTTATTTTAATTATGACAAACTAAATTATTACACTATATTTAATTTTTATTTATTCTAAAAAAATTGTATCATTAAGGAAATCATATTAAATAAATTGAATTACTTTTGTATGCCAATAAATAGAATGGTTACAAATGTATGAAATTAGATTAATCTAAGTTTTTTAAATTTGATTAGGGGGTTGATAGAAAATAAAAATAAGCAAATACATGTTCTAAATTAACATGTAAAAATAATTCTATTTATTTTCCAAGATTTATTTCATGATATAACTTATTTTTAATAAATTAAATATTAAATATATTTAAATATTATAAATATGATCATGTTTAAAAGCTTACCAATTTAAATATATTTTAATCATTATTTACTACAAATTAGTATCAATAATTAGTCTAATTTCATTTATTTAGAATGATATATCTCTTGGTATAAAATAAAATGAGAAATTTATAGAATTTTAACATGAATTAATTATTTTATAAATCAATGAAAGGATTACTCTTTCATGTTAATAAAACATTCTTTCATATCAACACTACAACAAAGTTTCTATATTGATATGAATTTAATGAATATGATGTTATATCAACAATTATGAAGAATTGAGTTTATACCATTAAGCATGTATTGCATGATATAAAAATAAAATTTACATAATCAAATGTTATAAACATGGGAGTAAAGTTAAAAGCATTGATCTCTTAATTATTGAAAAAAGGATTGTGAAGAACATTTCAAATCAATATTTCAATATTTGCCATCATATATAACATTTTTTATTCCTCTATAATGTTGGAGGGCTTAAAATGGTTGATTAGGGCTTATCATTAATGTAAAATATATAATAGCGGGGAGGATATATGGAAGAAACTGGTATGGATGTGGATTGAATGGCAAGAGGTAGAAGATGCTTAATATAAGATATGAAGATGATAACTAGCATTTATGGTGTTTTAATTTGGAGAAGATGGACTTATGGATGCCATGAAATTGATCTAGGGTTTGAAGGATGAGTACTTAACCGAGTGGTGTGAGGTCTAGATTTCTTTTATTTGCTTTTAGGGAAAGGGTGTTGAGTGGATGCTAATGGATTGAAGATGAAGTAGTGAGGATGAAGGTGAACTAAAAATAATTACCAAAATATTAATAATGGACACAACACCACTAAGGAATGGGGTTCTTAGTCATCGAGCCAAGGAGATGCATAGTGTTGGAAAACATATATGAACATTTCATCATCGTTTATTCTTCATTATAGTCAAGAATGTCTTTTAAAACCCATTTTTATAGAATTTGAATAGAAAATGTAAACTTTTGTAAAGCTAAGGAGCTGGATCTTTATTTCTATGAGGTAGTAAGGTGGATATTTTCCATGTGGAGGTCAGCTCCTTGTTTCATGGGTAATGGGTTGATGTATCCTTTTTGGATATTAAGGATAACTTGTAATCTTCCTTGACTATATAATCATGTTAAGAGTGAGTTGTAAAATCCTCCATATGTTTCTATATCAATTTGAGAGTCAAAATATGAAGCTTTAGCTAGTCACTCCCAATATTAGCTTTGTTTGATATCTCTAAAGCTACTTCTTGCACCATTTTAAAAAATAATGAATCCAAAGTGTATATATGAAAGACTCAAGACAATATAGCTTCACATACACATACATTAATTAAATTACAAGGACATAACCTAAATAGAATAAAGTAAACAACTAAAACATCAAGCTTTTATCCAACAATGTGTGGTCCACTACATGAATCCTTTTTCTCCATTGTGTCATATTAAGAGTCAATTTCTCATTTAAATATAATAAAAAAATATCAATTTTATTATTTTCTAACCGAGTCTTTTTTAGGTCTAACTCTTTCTTTCTTAATATAGGTCAAATCAAACACATTTACTCTCGTAATCATGTCATCAAAATGCTAATATTTTGTGTCCATACCATCTAAGGTGACTCTTTCCAATCTTATCTACCATTGGAGCTACTCCAACCTTTTCACATATATACTCGTTTTGCAATATATCTCTAAAAGTGAAGCCACTCATCCACCTTAGCATCATCATCTTTCCGACACTTAACTTGATTTTATGCTTCTCTTTTAATGGCCAACATTCTGCGTCATAAAGAATTGTAGGAGCATTATAGGCCTCACCACCATATTATACAATTTTTCTTAAATTTGACAGATACTTTTCTTTCTCACAATAGGCCCGAAACATTCCTCCACCTCACCATCCACCTTGAATTTTACTAAATACATCCCAATCTATTTCACCATCACTTTGAACAATAGACATGAGATATTTAAAATGTGTACTCTTATTAATGAATTGATCACCCAAAGTCATAATCCCTCCCACAAGATTTATTAGTGTTACAATTACACTCCAAGTATACTTATTTAGATCCACTCAAATGAAAACCTTTTGGTTCTAAGGTTGACCTCCATAATCCAAGTTTTCCTTCAACCTCCTCTCTTATCTTATCAAGAAGAAGAATATCAACTGAAAAAAGCATATACCATGGTACATCATCTTGCAAATGTCTAGTAAAAACATCCAAGACTAAAGCAAAAAGATTTGAGCTTAAAGCTCACCCTTGATATAATCCAACTGAAATTGAAAATTAAATATCTATTTTCATTTTGAGTGCTAAGATCACTAAAGTCAAATATATTCTCACAATCTTCATTCGAAGCTTATCAAATATTTCATCTACACTATTATAATTAGAGTATCTGCTAAAAAAATAAAATTGTAAGGCTTTAGTCAAAGGGCCAAGCATAATCTTCTCTGATTTAAATCATATTATTGCTTATTGTGCATGCGCACAATTAGCTAAAAATGGGCTTTAGTTTCCCCCAAAGGTGTTTCTTTGAAGAGAAGTTCCTTATGCTTAAATTAGTCAAATAAGTTAAGAAAATATTTTGTTCAACTTAAAAAAGAGAGGATCATCATTATAGCTTCATAGCTAAATTTGGACTTATTAAAACTATTACAAAAATAAAAAATGTAATAACAAAATAATATTTGCCAATAAAATCCCATAATTTTTCAGAATATTTTGTCGCAATTGAGATTTCAGACCATCTATACTTTTTATTGCAATCTAATTAAGAAAATATGACCCAAAAAAAATCCACAACCAACTTCTAGTTAGGGGTATAAATGAGTCGAGCTGAGCCCGACACACCCTCGGTTCTTGAGCTTAATTACTTAATCGAATTCAAACTTGAACTCAAACTTACGCTATAAAAAATATGATGATTTTGCAATAGTTAGTAGCAGTGGTTTGCAAACCACCACTATATAGTGTTAGAGACATCAGTTTTCATCATTGCTAAAACTATGCATATTACATCCCAATTCCTGCCCATATGGACTCACATTATGCTCGCTCGCCAATGTATCAACATTTTCCTTCCCTTCTGCATAGGGCTCCAAATGAATCAAGCGTTCACTAAGCTACTAGTGTATTAGCTTGATTATAATTCATTCATGATCAATAGTTTAAGTAATCAAACAAGTTTGAACAATTTTTAAATATTTGACTGTTAAATAAACAAACATGAATAATTATATGTTTGGCTCGTTTATGTTCATGAACAATATCAATTAAAGCTTCTGAACAAGCACTATAAAAAGCTCATTAAGAAACTTGATTAAATCATTATTTTATATATTTTCACAAAAATTTTAGTTTTATTATTGTTCTTATTGTTTAAAAAAAGTAATCACATTTTTTATGTTATAATGTGTCATTATAATGAATTTGTTCATAAACAAGAGATATTTATTCATGTTTGTAGTATTTTTTTTATTAAAGTGTTAATGAACAAGCTTGTTTATCAGTAGAATCATTGTATAAGCTTGTTTGTTCGTGAACGGGCATGTTTGATAGATTGAAATCACTCACTATATATATTCGTGAATGGCTTTAGATAATTGTTTGTTAGTAGGCTCGATAAGACTCATTTGTTTAAAGCTTGATAAGCATAACCAAACAGAACATGAACTAAACAAAATTCAAATACGAACATCTATTATTTTAAATGAATCAAGCTTGAACACAAATAAAAAAGCTCAAATTTAGCTTGAACAGTTGGACCAAGCTTGAACAAGCTTATAATAAACAAGCACATACTCGGTTCATTTGCAGCCCTACATCTGCACTACATATGCCCATCCAAGAGCTCCTGTAAACAAGCATCTACAACCGACTCGGTCGTCCCGCCGCTGAATCCTTCATGACAATCGAAATTGCCATCACCATTCATTTGCTATGGATTCTATTCTTCAAGCACAACCCCTTCGTCGCCCCTCACTAGTTGTAAGCCGCCACAACACCTTGGGTATTACCTAAACTATATCATTTCATCATATATAATATTCTAAACGAGTTATTTCATATATCTTTTAAGTTTAGCATACCTATGAATGCCCTTACTTTTCAAAAGGGCATGAAAGTGGTTTTCATACATTGAACATTTTTTGAATCATCATACACTATGCTTTTATTAGTGTTTATTGTGCTTGATATAGCTCATTAATGGGTTTTTAGTGGGTAAATGAGTTATATAAATGTTGATTGTTTTCAAATATTTAGTTATTGATTGGTTTTTGAGACAAATCCTCCTCCAAAAAGGTTTTATTTGGAGTTAGAAGTCCAGGGGCAGATCTAGCCTTATTTTTAAGGGTGAGCAGATTTATTATATAAAAATTTAAATACTAAATACTAATATATATATATATATATATATATATATATATATATATATATATATATATATATATATATATATATATTATATATATATATATATATATATATATATATATGAAAATGAATCTACATAAAATTGCTATTTTTTCTCTATCAATCGACCTAAAATGATGGGCAAACAACACGAGATGGGTCATATTAGGGAAAAAAATTATTTTTGAGGGGTTGGGAGGGCAAAATTCCAAAATTACCCCTTTTATACATTTTTTTTAGGGTGGGAAAAAAATAAAAAAATAGTAATTTTGTTTTGAAATATTCTAAATGTGAAAATAATATTATCAATATTGAGAGAATTTTGAGGAGGTTTATAAAATTGGACATATATGAATTTACTTTCATTCATTCTGAATTTGTATTTGCTCGAGTTGCACGACTTGACGAGGAGATGCAAACACTTCAAAGTAGGTGAGGCAATTCATATAAAATTAGTAGGGACAACATCCGTCACCATGAATCTCATTTTCATAGCGATTATTATCACTAACAAATTAAGTACCGCTGATATAGCCTTAGTATGTTTGGCTACGCCAGAATTGTTAACCGCTTCTTTATTAACATAAAGCCGAACGAGCCCTAGCTAATTTGATTGCAACTTATCCCGAGTCCTGACCATTCTTCTTCGCGTACGTCACGACCCGTCTCCTCCCCAGTCGACACTGACACCAGTGTTGTCGTTCTAATAAGAACTTCGTCGTTCTGCCATTCATATGATTGAACTTTGCAATGAAGTTTGCAATTGATTACAAATTATTATTGATAAATCAAATATGTGCCTCTTTCAAACCATTAAAAAAAATTGTTAGAATTGCAGTGGTTTTAACTGTTGTTAATAATCCATTGTCCAATTTTGTCACGATTAAAACCCTTGCTATAGACGAATTGCCCAAATTTGTAGGTTTTAAGCCGCTGCTATAGGTGAATTGCTCAGATTTGCGGGTGTTAAAACCGCTGCACGTTATATAATTGTAGCGGTTAAAATCGTTGCCAAAACTAACGCTATTGGATCTAATACAACGGTTCAAAGAGCGTTGCAAAATCTATTCCAACAATACCAAATGCAACGGATGTGCATCTATTCTTAAACTGCTATAAAGTATATAGTAGGTGCTTTAAGAGCTGTAGTAGCTCAAAAAACTTGTTGCAAAAGCCTGATCTAATAACTCTGACTTGATCTAATATTCTCGAATTTCTATAAATAGTTCAAAAAAGGAAAAATATCTCACTATGAATGGTGATGACTCATAAAGGGTGATATTGATTGATCTTGTCTATGCTGTTTACCATCAATAAATGAAGTGACAGATTGAGAAAAATGGAGGATCTGATAATAATGTGTGAGAGAGAAACAGAAGTTTTTTCTCTCTCTCCTCTCTCCTCTCTCCTCTCTCCTCTCTCCAACTTCTATCATTACATCTCATGATAATTAATAAGCCTATTAAGACTCATTAAATCATGAACATGCATATAGGTAGATAAGCATATTTCTCACATGAAGCACTACTAAGAAATTTTAGATTTTATTTGGGATGGCTTTCTTATTATTTTTTAAAGTTGTTTTTTAGTACTAAAATTTCTAGTTCTAAAAATTTTTATACTTGAAAGAAAATTTTTGTACTAGAAAACTGCTATAGAAAATAGTAAAAAAATTATTCCAAATGAAGCCTCAGAGATCCTATTTTTACAAGATGACACGTTTTATGAATTAATTATTCTGTGCGGATGCCAAACGCTGTCCAGAGACCAACTAGAATGCGCCACATCGCGGCTCGGTACTGCTAAAGGGACGCATTCTGGTTGGTTTCCGGACGACATTCTACATCTGGTCTCCGCACAAAATAATTTCTCCATTCCATGAGGCTAAGTATGAGCTACTATATGATAATGATAGAGGTTATTCAGCATAAAATAATTTGAATTGGTCCTCTCTTTTGTTAAGAAAATGACTACTTTCAACGTAATATCAACTACCAAAGAGTAACTAATACAATCTAACTTCTAACAGCCCCTTTGTTTGCAACAACCATTTGAAGTGGTTGATATACTAGCATTAGACTTCATTAGACTTTAGTCTAAATTATGAACTTTACCAGATTAAAATATCATTAGCTCCAAATAATTGTATGAGAAATCTAGAAATAATGGTTAGGAGGCTCATAATTCTTGCTAAAACAGTTTGATTAGTTGAATGATTAGGAGAAGGTCCTGATTTGCTGCTGGAACACTTATGCTCATATTATTTAATAAATAAGCTGTTGGAAGTAGATAATAAATTAATAAGTCAAATTTGTCTGTATATTAGGGGTGTAAGTGAGCCAAGCCGGCTCGAGTTCGACTTATTAGCGAGCTGATCAAGACTCGAGATTATTGAGTCACAAGTTCAAGCTCGAGCATATACTAGCTCGAGCTCGTATATTAAACTAGCTGGCGGTGAAGATCAGCCTGGCTCAGCTCGTAAGCTCATTGAGTCGCTCTATTAACTTCAAATATATCTAAAAATTAATTTAAATTAGGAACGTATAATATATTTTAATATTTTAAAATTAATTATATAGTAAAAAATTATTCTTAAATTATTAATTTTTAATTTAAAACTAAAAAATAGAGCTCAAAAATTAAGTAAAGTTTGGACTTTACAAATGAGTTCGAGCCAATAAATTTTTTATAGAGCTGAGCTCTACTGATGAATCCACCAAAAACAAAAAGAGATATTCTATCTTTAATTTTGTTGCCATGCGCCAATTTTTGAAAGTATTATACTGAATCCACTATCATGAAATCAGCGTATAAGACAAAAAAGTTTTATGTTTTTAACATATTGAAAAAAAAAAAATTTTCTTCTTGTCTTATATGTTTATTGTAGGGCGCAAATAAGACAAGCCAATTTTCACGAGCTTGTGAGTCAAGCTTATCGAATTTTGTGCTCGAGCTCAAGCAGAATTTCAAGTTCGTTGGATTATCGAGCTCGAGCCCAATACATATGATACTCTGCTTGATTGCTTGTCGAGCGGCTCGGAAGGCAGAAGGCGACTCAGTGAAGTGCAGTAGGCAAACTGGAGAAGTATGTCTGCATGGGCAAACTGGCAAAGCACGTACGAACCGCGGAAGGCGAACCGGCGAAACATGCGAACCACGAAAGGCGAGCTGGCCTTTGTGCATGCGAACTGCGTTCGTGAATTGACATCCGTACGCTCAAACTGCGGAATCGAGCCGCTCGACTAGCTCGTTTTCAATGGCACGAGTCGAGCTCGTTTTCAATGGCACAAATCGAGTTCGAGCTCATTTTTTTCTCCCAATTCGAGCTCGAGTTAGTCAATTTGACTTCAGTTGCACCCTTATTTTATTGATATTGAATTTTTTAGGGAATAAAACATCACTCTATTATAAAATATTACTAGCTAAGTTATAAAATAATATCTACTCTTTGGTCATCTATTCATATTCAGACTATGAACTAAAGCCTACCCTGAAGGCTTTAACCATATCATGTCAGTTCTTGTGCTACATATATAAGCTTTTATTTTTATTATTAACATTGATTCTTGTCATCCCATCTAGGGCTACCCCTAATGACAGTTTTAATATGTAAATTTTAAGAGAATATATTGTTAGATACATAAATATAAAATGTTTATAATTTTTTGATCTATTCACGAGCCATTATTTTGTTTGTGATTAACTCATTAAAAAATGAGCTCAAAACTTAACTTGTTATTTAATAATTAAGGCTTTGTCTCACGGTTTTTGCCACTGCTTTCAAGAAATCTTTGTATTAGAAAATTGTTGTATAAAATAGTAAAAAAAATGTCCTGAACGAAGTCTTAAGTTCTTGAAACAAACAAAAAAGTAATTGTCAAAAGTTGTCTCAAGACTTCGTTTAGAGCAGTCGTTTTCTAAAGCAGTTTTTTAATACAAAAGTTTCTAATAACAAAAATTTCTTGAATTAGAAACTTTTGTACTAGAAAATTACTTTAAAAAAATAAGAAAATTATCACAAATGAAGCCTAAGTCTAATACGAGTTTCTTAATATGTCGAACAAGTGCAAATGATTGGCTTTCATTATTTATACTCTAGTGATGTTAAACATGTTAAGAGTTAAATGAAGTTGTTTGATTGACCAAAGGTATTTCCTTTTGGGACAACATTTACTTGCTTAAGAAAGTTAAAAGAAATGTTATTTGACTTTGAGTGAGGAAGTTACACCTAGAAAATATTAATGATCAATGAAATTAGTAAAGGTGGCTATGTGAGCAAGAGATTGATGTATGGACGAAGGGAAAATGAAGCTTATATATTAATATTGTATGATGGCCAAATATTAATGTTATATTTTCTCTTCATATTGTATGAACCTTATGAACTAGGCTTTGGCTTGATCACACCCACTTAACATAAGCCAAAGTGCAAGTAAAAAAAACCTTATTAATGTTATATTTTCTCTTCATATTGGATGAGGCAACCGAGCTACCAATAAGCAATTTAGGTTGAACACCTTCATTGACTAAATAGATCAATTTTTATAGTTTTCCCGATATGATAGAAATATAAAATCATGATTGGACTAGTCAGCAATCCCTCAACAAAACTAATATGAGCAAAAGAGATGATTACTTCTTATGCTGCCCCAAGAAAGTCATTGCAACAAAGCAACTATGGGAGATCTAGGCTTCATTTGGAACGACTTTCTTATTACTTCTTAAAGCAAATTTTTAATATAAAATTTTTAAATTTTTGCACTAAAAATTTGTTTTAAGAAGCAGTAAAAAAGCCGTCCCAAACGAAGCCCTAGTATCATTAGCCTTAATCAAAGTGGCCTCTCTCACAAAAGGTAATTAAACTTGGTGAACACTCTCATGAAACCTTAAAATTAGGAAAATGAAGTACTTGCAAGAGGAGGAAATCTTTGAATAAAATCTTATCATTATTTTAATCTACCTCCTCTAAATAAATCACCTCTTCCTTGACAAGCCAACAACAACAAAAAAAGCAAGAAGAAGGTGTATGCCACAAAGTAAGTGATGCGCATGAAACTCTTAGCAAAGTGCAATAACAGCAACAACAACATGCCTTTATGCCACTATGTAGAGTCGACTACATGAATCTTTTTTCTCCATTGTGTCATGTTAAGAGTCAAATTCTCATTTAAATCTATTAAAGAAATATCATTTCAAATATTTTCTAACCAAATTTTTTTAGATCTACATCTACCTTTCTTAACATAAGCCAAAGTGCAAGTAAAAAAACAATAAAGTTGTGTCAAGTTGTTCTATTTTTGTCATTTTGATCTCTTAATTTCAAACTTAGGGGCTAAGCTCATGATCTTCCTAAATACTTGTAAAATTTTCTAAGATAAATATCAATATCATAAGAGTGTAATTTCTTTGAAAACACTAAAAAATACAGTAGAAATCAAGACAAGAAATCTCAGACAGCTCATGCTCCTCTCATTACCACATTTCCTATATATTATATTCATTTCAGCACCAAAAGTCCAAGTTCACAGTGTAATTACATACAAATGACATTCATTATTGATATTGTACTTTAATTTTATTTATAAGCATGCCCTGCCAAATTTGTCCTTTATGTCCTTCTTACACTCCAAGCAAGAGTGGTAGATCTTCTTACACGCCTCTAGTTACAGTCCTTTGTTGTTTATTTTAATGAATAAAAATAATAATTATGTCAAAACGAAAATATTTAAGCAAGCAAGGCATCCAAAGCTACTCTGACTTGTTCAACGTTGATATCAATCGTATTCAAAGAAATAACAAATAAAGCTATTATGACAGCTTGCTAGTGCCATTTGAGCAAGAGGTCAACTGTGAAAAACTCACAAAAAACATAAGGTATTGAAGAATATTAAGGCTTCATTTGGAGAGAGATTATCCTGTGTGGATACCGAGCACAGCTCTATATATATTTGGATACCAATCAGAATGAGCCACGTCAGCGATACTGAGGCACGGTACTAAGCGGTACCGAGCCTCGGTACCACGATACCGAGCCGCGCGCGGATTTAGGTATCTAGACGGGGTTCAGCTTCTGCACAAAATAATTTTTCTTATTTTATGAGATTTTTTTACTGCTTTCTAAAGCAGATTTTTAGTACCAAAATGTATAATTCAAATTTTTTAAAAATAAAAAGTTGTATTAAATGAAATTTAAATCAAGTAAATAATATTTAGGAGATTTACATATATATCATCATATACTACTCTATTTACATATTTAACATTTAAAACTTTAATATTACATATATCCCACTCATAGTTCATTTTTATATTAAATATGACTTGTATAATGAAATATATAAGTGGTAGGAAGAAAATATGAGTGACATATTTGATATTAAAATAATATGGGTGATATATATGTAATATTAAAATTTTAGATGTTAGATATGTAAATATGATGATATAAATCGGTATGTAGGTAAATTTCCATTTTTTTATATGTACTTGTGTAAATTGTACCCCACTTTTTGTTTTGTTCATCTTTTGTTTTGACTTGGCATTGCCTTCACATAATGGCAAAAGAGAAGGGGATAAATCCTCTCATGGCCATTTAAGTAATCATGTATACAGTAGCTTGCCTAATGAAATATTGGGGGAAGTTTTGGCTCCAAATCTTCATCTATGCTTAAGCCCTCTCTTTTCTTTTACAAAAAAAAAGAAACAACAACAGCTAGAATTAAACATGTTAGAACTTAGAAGTGAATCCCTTCTTTGTTTTCTAATATTAATGCATAATTCAATAGGATGTCAATCTGATCTACAAGTAAAAGCACATTCAGATCTAATACAAATATGTGACACTCTGAGATGGCTCCCCTAGCTTGATTTCTTCTGAAGCATCAGCCCACATAGTACCAATTGTCTCCTCATAACTAGAACTGTAGAAAAGATCAGCAATTGATCCAAAGTCTAATTCTAAATAGTTGGGATTCTGTCTTGGAACTCTAAGATCCAAAGACTCACCCAAGCTGCCATTAATGGAGCTCTGAGATTCGGTCTGATCTGTTGGCCGAATGGATGCACAGTTGATGAAAGCCGATGAATGAACTCTTGGAACAAGAGGTTGTGATGGAGGTGCAGAATGATTATCAGAAAGTGCTGCTTGAGCTTCCATCATCCTTTTCTTCAACTTAGTATTCCAGTAATTTTTCACATCATTATCTGTTCTTCCAGGAAGCTTGGAAGCAATCACAGACCACCTAATTTAAAATTTCAAAAATAATTCACAACGGTCAAAAACAGTTCATGGTTTCTTCTAACAAGTTTTGTTTTTGTTAATGTTGAGTTCATCTGTTCATGATAAAGCTTATTAGTTCAAAACTTCAAATGTAAGAATACCTGCTTCCTATCTTACTGTAGAGAGTGAAAATCATTTCGTCTTCTTCCTTAGTGAAGCATCCATGTTTGATATCTGGTCTAAGGTAATTGAGCCATCTCAGCCGACAGCTCTTTCCACATCGCTTTAAGCCTTTATAAGACCCAAGCAAATCAAGCAAGTCTTTCAGGAATTTAATCAAATAGGAGAAATGCAGGAAAAGAGCAATTTTGTACTTTAAAGGTAATTAATGAAGAGAGAAGAACAAGAACAGAAAGGTACCAGCTTTCTTTGGAAGAGCAATCCAGTTTCCACCTGAGCCATGATTCTGGATGTAGCTTCTGAGAGCTGCGTCTTCCTCAGGAGACCATGGCCCCCTCTTCACGTTTGCTTTGTCGCAGCAAGGAGCTCTTCCCATGGAGAGAGAGAGACAGAGAGTAGTGAAGAAGATGGCCGAAGCCTTGCTTAAAAGGTAAGAGGAAGGGACTGGGTTTCTACTTCTAGAGAACAGCGTTTTTTGACCGTTTATTTTCGGGGATTTAAAAGTTATCATATTTATATATTTAACATTTAAATTAAACATTTACTTAAATAACACTCAAAATTTTAAATAATATAAAAATAGTATCCTCATCACCCTCTCTCTTATAATCCTTACTATTTTCTCATTTCTTCTTCATCATTCACACATCCTCAGTCCCACCAATATCCTTCTCAATATCATCTAGTCTTAAATCCTCATCTTTGTATATGAAATTTTATTTGGACCTGCTGCAACTTACTATTGTCATCGTGGATTTTGCCAAGAAAGTTAACATAGTATTTATCATATAAATAGTAAGATTTAGACTTCGGTTGGGACGATTTTCTTACTATAAAATAGGGAAAGCTGCTATTTTAAGAAGCAGTAAGAAAATTGTCCCAAACGAAGCCTTAGGCTTCATTTTTGACAACTTTCTTATTATTTTTTAAAACAGTAAGCAGATTTGTACTAAAAAACTACTTTAAAAAATAGTAAAAAAAGTTTTGTCAAATGAAATCTTAGATATTAAATATACAATTGTGATTATTTTGACTATTATGCATGTAAATCCCTTTTAGTTTTTGCAGCCTTGTCGGCTCATAAAGATGAAATTTTGGATTTAACACAACTCCTCTTGGCCTATTGGTTGAAAGCTTAGGCTTCCAACTAAGAGGTCCAAGGTTCGAGTCCTTGTGTATGCGTTGTGTGTGTGAGTTTGCCTTAAATGGCCTAAATGTCCCCCAAAAAAAAAATGGATTTAAATAAACAGCCAAGAAACTTTCTTTTATAGTTTTATGCAGCATCAGCACCAAAGAAATATAATCAGAGAGAGACCATTAGCAAGGCTTTGGCCTTTAGGAAAACCGCACGTTCAAATAAGCACTTAATTTAACTCAGATCGAGTGGAAGTATCTATCATGAGATTTTATATGATTTTTGCATAAATGAATGAAGCAATATATTAAATGAATGAGAGGAATATATTGGATGCTAGCATATGGCTTTATGTGTGTCTTAGGGTGAAAAATGGAGAGGCTTTGATGAATTAGATTGGGTGGAGGAATTTATTAGTGGTGATTACAATAGCACAAAATTGATAGGGTTAGATGTGATGTTTATTGTGGCAAAAGATCAAATAAGATGTTATTTGGAGCATTTTTTATAATTATATTGTTAAAATTTCTTGTTGTTTTGTTTGGATATAATTTTTTGTTGCTTTTTAACATGTTTCATAATGAAAAATGATTTTTTTTACAATAAATAGTATGATAGCTTCAAAAAGTTACAATATTCCAATCGACTTTCAAAAAAGTTACAACATGGACTATGGGATGTTAGATATTGATAAGAAGAAGAAAGAAGGGAGAGCTCATTTATCCTGCTAAAGCGGTATTGGGGAGCTATAACCTTGATACAGAGCTCGTGAAAGAGGAAGAGGTGACGACGGTGAAATCCTCCTATCATTTCTTTCACTTGTGGGTTTGTGTTGAATCTCCTTTACTATCACAAACCACCGCTCAATATGACTACTAATCTCATTAGTTGTTGTCACCCAATCTATACCATGAATGAGATTTCTAAATTTCGGGGGAGTGAGCCATCACAATCTCTTATAATTATTTGCCCAGACTATCTAATCTTTCGAGCTTTTCTTATGCATTTTTATATCAACTTCTGGTTTATAATAAGAAAATAATTAGAATTAAAGTTTTAAGTAACAAATGGCTAAAAATCTTAATGTAAATTTCCATGGGATAATGTTTGTATAATATACATAATTATATGATAAATTAAGGATAAAATATTTTATATTGTAGAGAGCAAGAGGGCAAGAGCCACCCTTAGCCTTCCCTATTCCTCACACTACTCTATCTTTGAGTAGAGTTAACCACATTACTTAACTGCTAGCTTATATAATTAGAAGGTCTAATTCATGGGGAGCTCATAGGCTTCTATACCCTCATTTGATTATTATTGAATAGGATGTGCTTGCAATTTGTTAGTCAGGATATAATGATTGGGTTAATTAGCATATTGTTCACCTTGAATCATGTCTCATTGACTTGATTGAGCTAACTGACCCAATAAGGCCCTATATGAGCTTACAGGTGTTTTTTTTGACTCAATGGGTCGAGTTGAGCAAAATTTCAAAATAGCCCATTTAATTTGTTTGAATTTGAGATAAAAAAAATTACAAAATAAATTTGTCAAAAGCCTGGACCAAAAATAACACAAAAAAAACAACAATTTCAAATATTATAATGAGTAAAAAAATTAATATCATTTATTTTTTTTTTATAGAAAAGAGATTGTTATTTTTATTATTGGTTAGTTGAAAATTGCTATAAAAATTTAAATCTCACCTATTATTATTGCTTATGAGACTATCACATCTACTACAATTAGGGGTGTCAATATTTGACACGGCACGAAAATCCGACCTGGATCCGACCTGAAAAATCTGGGTTGGACCCGACCCGATTTCAAAACGGGTTGGGTTCGGGTTCCAGAAATTGTCCCGTTTGAAAAACAGGTCGGGTTCGGGTTGACCCGACGGGTTGCTGGGCCAACCCGCAAACCCGTTTAAAATCACCTAACTCGCGACTCTGCCCGGCTGCCCGCGACTCTGCCCCACCTGCTCGCGACTCTGCCCCGCTCGCCCGCCGCACTCACGCTGCCATCTAGCCCGCGCGCTGCCTGCGACGCTGCCCCGCACTCACGCTGCCCGCTCGCCCGCGCGCTCGCCAGCACCAGTCGACGAGCTAAGCCTCGCGCTCGCCCGCACTCGCCGACACGCTCGCTCGCCGCCCGCGCGACTGCTCGCGCTCGCAAGTGCGTCCGCTCGCGCTCGGGTCTGGGTTCAGATTTCCAACCCGTTTGTCTACCCGGGTCAGGTTAGGGTCGACCCGTTTGAACCCGATTCAGTTCCAGGTTCGACCCGAACCCGACTCGTGACCCGAAATTGACACCCCTAACTACAATACTTAAACAATCATTCAATATTAATCATAGCCTTGACTTTTAGTTTTATTTCTTTATTTATTTATAGTATAATAAAAACAAAAAAATAAATAAATAATTTTGTAATTTTAGGCATCCAACCTATATACTAATCAATTATCTTGCCAATTATAGCATCTTGCAAATTTTAAAATGTGAAAAAAGAAAAAGTTCTCAACTAATCAGTACTTAAATATCTCTACATCACTAAGCTCTATCTTGAATTTTTATTTATTTATTTCTAGCTATTTAAAAGAAAACAAAAAGATCATTTATGATTGAAATAGATGATTTTCTAAGATGTGTTTTATATAATTATGATAGCCACATTGATTACTTATAGAAGAAGCATTTCTTTCTTTTGATGTTGACCTCTAAATTGTCATTGTTAGAAGACTTTGGCCAATAATTAAAAATCAATGTGGTGGATATATACCTAATTTTATTTTTATTTTTTACTTTTTTTATTTGTTTAATTTATAAATATTAGGCAAACTATCATGAAAATTGAATGCATTGTTGAGTTTTGTTTTCTTAGTTGCAAATATTTGTGAAGGCTTGGTGGTTTGATTATTGGAAAATTTAGATGAGTTTTTTTTTTTTTTTTAGTTTTCTTAGTTAGTTTTATAATTATTTAGAAAATTTCTAAAATTAAAAATAAATTCTAAAATGATGATTATGTACCCTATAGTGTACTATTAATCCCACAATTAAAATAAAATAAATGCATAAATAAATGCCTATATATATATATATATATATATATATATATATATATATATATATATATATATATATATATATATATATATATATATATATATATATATATATATAGTTAAAATAAAATTGTAAATAATTTGTATAAGTTGAGAATATCAACTAATTTTGTTAATATTTAAACATTCTATGTATTTAATCACCATAAATCATAAAATGGCAAGTTTAAAGTAGTTTCAACTATTTAATAAATTAAAATATCAAATGTAAAATTTTATATTATATTTTAAATTTGAAAATCATTCATAAATAATAATTTTAATAATTTAAAATAGAATAAAAATATTATCTTCAATTTAACATAAATTGTTAAATTTAAAAAAAAAATTACCCAAATTCAAATAATGATCACATGACAAGTGTATCATAAATTTATAAAATTCAAAATATTAAAGATGATATTTTGATGACTCAAAATATAGGTCTTAAGGTTGAAATAAATTTACCATTTCAAATATATAAATTGCTAAATTCACAAAAATTAACATTTTAATAAAATGTTGATTAAATTCAAAGATAAAGTCTTAATCATACTCTAATTTTATGTTATTCACTTGATAATCAATGCATCCTAATTTGATAAATTTAGATAAAAAAATAAAATATGAAATTAAGTGAGACTTGATAAATTGAATTTAATGAATTTATAATAATTTAATTAGCCATCAAATGATAGACCTAATTAATAGTTTGGTAAAATTTAAACTATCAAATATGTAAGAGAATGTTAAAATCAATTAATTGCAATTATAAATATATTTTGATTAATATTGAATTTTAAATTAAAAATGATATTAATAATTTCTTTTCATTTGTTGAACCCCTTTGTGGAGCTAATCAATTTCTGACCTACCATATAGTCACTTAGTTTAGATTCAAGCCTAGAAGGTCCATTCTTAGTGATGGCATTGAGTAGTCTTTTAATGAGATTAATAGAGAGCAAAAGCTATAGATTTTTAATTAATTTTATATTTTGTTATGGAGCTTATAATAGCATGATGATAGGTTTAGAATGGCATATTTGTAGAAATGCCAACACTAATCCAGTTTGGGTTTGTTTGGGTTGATTTCAAAGATTACTTAACATAATGATTTTTATGTGGGATAAATGTGAAGAAATTATGGTGAAAGATTAACTTAGGAAGTGAACTTGTAACCTAGAGTTGATGGTAAACTTCAGTCGAGTTTATGAGGATGTCAAGGCATAGGGAAGAAGATTAAGTCCTATACATCCTCAAAAAATAATCTTGATCAGGCATGAATCTCAAGGAAAAATCAAGTTGGAAACTTTCAAAATTAAAATTTGGAATATCTGAACTCTGATTTTAGAAAACTTATAGTCGAATTGAATGTCTCAAGAATACAAATCCAACGACACCAAAATCAACTCAATCTGAGTCCAAATGGGTCCAAATCAAGGGCCCAAAGCATTGTTGGTAGGTTCAAACCACAATTTGGGTCACCAAACGTGACATGCTTATAATTGAATCGAGCGGCTTGACGAGATGAATCCAACGAGCCCAAGATCACAAAATTCTAACATCATTAAGACTATCAAATGTCTAGCGAACGGTCTACATGCAATCAATGGATTCAATATGGTCCATCCATCCAAACCACTCCATTTATCCTTGATCCTCCTCCTATTTAGGGGTCATGCCACTCTATGAAATCTATAAATAGACACCTCCTTCCTCTTGAAAAGGGACTCTAAGCCTAAGGAGAAAAGAGAGATCGGATATCGCTCTTGCCTCCTTGCCTCCTTGACCATCGTCGGAGCTTCGTCGGACCACCGCATAAGGCCCTGGGCTTTGCCGGACCACCGCTCGAGGCACTGAGCTCCACCGGACCACCACCTAAGTCCCTGAGCTCCGCCGGACCACCTCCTGAGGCCATGAGTTTCGTCATACCACCACTTAAGGCCCGAAGTTCTGTCAGACCACCACCTGAGGCCCAGACTTCTACCAGACCGCCATCTAAGGCCCGGAGTTCCACCGGACCACCACCTTATGCCCAAAGTTCTACCGGATCACCACTTGACACTTGAAGTTCTACGGGACCATCACTTGATGCCCAGAGTTCCGTCGAACCACCATCTAACGTCGGACTTCTACTGGACCACCGCCCAATGCAGAAGTTCTTCTAAACCACCATCTTGCTACCAACTAACGTCTGAATTTTCAAGTAGCACATGACTTCTCCCAGTCCACTAAATGACGTTGGACGTTCATCCCCATTTGTCACTAGATTTCAACCATACGGTTGGCATTTGTAATCTGATCGCCCTCAAGGACGAGTCAGCACATTGTAATCTACCCAAACACTAGAGGAATCATTTAAAATTGGGCCATACCCCATGGTTTTTCCCCTTTCTAGGGTTTTCCACATAAAAAATATATTTTTTCTCTGTGTATGAGCTGGATATTCGTACAACGCTAAGACGTAGTATTTTAAATATATCGCCGCGTATATTCTAGCCCACAAAAAGGTCCAAGAATTCCTTGGTTGGGTCAAGAACTATCTAGAAGTGTTATAATAGTTTAAAGATTTTGGTTGCTAGTTTATAATGTAAGAGAATGTTTATGAAGTATAGAAACAATTGAAAAGTTTAGAATATGTGCTAAAGATGAATAATGAATAATATAAAAGAAATAAAGATGACTATCTAATCTAAACAATAAGAAGACACACATTTGAAGCTACCAACTACCACACAAATGAAAAACATTTCTTCACAAAATTATTTTATTTCAAAAAATTAAAAATTACAATTTAGATCAACCCATATTTATAAGCATTACAAAAGTCTTATGCAACCACTTATGGAGTGAAAAAGTGGAGGGAAAAAATGAAGGGGAAAATATGAATAGGTTGCCATTAATGATAAGTATTCCAATCACCTATTTTTAATAATTCATCCATACATAACCATATCATGATTGATCATAAAAAATTTTAAAAGAAAAAAAAATTATAAATATGGGTTCTTTATTAGGTTATTGATTGGGTTCTTGTAGTTGGGATTTTTTTTTATCTTTCTTTTACGTTTGGGCCTTAAATCTTGCTATTAAATTTTTAGTTTGATTATCTCCATCCACATGCATGCTACATTACTTAGCACGCATCTATGTGCCCCTACAACTCTTAGAAGGTTTTAAGACCACTTCAAAATACCTTTTAACTCATCGAGCTTCTATTGCTTCAAATTACTTGAGCCAAGTCATAATTAACCAAAAAGTGACCTATAATAGCTTGAGGTTATTTAGGACATAGGTTGCTTAGCTAGACCTGGAAAATTAACCTTAGGCCAACTCGACCCATCTCACCATCTCCTAACAAGAACCAAGTGCTTGTGCAATTGTGTGACCACTTTATTCCCTATCAACCTTGCTAATGTGGTTGCTTTATTAATGTTCTTTTTGTTTGTATTTTATTTTATTTTATTTTTTATTTCGTCCAACCATTGGAATAGAACTACACCTCATTGGCAATGACAACTTCTTGTGCTAACTTCTCATGTCATAATATGTTTGTAATAAATTTGCCCCATATTTCACTCTCACTTCACATATTCCTTTGCGCAATTCTATTGATTCCTCTCTATTATCTAGAGTTAAAATTGTGCTAATTAACTCGATCCACATTAAAATCTATACATCTCCAAACTTTCTTTATCAACTGCTTTACTTAGATTTCGTTTGGGGCAACTTTCTTATCGTTTTCTAAAGCAATTTTTTTGAACTAGAGATTTTTATACTGAAACATTGCTTTAGAAAACAGTAAGAAAGTTAGCTCAAACGAAGTCTTAGACTTCATTTGGGACGGCTTTTTTACTGCTTAAAGACCAAATGAAGCCTTAATAGATATGCTAGCTACTATGAATAATCACTTCATGAAAAAGTCAGCAATTTACGGCGGATTTGTTGCGAAAATATTTTTCTCTGAAATAGCAACATAAATATTCGGTCGTCTTTTTTTTTTTTTTTGCAGCAGCATTTGTGCAGCGCAAACTTCGACGCAAATCCGACGCAAACAACCCAATCTAAACTGACTAACTGTTCATTGATTAATCCATCAATTAATTAAGTTTTTACTTGATTGCATTCTTAGGGTGCACACACCACCCAGTCTTCGGGATCTCCTAGATTTAGGAATTGATTGTGAATGTGTATGTGCATGCATGTATATTGGAGTATAGTTTTGTCTAGGGGATGTTGTGCAATCATATTAAATCTTCTATGCCTTGTTAGGCACCTCCCTGTCTGCGGATTCTGGCAGGCCGCCCAACCTATTAGGGTGCAGTTCTGTCAAGGGGATGTTGTGCAATCTCTAGGAAAAAATTTATTTTTAAGCCTAATTTTTAAACTGTTTCATTTTTAGATTCAAGCATTTAATCGAGACAACTAGCATTCATCGCATTAGTAACACTAACTGGCCATTTGTTTCATTCGTTCGTTTTGTTCTTGATCACGTGCAACATTGCCCTCGGCTTCTTCGACGACGTTCCATGTGCCTGTGGCATTGCCTCCTTCAGCGATGTTCCTTCTTATTGCATCTGAAGTTCCTCGTCGTTCCTTCGAAACTTCCTCGTCGTTCTTCTTTGTCTTCGCAACCACTGTCTCACCTCTGACTCAACCTTGCTCGGCTCCTTCCACAATGTTCCTTCCTTTTGCATCAAATTAGAGCTTGCTCATTGAGAATTTATCCATCTTTCTTCCTTTTGTGTGTTTTATGGTTCAAAAATGTATCATACAAATTCACACCTTTGCTGTTTTTCTGTGGCAGACGAACTTGAGCAAAAGGGAGCTTGATCGTTGCAAATGTATCAATCTTTCTCCCTTTTGCGTGCATCTTTGTCCAAACCCTAAATCTATTGTCGTCGTAAAGTATGAATTTTGATGATGCTTCTTTGTTGAAAAGACTAGAGAGGGAGTTGAATTTAAACTAGAATTGTAGATGTCAATCTTACAGTCTAATGGTATGGATAGTGACTTTGGGTGAGCAATTCACTAATAAGAGTACATATTTTGGATATGATGAGCCTATTGTTTATAATGATAGTTTGATAGATAGAAATATTATTAACATAATTCATGTTGGATGGTTGAAACTTGAAATGGAGGAATACATCATGCATATTATGTGATAGAAAAGTTCCCCTCAAACTAAGAGAAAATTTTATAAGATGGTGGTGAAACCTGCAATGCTTTATGTTGTAGAATGTTGACTATTAAAAGAGAAGCGTAATATTAAGTGTTGCTAAGATGATGATGCTTAGGTGGATGAGTGGCTTTACCCTTAGAGACATGATACGAAATGAGAATATGCGTTAAAAGGTTAGAGTTGCTCCAATGGAAGATAAGATTAGAGAGAGTCACCTTAGATGATTTTGTCACATAAAAAAAGCAACATTCTGATGACTCAATTGGGAAACTATGTATTTGATTTGACTTGTGTTATAAAAATAGAGGCAGACCTAAAAAAAGATCATAATATTAAGTTAAGTGTTGCGGAGATTAATAAAAAAAAAGTGTTGCAAAGATAAAAATAATTATTATTATTATTATAATAAATAAATAAATAAAGTGTTGTGAAGATAAGAATGAGTGACCACAATAATCATTATTTTATATTAAGCAAAAGGGAGAGGAAATCACCATGGACATGTTGCAAGATGATTCATTTGTATGTTACACTAATCGACCCACTCTTTTATTGCCAAATATACAATCATTCTTGAACTCAATAAGTTGAGGTAAAGTTTTATGGAAGAAGAAATGATGAAGATATCAATGTGGGACAAAAGAAAAAGTAGAATATAATGAGTGTGTGATGCACGCAACATGAGAGCATAATATTCTCTATTACCCTCCTATATCAAATGGAAGGTTTTGTAGTCTAAGTTCCAAATACAAAAATTAAGCTTATCTCATACCAAATGAGATTATTGTTGTTCAAAATAAATACCAAAGGATTTACAACTAAATATATTTTTGATCTTCTAGCTGTGTGACTTTCTTAATACTTTGTAAAAATAAATTTTTAATACCAAAATTTCTTAAACTAAAATTTTTTATATTAAAAAACTAGTTTGAAAATAATTAGAAAACTAACTCAAACAAAACCTAAGTTTGGAATGTAAATAAGTCAAATATATTCTAAAGCAGCTTAAACTCTACTCATTAACAAGCTCACAATATGAGACAATCAAGCCACAAATTTGAGCTTGAGCTTATCTTGCTTAACTCATGTGAAGCCGCTCGTTCATATTAAAAATATATTTTAAATTAATTTTAAATAATATAATAAAATATACGTGCTTGTTTTTAATTATCTCAATTCAAATTCAAGTGTTTCGAACAATAAGCTCAACTACTAAAGTAATCGAGCCAAGCTCAAGCCTAATAAATTTCGAAACACCTGAATTCAAGCGCAATAAATGAGCTTGATTCAAGCTCATGCTCAAAATCAAAAATTAAATGAGCTTAGACAATTACACCCACCCAAACAATTTCATCTCAACAAGAAAGTAAAATAAAAAGGATAAAATATCAAACACGACCGCCAAAATCGACACAAAAACATATGTTTAACTGAAAACAAAGCAGATAGAAAATTTAGGCTTCGTTTGGGATGGCTTTCTTCCTGCTTCATAAGGCTATACTTCTAGAAAACTGCTTCAAGAAGCAGTAAGAAAGCCGTCCCAAACAAAGCCTTAGTTAGTAGCATTTTCCAAAGATATGTGAGAACCTAAGAGAGAAACTTTAGCATATTACAGCACTTGAAACAAAAAGGTCCAATTTCCTGTGATGCAATTACAACTTTTTGCTTTAAAAATTACTAAGCTAGAATGAAAATTTAGCACTTCCAATGGCAGAATGATTAGGCATTCCCCTAATTAAGAACATTCCATATGCAGAAAGTGTACGATGCACTGATTATATATCACACAGAGGACAATTTGACTTACGAAGAAGCCCTAGCTCCATCAGTTTCTCCTCATTTTGGACCTTGCATATCTGAAAGAAAAAAAAAAGTGATTTTAATAGAGTTGGACAAGATAAGAAGATAAAATGATCAAAATGATTCATTGACTTTTTATGAAAAATCAAAATATTCTTCAACTATATTAAATTATTATTTTGATAATTCAACTCTTTAAAGATGAACCAAAATAATATCTGATATGACTATTTTGATTCATTTTTAAAGACTGAGAGATTAAAACGGTCCTTTAATATAGTTTAAGGCTTCGTTTGTGATGACTTTCTTTCTGATTCTTAAAACAGTTTTCTAGAATAAAAATAAATTTTATACTAGAAAGCTGCTTTATAAAGCAATAAGAAAGTCGTCCCAAAGACTAGACTATTTTGATTCTATAAAAAGAGTCGAGAGATCATTTTAATCTTTTCTTCTCAAATGGAATAATTAAATGGAGCAACTTACAGCACCACAATGACAAAATTTCAAAGAATGTAGCTAATGTAAAGATCAATAAAGAAATGAAAAAATATATAAAAATTTTCATTCGAGGATGGTGGGATACTCGATATGCATTCCACCACGATCAGACGAGTCTATTAAAGTGCCTTCCAAGCTTTCCATCGCAGCAGTAGAGGATTCAACATCCTGCACCAAGAAATTTATTGATCTGAATAAGAAAGGGTTGGTGATTCAATATTTCAATGGAGTAACTTCTTCAATAATGGCACAAACATTAAGTACAAATTCTGCCTTCTGGGAAGTTTGTGCTCATCATCATGTGTAAAAAGAGTTTTTCATATATATTTTTTTCTTTTACAAACAGGAAGTCAAATTTATGGGCACAAAACAATCAACAGAAATCAGCCCAAACGATTACTTGAAAATAAAATCATATAAATTTCATATAAATGAACGTCGGTTTCATTAGTAGGCAGGAACTTCCAGTAAAGACTTTATGAGTCTTAGAGGTTTACGCTTCGTTTGGGATGACTTTCTTACTGTTTTTTAAAGCAATTTTTTTAAATAGAAATTAAAATTTTTCTACTAGAAAACTGCTTTAAGAAGCGGTAAAAAAGTTATCCCAAATGACTGCTTTCTAAAACAACTTTTTAGTACAAAATTTTTTAAATTTTACTATTAAAAAGTTATTTTAAAAAATAGTAAAAAAGCTATCCCAAATGGAGCTTGAATGTTGGGTTTCATACAACCAAATTTTTTAAATAATCACGAGTCTTCTGAGATTTAAAAAAAAAAATACATCTAAATGAGATGCAAAATTTTAAGTAAATATCATTGGTTAAAGATGAAGATACCTCGAAGTCGGCAAAAGCAACAGGCATTCCCCATTTCGCTCTCATTTTAAGTGTTTGGAAACCAGAAAACCTTAAATACCAAATTATTAAAAACCAGATCATTAATTACTAACCCATGCAGAACCTAGCAAAGCAAAAGATAACAGTGAGGAGGCACTCAAATGGAAGATAGACTTACTTCGATAAAGCTTTATTTAGCTCTGTTTCAGAACAATTTGGCCCAAGATTTGCAATAAACAAAGTAGAACAAGGTGGAATATTCCGTGTCGTCTTCTCTGACTGTGATATTAAATGGTGAAAACTGGTGAAAATGGGACCGATTTTAAAATAGAACAATTTCTATGAAGGTTTTTTATTTTTTTTCTGGCAAGAAGAAGAATACGGTCACATCTCTTTGAAATAGAAAAAACTTTATCAATATGGGGAAAAAATATGAAATTCTACTTCTAAAAAAAAGGTTCATAGTAACATTTTGTGGCCCCAAGAAAGAGTTCTTTGAAGCACAGCAAACTAATAACTGCATGACCCACAACATAAAATAACTATAACAGCGAAACTGAAAATAATATTGAAGGGAGGCACACAACTAGTTATTGAAATGCAAACTATAAACAAAAAATTATAGGGAGATTTACATAAATACCACTTTATTTTATGGTACATATCTAACACCTAAAACATTAATATTACATGCCTACCATCCATAGAATAAATTTGGGTGCATGAAATGAAATATTAGTTTATAAAATGGTATGAATTGTAGAAATAAATTATATGAGTTGTATATTTAATATTAAAATTGTATATGGGTAATAGATATGTAATTTTAATGTTTTGGGTGTTAGATATGTAAATAGCACAAAATAAAGTGATATGTATAACATCGCAATAAATAAAAGAGGATAGCTAGGAAATTTAGGTGCAAACACAAGCCTGCAAGAACAAAGCGGTGGTAGAACTAAGAGCTGCGTGCCCATAATATGAGATTTGCTATGCAAAACCGCCGAAGAATAGCAGAGAAATCTGACAGCCAAAGAAGTATATGCCATAAACAGAAGCTGACACAGCTCGTAGCAGAAAAAACAGTAGCAGGCCTACATAAATAGACTGAGGTGCACAACAGCTACAAGCTGCATGCCTTTAAGATATAAAAAAATTATCTTGAAAAGTCTCGAAATACAAACAACACAGGAGAATGGCAAGGAAACCTAAGGAAGAGGCTACACAATAGGTAGAAGAACAAGAAGAATGACGTTAAAAAGAACAAGGTAAGTTAAGCATGCAGATTTAGATCATCACTTTCTATTTTAGCTGTGAGACAGGCCACTAACCTGCAATCAGACCATATGCCATCTCCTAGTTGAAACTTGATCGCGCTAGTTCTATGTCATCGTTTTCGGGGTCATTTGAGATCACTTTCAACATGAAACAAAATATATTTGATATTACAAAAACATAATATTTTTTTATTTTATTGACTATCGAATAAGTTGATAAAAATTTATACGGAAGTGATGACAATTGCCAGCATGGCAGTGGCAGCAGCAGGCTAGGTAGGCGATCACAGCAGCAGCAGTAGTGGTGGCAGTCGGTTGTGAAAGTCATTTTTATTTTAAAAATACTTAATTTATTTTTAAAAATAAAAGATAAAAATAATTAAAATACACTAAACAAACATTATTTTAAAAACAAAGGCAAAAATAAAAAACAAAAGTGATCCCTTACAGACCCTTAATTTCAATGTAGTTATCTCTTGATGTCAATACAAGAATTAACACATAACGACAGACCCTTAATTTCTATGTTCTTATCTCTTGATGTCAATACTAGAATTTACATGCTACGATCACTTCATGCTTCAAGAAAGAAGAGAAAAGATTGTTTCTTTGAAACACCAAGCATAAGCACGTAGTGCTTCAGAAGTTGAGCACAAATATGCTTATGACATGTGCCAATCTCATCTAACTAAGAAGGCAGAGAGCAAACTAATCATTCCATCCCATGCAATAAGCCATAAAATTAATATGAGGGTTAAGTTCAAAGCTATGGCCTCATCAAAGCACAACATTTCAACGTTATGGAATCAAGCCAATTGGTAAATTGCCATTATATGCTATAAAATTAAAATGAGGACACAAATACAGCATGAGTTGAACGTAACATCAGGCCAACATAAAGCCTCTCATGATCATGATTAGACCACCATGCCAAGAAAAATGAATGTGTAGCAACTGGAAGGAATTAATATTTTGAACCAGGATGATTAGACTGAAATTTCAATGTCATACAAAGAAAATCAACCAAGAAACCTATGATGCATCGAAATAGACGTGCATAGATTTGATACAACACAAACAAGAGACATTTATTATTGAAAATATAGAACACATGTACACATTTAACATTACATAATTAAATTTAAAAAGTAATATATATTACTTACACATTAAATGAATATGAAATGAATTCATTTAATTATAATTTTAGTTCAAATGCTCATAAAATAAGGAATATATTTAAATTTATTAAATACCTTAAACTTAATTGAAGAAGAGACAGTCACATATATTATAAGTTAATTGTTTTGAAGGTGAGAAAATTGATTATATTATATATATATATAATAAAAAGTCAAAAGGAAAATGGAGCGAAAATAAGTAAAATATAATTTGTGTTAAGTAGACATCAAATTATTTACTATATATATATATATATATATATATATATATATATATAGCTTAACTTACATTATTATATAATATACTTCTAAAGCTAAATTTTATTATTCATGAAATATGAGTTGGACATGTATGACTTTTTTTTTTGGTTAGACAAGAGATGGTGTGTCGGACACATCTCAAACACGTATTGCGTAAGTGTACAAGTCATTCATGTGTCCTACATGACACGCTTCATCATTTTGATGTGTTAGTGCATCATAGCAAGAAAATCTAGTGCTCTGCTCTCCTCCACTATTCACCAAGATGCTATCTATACCACCTCTTCATCTCTAAGTGGGCACACAAATATATCGACATGAAGGACATGAGACAAACTTGAAGAAGTAGATTTGAGGAGAGAAATTGAGCAAAAAGGTTATATGACTATAATAAACAATCGATTGGACAAATAAAGCTAGAATATCTTGATGAATGATGGTAATCAAGAAAGAAAGACTTCCATTGAGACATTCTCTTTGGCCACCAACAGACATTATACAGACTAAAATAAAAACCAAGTTCACTTTATTTTCTTTTTTTTAATTTAGGAATACAAATTCCAAACCAAGACTTCGGTTTTAAAGATTCGCTTTATTTTTAAATGCTTTAGAGCTATCAAATACATTTACACACACATGGCATGCACGGTGACAAAAAACTTGAAAAGGAACACTGCATGCATAGGACTTGCACCTGTGAGACACAATCACGCAAAGATACAAAGTAAATTCATATGAAGGACATTTTTAATGGAAATGATGGCATATAGTTGCTGAGGTAAAAAAGAACAAATTAAAAAAAGGTAATGGCATATAACCATACACAGGGAACTTTGTTTAAAGTTCAAGATCATATTTTCAAGCATAAAAATTAGTAGCTATATAACGGCAAAATTAAGAGAAGTAAACAATGATTTAGTGTATAACTAGAAAAGAGTAGCATAACTTGCGTCCATTTGCATCCAGCGTATGCCCATGCCATATTAAATTGTTCGTAGAGTGTCAGCACAATATCTTAGAGTGTCTAAAGGAGATGGAGCAAAGACCATGAATCAATGAAAGCAGAACTAAATGCAGAAATGGACCTTTGAAGACCAAAGTGATGGAAAGCAGCGGAGATGAAGGAAAAAGAAAATCTAATTGCTGAGATAAAAGGTGAAGCAGAGAAATTTGATCATGGGATCCTAGCATCTAAGAAGGTTTTGAATACAGGGTAGGTGTTCTGTGCAAATTTCCAAAAAATTAAAAATAGGACTAAAATGATAATTACAGGAGTGTATCAACAGTTTGTCGTGAACTTTAACAACCCAAGCCAAGTGCATGTCAAACTCGGATGCTATTATCTTAAGCATAACAAATTATTCAAGCTCATTTAACAAGTTAGGTGAATAAACATAACTGCCTTTATAAAAGCACCCCATTCTCATCTATATATGAAATATGATAATATGCGTGCATACCATCAACGATGTGCAAACAAGATTTTGTAAATAAAGGCACTATTAAGGAAAACACTGCAATGATCTGTCAAGGAATCATGCACATTAATATATCCTCATGATGGCTGAAATGTTCTTAAGCTATTGATGCAGGACTACATGCATAATTTGGAAACTTGCACAAAATATTTTAAGATCAATTTCAGATTTCGTTATGAGTGATTAAAACAACAAAATAAAACTAATGAAGGGTCGCTTTCGTTTAGGTCAAACTACACAAAAATGCTAAGCGACATCAAAAACACGTAGGAAAATTAAAGTAGTGCATGCGGGGTAGTTTTCAACATAATCCTTGATTAACAACGAGATCTAAAAGCAATGAAGTAACAAATCCTACGAATACTAGTGGATGGCACTAAGTAGACACAATTTCTTATTTTGAACAAACTCTCACGAAGAACTTGGAATTCGAAAGTAGAAGAATCAAGGAAGAGAAAGATCACCTTCACGGAGAGACGTCGTAGAAATCCCAAGTACCTTCCAATGATTGTTCCGTCCAAGGCTAGGTGAAATCTTATCGAAGAAACGTCGTGAGATGCAAAGTTAAACTTCAAGTTCCGGATTGATCTTCCATCTCCAATCGAAGTATGAGCTATGCCTTGCGAGGAGGGTGGAGAGAGAAGGAGAGAGGGGCGGTGGGGAAGAGTGGCCGGCGGGTTGTGAGAGAGAGGGAGGCGGCTAGGGCTAGGGGCGGCTAGGTTAGGTGGAAAAAGGATTTGTGTATTTCCCAAATCTGAAATTATTTTCAGATTTAAGTAAGAATAGAGGGAAAATTCATGAATTTGAATTTCAAATAGCATGCATTAATAATCCCTTAATGGAGCATTAATGGAGGGGGCCATGAAGGGGGGCCGGCGGCATGTATAGGTGGATGGGGTGAGGGAAAAGAGAGTTATGCGTTTCCTAATTTGCTTCGCCAAATTAATTATGAAAATCTCAAATCCGCTCAAATTCAAAATTTGAAATTGAATTCTCATTGAAAACTTTCCTAATTTGGCGTCGGCCAAATTTGGAAACTTACACCTTGAATTTCAAAATCTGAAATTCATGGAGGTGGTATGGGAAATGGCCGGTGATGGTGGAAGGGAGGGGTGGTGGGCAGCGGAGAGGCCAGCGGCCAGAGTGGTGGCCGGCGGGATGAATGGGGGAGGCGGGTCTCTCTGAGGAGGGGGGGATTTCGGAAGGTGAGTGTAAGAGGGGTTGATTTGTGGTGGTGGAGGAATAACCGGTGGTGGAAACGAAAATTAAGCGAAGAGTGAAGATGGGAAAACCAAAAGCCACCGGTGGTGACTGTTGGGTACGACGGGTGGCCTCTCCTAGGCTCCACCTAGCTCTCATCCTCTCTCTCAAGCTTTTACAAAGAAAGCTCCAAGAAGACTAATGCAAGAAGAAATTGTAATATCATTCATTAACCATCACAAGTACAAGACGAGGGCTATAAATAGCCTACTACAAAGACACAACATAAAAGACTAAAATACCCTCGAAGGGCTACAAGACTCAATCCCTCAAGCAAGGGTAAAAAGGGAAAAGTGCATAAATAAAAAAATACATCAAAATAAAATGATCACACTAAAATCAGAAATACATCGGGTAGATCGTGGCCGTAGATCTACGGCCACGTCGACGGTAGACTTTCCAACTGATGTCCCCATCAGCTATATTAATATATTTCAAGAAATAAACTACAATCTCGCAAAAACGAATCTGGTAACAACCCATCTTAAAGGGTTAAAAATCACAAAAATTCTGTTTATTAATTACCCACAAAAGAATCAGGCCATTGACGCACGTCCTTTAGCCAAAGCAATTAATATTTCTCTCAATGTGATAAATTCATAGTTAATAATAACAAAATTACGTATGTGATAAATGAGTCAATAACAATTAGATAAACTCTTCTTCAGAGAACCAACTGAAGCACAAGAAGTAAACCAGCATTCCTTAATTTCAAATAATTTGACTCAAAAGCTAAAAATTTGACAAATACTTACATCGAGAGCAGCTCTACCATTCGTCAACTTACCCTCTGCCTCGCCACTGGTAATTACATGGCATACAAAAAGAAAGCTAATTCAGGATACAACAAAACAAAAAACCAGCATCAATGGCACCAGAAAATAATAATAATATAATAACAAACTATAATATCAATACTAGAATCTTCTAAAAATTCCAACTATAATCATGTGCATCTTGAAGTGCATTTGAACCTCTGTGTGGCAGCTAAGGCGCCCTTCTTGTGTGAATTATCATTTTCTGTGTCCGATGATGCATCAGATCCAACATCTCCTGAACGTGCAAATGTGTCAAACCAAAGTGCAAGTGAGCAGTAGAACGATGTTCTGGTGACTATCAGTTCTCATGACTGTCAAACAAGCGAAATCTAGACAGCCATACTTGTCAAAACTAATAATTGAACACGTTAACAGTTAATCTAAATGGAGTTGCATATAATGAAAGAAACAAGGGCCAGCACGAGTGGAAAAGGCCAAGGACACTCCAAAATGTCTTAGGAGAGTCCATGATATATAACTAAAGTACCATCATCTGTCCAGTCATTCTGATCGTCTTCTTGCACTTTTGCTCGCTTGTCAATGACCGAATAAGCAGAAGCCCCTGAAAATTTAAAATTGGTGCTCAGTTTATGTAGAAACCAAACCTTCCGAGAAAGTAAAGCTACTTGAGAGCAAGACAACAACAGGAATAAAAAAAGCACTGAGGCTTGTAACCATGTTGCTAATTGAGTGTGAGACAGCAACAACAGGAACTACTAGATCATAGAAACTAGTATAAAATCACTCCATGGCACTTTGGTTGATAAGACTACCTCTTGAGCGTTTCTTTGAATTTGATCTCGCCAGCTCAATGTGTAGGGTGGCTCTAGTCTCAGGATCAAAAATGGTTCTCTAAATTCAAATGTGATCAAAGTCAAACTTATGATTATAAGAAATAACTGATAAAAATTAAAAAAAGGTGATATTATCAACAGAGAATCAAATATCCAATCAACTAAGCTGACAAATGAGGGCATGAGATATATTTCTTACTGTCTTTTCTTTTTTCCTTCAATGATATGTCAAACTAACCTGATGCTTATCTCCAGCAATCAATTACTTTCTCTATCCCACAACAATAGCTAGCTAATCAACAACTAAAAATATCAAGAGTGTGAAAACTGTACCGAATGTAGAATAGGAAGGAGAGACTCAGAGTACAAAATGGATCAACCATGGTTGGATTGGGAGTTGAACGAAATGATGTAATAAATACTAAAATTATTTAAATAAGTCAAAATGACATAATAATGACATAATAATGACACAATAATGTAAATTTGTAACTAAAGATAAACAAAACTCATACACAAATAAAGTACACAGTAAATTTAAATTTAAAAATATTCCATCTTTAAATTTAGTTCACATTTAATATAAATTTAATTCATATATATCCTAATATATTTAATATAATTCATTGCTAATTTTTTTTATATATTTAAAAATAATTTACACCTATATATAATATACTGAGTCCATATCATAAATTTGCACCTACAGATCATTCACGTTAGATCATTTATAATTAATAAATAAATACAATTAAACACTATTAACTAAAAAAATAAGTAATGTTCACATTATAAAAATTAATGTAAAAATCTCTTAAAAAATATATAGTGCATGCGTTATGAATTTGAGAACTTTAAGTTAGTTATTTAATGTCACAACACTAAGAAACTTTATCTTAATATTATTTATATACTTTTTTTATAATAAATGTTTTATTAACTCATATGAAGTTGTGGGACCATGTGAAAATGCTTGGCTAGTGGTTGAATGGCAAATGATTATTACAAGACTTTAATTAATGCTCATTACAAAATCATGTTAAGTTCAATATTTTATTCTATATTTTATGCTAAACTTATCAAATTAATTTATTTAATTGTTTAAATATGATAGAAAGTGAACTGATTGGTTCTAAGAAATACGAATCGATTCGATGATTCACCAAATGAACAGGTAATTCTAATAAGTTCTTACGGTTTGATGTAGGGGTAGTTCTTAAGATAGACCGTACTAGTCATATGATCGATCCACAGTCAAATAGGTCAAACTGGCCGGTCCGGTCCAATTTTCAAAACCATGAAAAATACTATCAATGCTTAAAATGTAGAGCACATGACTACAAAAAATAAAACAAAAAAGATTGTTTCAATATGGAGCAAAGAAATGTCAACATTAAGCTTCAAATTACATGAAGCTCCCTGATAATCTCAAAAATCCCCAATGTAAGTCCCAAGCAAAATAAGAATGATTAAGGCTAGTATTAGGTTGACATCCAATCATAAAATGAAAGCTAAAATTCATGTATTCTAACATTGAAGTATTAGGGCGATATGCCAAAGCTATGAACCATGATCTAACTATAATGTAGTTAGATATGACAGGCAATGCTTATGCTTTTTATTTTGGGTTATAAGTAAACTTAAAAAACTAGTTTTAGTATGAAATGAATTGACTACAACAAAATAATTAAGAAAGGATAATTATAGGCATGATTTTATCAACAAGTTGGTTATAGTAAGAAAGGATTCAGCACAATTATAGAATAAAAGATAAAAAATGTGATAGGACAATTTATGCTTGATTTTGCAGTAACACAAGAATGTGCAAAAGTGATCCTAATTTTAAGAAATGTGATAAACATTTAATTACTTTAATAACACACATAGTAAATCTCTCTCTCTCTCTCTCTCTCTCTCTCTCTCTCTCTCTCTCTCTCTCTCTCTCTCTCTCACACACACACACACACACACACACACACATATACATATATATATATACACTTGAAAGGATAAAAAAATAATTTGACAAAATTGTAACATGAATCCAAGAGAAATTAGACCATACAACATAGACAGATCAATGGATGTATGTCATAAAAGAAAAAAAATAAAGTAATTAAATTAAATAATTTCCCGAGATAAAATGAAAAAACTTTAAAAAAAGTAAGAAGTGAGTCTACAATGATATATTTTTTAAGAGAGACGAATTATAACTTTTGAATTGAACCAAATCTAGCGCAGAATAAAATGTGCATTTATATAAAAAAAATCAAGGTTTAAAATTGCGTAAATAAGCCTCGAGTCGGTTTTCGTCCGTGAGGCGAGGCTTAAGCCTCGAGGCGGTGTGAGGCGTAAGCCTCACGGACGCAGAATTACATAAATGAGAATTTAAGGGTTTTAGCAGGTAAATAATAGTAAGATTCTACCATACAATAAAAACATCTAAATGACAAGTAAAAATGGTGAAAATTAAGAAAAGAGATGCAATAAAAGCATGTTCCAAAGTACAAAACCACAAAATTATAGTCTATCAGAACTCCCAAAGTACAATTAAGAAGGAACATATAAAATCCAATCATATCCCATCATTAAATGAGTCTTCAAGATAATCTTTTTCTCCAATTGTATCTATGAATGTCATATCATCATCATCTTCAATATGACTCACTTTGTATGCAATTGCATTGTCAGTCACCACCTGAACAACCAATTGCTCCCCAATCTCCTTGATAACCCCATCTAGTAAATTGAAAATGAATGTAGCATTTTTAACCTCATCTGAAACTTCAACTGATCGTAAAAACATTGTGTCGTAGGGATTGTTGACAAGGATGTTAATCAAACTCCTGCTCTTCATGTCAGACCATCCATCTGACATAATGGTAACACTAGTCTCAATCCATATCCGTTTAATCTCATCAATGTTCCGCTCTGTGTTCTGCAGCTCCTTCAAAATCCATGTTCGCAACTCGTACATGGAAGGTGCCTTCAACCCTCTCCCATACAACCCTACAGACCGCAGCATATTGACGTAGGCAGGCGATGTTGCAACATTAAATGGTATGACATTCTCAAAAAAAAAAAAAAAAAACCTGCCAATATCCATGCAAACCTGGCGTCGACCCGCTCTAGTACCAGCCGCAGACATCATTTGTGCTTGTCCTCTATCCTCTCCTGGATTAGTCATATACTGATCCATAGGACCCCGTGCACCTCTATTATGTATAGTGGAGGAAGATCCCTTTCCACTCTCGCTCCCGAAGTAAGCACCATGTTCGATCCTTTCATCAAATTATTCCTACTGTAAGTGTTTTGTCGTGGTACTTTTCTTCATGTAAGCAATAATTTCATCCTTCACCTTTTCCAGCACATTTGCACACGGCGCTACGTTTTTATGAGAGTATGATAAGTGTTCCTTCATGCGAGTAACTCCTCCCTTCACCACTTTTTTGCAAAAATTGTATTTCAAATAAACATAAGTCTTCTCTCCGCCGCCTATGTCAACTTGTACACTATATTTCCAAGAAGGGTCCCTCCGCAATGACGTATTACACTTTTCCTTGCCCTTAACCATCTTTCCTAAAGGAAAAAAGCAAAATAAAACAAAAAAACTCAAAAAACAATTAAACCATAGCCTTCCTATAAGTTGAAAATCATGTCCTAAACTAAAAAAAAATTAAAATTAAAAACTCTTCAAGAAGGGGTGTAGACGGGAGGCCGGAAACAAGGATCTCACCGGTGAGCGGCGGCGAAGACGTGCGGGAGTGCGGGCGGCTTTGGGAGCTTGCGGGATCGGGAGAGAAGCCAAGTTCGGGAGCTTACGGGACCGGTAGAAGGGGAGAAGAGGGTATTTCATTTTAATGTTAAGTAAGTGGGACTCGTCTATGAGGCGTACGCCTCACCATAAATTGCACAATTGAGGCGCGCCTCACATAAATTGAGGCGTACGCCTCATCAAGCACCGTAATTGCGTAGGCTATGAGGCGGTTTTGAACAAAATTGCGCAGAGGCGCGCCTCTTATTGCGCAATTTTAAACTATGAAAAAAATAACCAAGAAGTTGAACAAGTCAAGAAAACATTCAAAACAATAGAAGACTTAGCGATAGAGTGAAAGTGTAGAAAAGCTTATCAAAAGAAATTTGTTTTCAAAGAATGGTAGAACATGAATTATCATCAAGATATACAATAATGACATAAGGAGGCTACAGATGTTGCAAAGGAAGAAAGCAAAGCTAAAGTTAAAAGTTGTGAACAACATTTATAAAAGGCTAGGCACTGGTGATGAACAAAAAGATGATATAGCCCAAACAAAACAAAAAATATGTAAGGATTCTGATCACATTATGTGTGTAAGGAGTGAAGATAATAAAAACACAATAAAAATGAAGAAGTTACGGATAATGAATTATTAAACGAGAACTTTCAACAAGCAATTTGTTTAGAATAACAAAAACAATAGAATCATAAAATACACTATACAACAACTTGAAAAAACAAAGTCAACTTTGCTTTCATATACGATAGACAATAACATTTGGAGGGCCAAGAGAGATGTTTGAATAGTTTCATTGATAAATTAAACTTATGAAATATTAAAAACTAAACTGATATCAAGATTGATGAAGAAATATTTTGAAACTAGTCTTAACAACAAAAAAAATGTTTATAATTGTGGTGATTAAAAAGGAATCAAAGCTACGAGTAATAAAATGCATTATGACAAGGGGGTAACTGAATATTAGCTTTGAAAACCACAATGATATTTCAAAATTAATTTGCCTTATGTTAATAAGATCTATCATGAAGGCAACTGCTATAATGAGACAATTAACAAAAAAAAAAAAGACAGGAGCATTTTTATGTGTTACATTGATCTTAAAAAGGCATAATAATTGAATACCACCATGAAAAGGAAAAAAGGATCAATATATATTTAAGTTATTAAAATCATATATGATGGAACCACTACAATTTTAGAACCAGTGTCTACGAGTTCTACTCACAGTTGAATTGCATCATCTCTTTTGCATGATATATGGAGATGCATGCAACATAAATCTAAAGTGAAGTGGAATGTTCAAATTTGCATGTCATAATTATAAAAAGGCAAGATATTTACTTAAATTAAAATTAGAACAATAGAAAATTAATTAAGAAGATAATCTGCTTCAGATTTATATAGCAAATACTATAATATATTATTGAGTGGATATAAATTAAAAATTATTAATCAATACTATTGATAGATTTAGTGGTCCTTAAATTTTATGAGTTTTAAGTATATTGGCTCTACTATAAAAAAAAGGGATATAAATGAGAACATAAACTCTTGAGTTATAGGTGGGCGGTTAAAATGGTGAAGTACTTTAGGAATACTACACAACAAAAGATTAAAGAAATTTGACAATAGATTTTATAGTCATAAAACAAATTAGCAAGCACATAATTAAGAGTGATAGAAATAAGAAAATTAAAATGGATGTACAGCAAAACAAATGAGTAAGAAAAAAAATTGGAGAAATGATAGGAGTCATAAAAATATCACCAATTAGAGATAATGAAGATTAGAATTAGGTGCTATCAAAAATATATTTTACATAACTATTCAAATGAGTAGTGGCAGAATAAAACTATTATCAGTGGTTCAAGAGAAGAAGAAAAGGAAAGACATAGATTAGAAGAATCAAAGTAGGGAGTGTACTAATGATTCATTTAACCAATACCCTCTAATTGTAGACATAGTAGTTTCATGATAATTACAAATGTTTAATACTCTAAAAATATCCATACTAACATTTCACACTGATAGGAAGTGCTTGTATTCACAAGTAACCTAACCAAAATCGGCGAACCAACAGCAGCCAAATGGCTGTCCACAGCAGGAAAACAGCAGAAATTTGCTGTTTACAGCAGAAAACTAGCACTTATCCGGGGAAAATCTGAGAAAAAACTCAAAGGAAAGCTTGTATTTCACTAGTAGATGAATAAAAACAGCAAGATACAATTGATCCTCAATTCGAGAGGATGATCGATCTCTCCCAAATCTCTGGCAACGCCAAGAGCCCAAAGAAAACCTAAATCTAAGATATCTCAAATTTCAGCCAAATTCAAGATGCCCAAACCCTAGGAAAACAAACTATTTAATGCATACAAATCAAAAGGAAATCCCTAAAAAGTCCCTACATTCAAATTTCCCTCTCAAAGCCCTCAAAAAAGCTTCCTAAAAAGCTCCCGTGGATCATGCGTGCGTGCGGCACTTCCGCCCAGGCGAAATCAGTCGCCTGTTTTGCGACTTGGTCGGTCCCGTGCGGACCGGCTGGACCGGTCCACTGGACCGGTCTAACAATACTCCCCTCCCAAAGATCCACCTTGACCGCAAGGTGGAAAGACGACACCCTCCATTCCTTCTTCATCACAAACAGTAAGAACTTGAAGAGTTCGGTCCTTACACCTGTGTCCCGGCGTATACCTCTCGTCACATCTGAAACAAAGCCCTTTGGCCCTCTTCTCCTGTAATTCTGTCTCAGTGAGCTTCTTGAAGTTATCCCCACTCCCTCCTCCTATTGGCTTCTCCCTGGTGATCTCATTATTGTTGACTGATGCAGGCCTCTTTTGTGCTAAAAGAGTGGTCGTAGTCTTGTAAGAGCCTCCTGAGCTGCTGCTCCTAGCTCCCTTCTCCAGATTATTCTGATTTTCTACCAGCTGTGCCAACTTCATTGCCTCCTCCAAGTCACTAGACATCAGAACTTTAACTGCCGCTCGGATCTCTGCCTTCAACCCCTTCATGAAGTTCCCCTCCAATACGCTATCTGATAATCGCTCCACCCTACTAGCCAAATGCTCGAACCGATCACGGTAGTCTTCTACTGATCCCTCCTGCACCAGAGCAAAGAACTGCTCATAGAAATCTCCTCCCCGGTCGGTTTGGAAACGTTCTATTATGCAGTTTTTGAATTCCCTCCAGTTCCTGATAGGCTCCCTCCTGTCACGCCACTGATACCATGCCAAAGCCTTTCCTTCCAGACACAATCATGCCGCCGTCAGTTTCTCATCGTCTGTCAACCCGTTGACAGCAAAGTAACGCTCCACCTTGTATATCCAGCCATGGCCATCTTCCCCCTCAAAGATGGGCTTCTTCAACTTCCTCACCTTCGGATCCCTTCCGTTACCCCGGTACTCTCCATAACCTCCCATTCCTCGAAGATGAGGTGCTCCCCAAGTGTCCCGGTCCTCCCTCCGACGTTGGTATCCGAATCCGTCATCATATTCTCCTCTTCCCCTTTCAAAATCAACACCTCGACGCTGAAATTCAGCACCTCGACGCTGATATTCTTCTCTTCTTTCGCCAAAATCTGCACTTCCCTCATATTCCCCCCTCCTGCCTTCAAAATCAGCACCTTGACGCTGAAAATCAGCACCTCGACGCTGAAAATCAGCACCTCGACGCTGAAAATCAGCACCTCGACGATCATTTCTCATACTCATCCCCTCTCTAGAAAGTGGCTCTAGAGGTGGCATGTCGTCCTCTCCCTCAAGGATCTCTACTGCCGGATTCCTCCTCCCCCAAAGCGGGTTTGGATTTCCTCCTACGCCCTGGTCACCGACAGTCTCTCTTGCTTCCGACGCCGTCGGATTCGTCTTCATCTAACACACACTCTTCAATTGTTAATAAGAGTGCTAATCTAAAACCAAGTAGATTAGTCCTTTTTTATCCTCTAAATATCGTATCTTGGCATGCAAAATGTGAAATGGTCATATCAAAATTTTTCCTTCAAAAGGCTTGCTCATAAATAATTTTTGCTTATTCCTTTAATGTAGCCTAAATAAGAAACTTTTAATTTTCAAAGCAACAAGAAAAACATATATTGGACAAATAGAGTGAAATGATTTGCAGTCTCCCTTGATATAACAAGCCATTATAAACTTAACCTCACCGAAATAAAATCATTCTATATATAAATTCCCATTCAAATGATCTCAAATCTTTATTATACTTATCCCAACTAATTTAAATTGGTTTAATATATCCTCCTTTAATTATCATTGGCAAGTGCAACATTGAGTGTCAACTTGATCTTACACTTGTTTTTGCACTCTAGCCATGTTATCTATAACCCGCCTCTCTCCTTATCCCAATCCTATAAATGTATGCATTTTTATTTCATCATTTTTTCGCCATTGTATTAGCCCACATCACCAAAGTCTACTTCCAATATCATGTCTTTAATATGTGTGGCTCCTACTCGCAGAATATTATCACATTTTGCTCTATTGAACCTCATTTTACCATATGCAATCCTATTGTCCCATATCAAAACATATAAATAATGCTAATAGCAAGACATATATATAAACCAAATATCAAATGAGAAAGCAACATATTTCCTTGCAAATTTTCCCACGCACTTCCGCTATTCTTGTTTTACATTTTCATTACTAGTCCCAACATCAAATAAAAAAGGTTAAAGATTGTTGCGAAGTCAACATCTAATCATAACGTTATGCCAAAATTTATGAAATAAATTAAGTTTTAAATTGTTCATTCTAAAACATTCTCTAGAGCGTTGTGCCACAACCTAACTCCATTATAAAGAGGAATAGGAAGGGGTTTGCTAGAAAATCACTCATAAATGATAGAAAATAATTTAATGTAATTGTGATAAAAATAGACATAAATTAGCTTAAGACATCACCAACAAAGGCCATAACTTAACCCAAAGAAACTAAGAATGGGCAAGGGTCAACTGAGTTTAAACGATTAAATTTGTGACATGAAATTTGGAGATTTTAAATGAGAAAATAATATATTTAGTGGACATGGTGATTATAAGAAGGGTATATATCATTGGTTTGTAAAAAACTAAATGAAAATGGGGTTAAATCTAAAAAACATTACAAAATATTACAAGGTATGCTAGATTCAGAGGGTTAACAATAGGAATGAATTATTGATAGTAATTGGCAGAAAGTTGAAAGATAAAATTAATGAAGTTAATAGGATCAATGGTGATTAAGAATTTTTTTAAGGAGAATATTATAAATGTAATTAGTGCTTATACTCCTCAAGTTAGATTAAAAGATATTTAAAAAATCAATTTAGAGAACTTGGATTGAGATACGAACTCGAAAGGATAGCATGTGAGAGAAATTTGTAATAGCAAACATATACAAGGGAAAAAAATTAGAATATCAATTAATTACATTTAAAAGTGGAGTGACTATATTATAGTTTTATTTTTTTTAAGTGACTATATTATAGTTATTTCTCTTAAAAAAGATAAATCCTTTGGCAAATATTGTATGTGATTCCAGAAGAATATACGATCACATAACATAAAGGAATACATATAGATGTGTACTTTAGAAGAACAAAAAAAAATTAAAATACCTAATTTCCTTGGAATTATATTATGAAACTTGAAAAGTAAGAAGTTCTTAATCTTTCAAGAAATTGATTGTAAAGAAAAGCAAATTAAGATTTTACAATTGTAGCACAAACATAATATGAGATAAAAGGACGAGTTCATTAAACATTGTTTCAGTAAATTTAGACAATTTAAAATAAAATAATATAAAAGTTGTAGAGTTAGGGGTCATAAAGGTATGAAACATAAATAATATGCTTCTAATTAGTGGCAAAAAAATAACTATTATTTGGACTTAAGATGAATAAAGAGGATAGCGAGTAAATTAAAAGCTACAATTTTTTACGATTTCTATAAAAAGTTGTGTATTTAGTAAAAATAAAAAGTGATATATAAATAACCTAAAAACGAAATGAAAATTTTTGAAACTTTAACCAACTTTAGATTCATTAAAGTAGTGATGATAAGGTGAGGTATTAGATAAGGACAAAGACATCAAGAAAAAGATAAAACTGCTATTTTGAGAAACTGCTAGATGAGAATTTTAAGGAACAAATGTTTTTGAAAAAGCATAATGAACAAAATAATAAAATATATCATATAATGATCCAAAAAAATGATGTGGAGTGAGCTTTAAAGAAGGTGTGTAAGTATAAAGCATTGGATTTAAATAATACACCTATTTAGATTTGAAGGGAGCGTTATGAGTGTTGTTAAAGTATGGTTACCCACTGTTTGATAGTTTTTGAATGATAAAAGAATATCAAATAATTAAAGAAGAAGCATTTGATGTCAATATTTAAGAACAAAAGATATGCTTAAGATTTTGGTAATTATAGGGACATCAAAACTGAGTCATATAATTAAATTACGGGGGAACATAAGGGGGCTGAGATATGAAAATTTATGTTGATTCTAGGAATCAACGGTTGTATATCATGAAGATTTGCTATGAATGTTATTTTTTGCCATAAGGATTTAAAAAAAAAAAAAAAAGAAATGAGATCTCTAACTTTTATCAATCTTGAGATCATGCGATTAAATATCAAGGAAACTGATTTTGTGTCTATTTAAATAAAAATATGTCAAGAGTATGTGGAGGTAATTTTAGAGTGTCCAAGAGTTCATAAGCATGGTAAAGTTGACACGTAAAATCGAGATTAAGTTCGTATCTGCTATATTGGTTATGAAAACACATATAAATCATATTATAGGTGATCCACGACAAGCAATGATAGTACAAGAAAACTACTATAGTTGGATCACAACATGGAACAGTGAAAATAAACTTAAAAATTTTCCAGGAAGCTCAAAAAGATTGGGAAATTATCACTAAAATGGCCTTACGTCTAATGCTCCCATTGCAGCCACAGCTGAGTGATGATTGAAAAATGTAGCAAACGCAACCGCCTGGCAAGTAAAAAAAAAAACTCAGATTCAGCAACCATTGAAGATATCCAGCAATGATTTATTTATCTTTTACACATATTTCTACAAGAATGTAACATTTAAGATCATACAATCTCTCAAATATGACACATTCCTTCTAAAGAGATAAATGAAAACGGTAGTAGTTAAAAACTTGCTATTGTTCTTGCTGAAAAATCCAATAGCTTTTAAATTTGCATGTGAATCCTTTGGTTTAGATAAATAAAAGTAAATACTCACATCACTACTTTATTAACACCCGAATAACCATTTTTATTCCCTCTACCACGAAGATCATTTCACCATTCTGTTACCATGCCACGTCAACAGTGATCTTTTACACGATCCCATACAAGCTTGTTGGTTCAAGTTGATCCACTTACACCAGATCCAGATGGTCCCACAAAAATTGAGGAATCTAGATGGGATAATGGGCTCTGCTTTATCCTACACATGAGTTCTTGCACGTCTAGACAAGAGCACAACAAGATCTTTGAAGTCTTGTGTTGGATCTCCAACAAAATCATCCAGATCCGAACTCTTTATGTTTTCTTTTCTTCTTATCAATGTTCTCCTGACCGCCAACACGAGCTAGATATGACAAATGTAAACCATATTGAAGCAGCTGTCCGAGGAGGATAGCTCCTTTGGCTGGCCATCAAAACAGAGACTGCTAATTAGTGCCAAATTCTATGTGCATACATAGACTGCACCTAATCCAAGCAATCATGTTTGGGCTGGCTATGAAATAGTTGCAATCTAAGTAAAGATGTCTAGGTTGCAGCCAAAATAGGCATGGCTACAATGATTGACCTATTTTGTTCTTCGGCCATATATTCTTGAGCCAACCAACAAAAATTCGTTTGTTAATAAATGTTATTTAGTAAACCAAAAACATCATCCTCTAACACTAGGCATCAGCAGCGACAGGACCAAGATGGCATCCCGACATCAGCACAAGAAGGAATACGACGTAAGGAATACCACATGGGGGATCATGCCGAAAAGCGATAAGACAGTAAGAATTTACTCGGCACATCTCTCGTTAGAGATTGCAGAATCCGTGCGAGCAGAAACTGTTAGTGCCACTGAGTTCCTAAATGGATCCCAATAAGCTCTTCTGAAAGAGCTACTAGTACACTACCCTCTCTACCACCTCTTATGAAACAGTCGTAGAAGATATGGACTTTTCGCGTAAAAGGAAGATAATTAGAAGAAGCTCATCATGGAATTAGCCCAAAAATCAATAGAGATATTTTTAACAAATTTTGCGAAAGAAACCCCAGCCGACAAATGGGGGGTAAAACGTTACCTGATTGCCACGGCCAGTGTACTCAAGCTGGCAATACTCGAATCCATGATGACGGCTGAAAAGATTATGGATCTCACGGGCCTTGACGTCATCAGGGAGCCCCGAGACGAAGAGTGTGTTGATCTTCTGTTGCTGGGGGTTGACATTGACAATCGGAACCGGAGGAGGAGGGTGCGTGTAATGTTGAGCGTAGTAGGGAGAGTGCAAACCAACGGCAGGATTCGATGGATGGAAGTGGCCGGCTGGCGAGTGACTTGCAGGCGGCGGCGCAGGGTAGGGCAAGGGTCTCATATCGTAGGGGTAATCGTGATAGGGCTGGGCCGTTGCGTGCGCCATGGATTTAGTGTCGATGAAGATTATAAGAGTTGCAGCGGGGGTATGGAAATGAAGAGCAAGAAGGATCGGGAAGATGACCAATGGATGCTAATTAGGGTTTTTCCTTATTATTATGGGATATGGAAATTTACATACATATCACTTTATTTTCATATTATATATATATATATATATATATATATATATATATATATATATATATATATATATATATCATTCATAGTTTATTTTCATATCAAAATATGAGCGGTAGAAATGAAATATATAAGTGATAGAAAGAAAATAAGAGTGGTATATTTGGTATTAAAATAATATAAGGTGGTATGCATGTAATATTAAAATTTTAGGTAATAGATATATAAATATGATGATATAAAGTGATATGTATGTAAATTTCCCTACTATTATTATTATTTTAGTCATATATAGTGCAGAAAAATATATCATCTAAATTATTAACACCTTAAATTTATTATTTTGTCACATGCTACCAGTGCCTTCACATTTTATCAAGTTAGTTAAAAGATATTGATATGGGGTAAAGTAAATGCGTGTCGGATGTCGGTTGGTGGTCTTGTTAGATTCAGCCGATAAATTAGTTATGCTATCAAACACTCCCTTTAAAGTGACGGCGTGTAGATACTTTTGCTCCATAAAAAAAACTTGATGTACTCTGAAGAATCTCTTAGTAATGAAAGCTCTATTCCAATGATATATCATCACGACTTTCTCGATCTAATATAATCCATCATGACATCTTTTTCATTTCTCAGTCCAACAAGATCCATCAACATTTCCTCTTTGACTTCATTAATGATGTAATATATTGAATAAATAATAAAAATTATGTTTTAAATATATAAATAAGATTGTTTAGTGTTGTGTATAAAAACCCCCATAATTTATTTTTTTGAAAGAAGAAATGTTTATTGGAATGTATATAAAAAAATTGTGATGGCATATCAAGATGAATTTATTTTTGAGATTTGTGCAATAAAAATTATCTTTATAGCACAAATCTTGAAATAAATCTAATTGATGCGAGCTAGAATATACACGGCGATAGAGTTTTAATTCTTAGTCTTAGCATTGCACGAATGGTGGTTCAGTGGAGCAACGATGTCAGGTGGTGATCTGGCGGAACTCGGGCGGTTGTCAAGGAGGAGCGAGGAGGCAAGAGCGATCTCCGATCTCTCTCTTGCTCTCTTGCTTGGAGCCCCCCTTCAATAGGGAGGAGGGGTCTATGTATAGATTTCGTAGAGTTGCATGACCCGTAAATAGGGGAGGATCAAGGGAAAATGATGAGTGATTTGGATGGACGGCATATGTTGAATCCCTTGATCATAGACTGTTTGATGGACATTTGAATGTCTTGGTGATGTTGGAATTCAGTGATCTTGGACTCGTTGACGAGCCACTCGATTTGACTATAAGAACGTCATGTTTGGAAACCGTTTGGTGATCCAAATTGTGTTTTGAACCTTCCAACAATGCCTCTGACATTTGATTTGGACCCATTTGGGCTCGGATTGAATCAAATTTGGTGTCGTTGGGTTCATATTTTCGAGACGTTCAGTTCGACTATAAGTTTGCTGAAATCGGAGTTCGGATTGTCCCAATTTTAAATTTGGAAGTTTCCAACTTGATTTTACCTCCAGAATCGTGCCCGATCAAGATAATTTTTCGATGACGTATCACTAATAATCTTAAGACTGCATGACTATATCAAAAATATGTTAATAAAATTTTATTTTTTTCATTATAAACTTTATTCTCGGATTTTATTCAAGCAAAAGGAAAGTTTTTGGATAAGAATAACGGGATAAAAAATAATAAGATGAGTTTTATAGCTCTTGAATCTGCTTTGAAATGAGAGCAATACATAAACAATTTATAAAAATTTTACAACTCATTTGATCAAAGTATTATGACTAGATCATGTGAAATAATTTTTTGAGTCGGTATCTTTTATTATTTTTGCCGCGTGATACAAATATTTCTCAAAATCAATTTGGATTCATGCCGAATAGGTCTGATGTGGAAGTTATACATTTATTGAGATATTTAAGGGAGAAGTATAGAGAGAATAAGGAGGATATATATATATATATATATATATATATATATATATATATATATATATATATATATATATATATATATATATATATATATATATATATATATATATATATATATATATATATATATATATATGTGTGTGTGTGTGTGTGTGTGTGTGTGTTATTTATTCATTTTAAAGAAAGCATATAATAAAGTTTCAGGAGAAGTGCTATGGAGAGTTCTAGAAAAGAAAGGGGTTAATAATGCTTAGGGATGCAAATGAATCGCAGATTTGACGGGCTACTCGTTGCTCGACTCAATAAGAGCTTGTTAATGTTTGTTTGATATAGTAAATGAATGAGCTTGAATAATTTTGATAAATATTCGATAGCTAAATAAGCGAGCTTAAACAACTTAATGTTCGGTTCATTTAAGTTCATGAACAATATCGTTTAGCGCTCGTGAACAAACTCGTTAAGAAGCTTGATTTAAACGAATTAAGTTTGAACACAAACAAAAAAGCTTGAATTAAACACTAACCAAACTTGAACAAGATGATAATAAATGACCTCAAACATGAACATGCACATACTCGAGTTGGCTCGATTTTTTTGCAATCCTTATTAATGCTTATATTCAAGTCATTAAAGATATGCATGCAGGAGTTGTTACTTGTGTTCAAACACAGATTATTTGACCAAGAATTTTCCTATTTTAGTTAGATTACATCAAGGATTAGCCTTAAGCCCATATCTTTTTTGTTGATGATATTCTTCTTGTTCATAAGTCTAGAGAGCGAGTTGAACATAAACTTGAATTATGGAGATCAACTTTAGAGTCTAAAGGATTTCATTTGAGCATATCTAAAATTGAATATATGACGTGTAATTTTAATAAAAATAGATCTAGTAGGGGGATTGCAACTTTCAGCGATCAAGTCATTAATAAGAGTACGTATTTTTTGATATCAAGGTTATATTATTTAGAGTGATTGTGAAATAGATAGGGATTTTATTAGTAGAATTCAAGCTAGATGGTTGAAGTGGAGAAATGCATATGGCTTGTTGTGTGATAGAAATGTTCCCCTCAAACTTAAGGAATAATTATATAAGATGGTGATGAGACTTGCAATGCTTTATGTTGTAGAATGTTGGTCATTAAAAGATAAACATAATATTAAGTTGAGTGTTGCAGAGATAAGGATGTTTAGGTGGATTAGTGACTTTACTCTTAAATATAGGATACAAAATGAGCATATACGTAAAAAGATTGGAGTAGCTCCCGTGGAAGATAAGATTAGGGAGAGTCGTCTTAGATGGTTTGATCACATAAAACGATAGCCTTTTGATAAACCGATTAGGAAAGTATATGTACTAGATTTAACTTATGTTAAGAAAGGTAGAGGCAGACCTAAAAAGACTTGGTTATAATATATTAAAAATTATATTTCTTTATTAGATTTAAATAAGAATTTCACTCTTAACATGACACGATGAAAAACAAAGGATTCATGTAGTGGACCCTGTATAGTGGGAAAAAGATACGTTGTTGTTGTTGTGTTGTATAAATTTTTTATTTTCTTAATTTTAAAAGTTATTTTATTATAATTTAAAATTAAAATATTATATATATATATATATATATATATATATATATATATATATATATATATATATATATATATATATATATATATATATATATATATGTTGTGGGCTAGAATATACGCGGTGGTAGAGTTTGTAAATTTACATCTGAGCGTTGTACGAATATTCAGCACACAAACAGAAAAGAAAGTGAACACCAGGATTTTTACGTGGAAAATCTTGGAAAGGGGAAAAACCACGGGGTCGCACCCAGTTGGAAAGTTTCACTAGTGTTGCGTAAATTACAAGAAGCTGATTCGTCCCACAAGTCAAGACGATCAGATTACAATAAAGTTCTTCTGAATTAAAACAAAGTTGTGCAGAATTCTGACGTTTCCCGAATATCCGACCAAATTCTGGCATATTCATGCAGCGGGAAGAACTTCGGCGGTGGTCGAGGAGGAGCTAATTCTCCTCCCTCTTCTCTTCTTCTTCTCCTCTTCTTCTTGCTTGGGTCCCCTCTTATGAAGAATGAGGGCTATATTTATAGTTTTTCTGGAGTTGCATAGCCCGTAAATAGGTGTAAGATTACGGGCGAATTGGGAGTGGTTTGAATGGAAGGCCGATATTGAATCCCTTGATTGTGCACCGTTCATCAGACATTTAAATGCCTTAATGATGTCGGAATTTGGTGATCTTAGGCTCGTTAGATTTGTCTCGTTGAGTCGTTCGATTCGAGTATAAGCTCGTTAAAATTGGAGACCGTTTGGTAACTCAAATTATGATTCAAACCTTTCAACAGCACTTCGAGTCTTTGATTCGAACTCATTTGGACTCGAATTGAGTTGAATTTAGTGTCGTTGAGTTCGTATTTCCGAGACACTCAGTTTGATTATAAGCTCGCTGAAATCAGAGTTCAGGTGCTCTCGGGTTTAATTTTTAAAGTTTTCTGGTTCGATTCTGCCTCGAGATTCATGCTTGATTAAGATAATATATCAGTTGCATCCATATTTTTGGACGTCGTAGTTTCAGGAGTCTGAAAATATGCGTCATAAATTTTGGAGAATTTTTTTGAGTGTGTCAAAATTGATCTTGTGTGTAGGGGCCTCGAATGGCTCAAAAAGTGTCGAAATTGAGTCTGGAACATCAAAAAACGGTCCCGGGGACCCCAAAAACGTCAAATTTGGTCTTTTCGGGGCGAAAAAATGGATCCGGAACGGACCGGACATCCGAACCAATCAAACCGGCCGGTCGGCCGCTGCCGCCGCCCCCGACAGCACGGAATTGTCGACAGTCTTGATCAACCATCACTTCCTGCTCCTTTGCTTAGACCTGAAATTATTAACATATATAATGAGTTTCAAAAAGTCTAGCAGGTCACCAAAGCATACAACGAAAAGTAAAGCACGGTACTGAAATAATATGCATGTCAATCAGTCAACTCCATACTAGTCACTTGCACATGATCATTGAATCTATGCCAATATAAAAATCAGAAATCAATGCATAACAAAAATTAATAATCAATACATAAACAATATAATCCAAAATCATCAATGATAGAATCAGTGAATAGTATAAAAGTTCGTAAAGCTCGATAAATCAATCCGTGCGTTAAATCAATAAAGAAATCATTGGATTAATCATATCAGTCAATATCAAGAGAAATCAATTCCGGTCAATAATATCAACCGGTATGAAATCACATAAAACAATCAAATCAATACATCATTAAGAACAATTAAAATTAATCAATGCAGTAAAATCATATTATATATCACATGCACATGTATCTTGTTCGGTGTATCATATGTATCAGTGCATCACATGTATCAGTCAGTATTCAGTGTATCACGTGCTATAAGATCAGTACAATTAATCAGTAGTATCGGTGAATCAGTAGTATCAATGAATCAATGCAATATTAATATCCATATCGATATTTGTGTTCAGTGACATGTACAATATGCTATATCAATGAAATCATACAGTAATAGTAAACCCGTAAATCCGTCAGTAAATCCATTCAATATCAATAAAATCAATAAATTTGTAGGTATAAATAAATGCATACAAATAATCAATAAATCAATCAGTAACAATAGATCAATTCAATATCAGTAAATCAATAAGGTAATCATAAGAACAATAATTTAAACATGCAATATAATACAAATAGTCTTACTCGACAAGTACAATCACTGATTATTAAGACGTTTTTCAAGGTTAGTATGTTAGTAATCCGTTGGCTATAATAGAGTCGTCATCCTTGCCCATCGGCATAAACTCCTTATGACTCCAAACCGTTGTATCACGTGATCAATAAAGGATAATACCAAACCCTTTTTAAAGGAAAGCCCGTCGGCCCACCATCCTGACAGGTCAATCTTCAACAAACGGTTCAACCAGCCTTTACTCAACAAGTAAGGATCAATAGAGGATAACACCAAACCATTTTTAAAAGAAAGCCCGTTGGCCCACCATCCTGTCAGGTCTATCAATCTCTAACCAACGATTCAACCAGTCTTTACTTCTCTTTCAGTAACAATAACAGAAATTCAATCATATATGCACATTCATATAAAACAATAAATTACAAATAGCTCAATTTAGGAGAATCCATAAAATATTGTACAGTCGACAGAAATCCCAAACAGAGTAAAAACACACAGTTTGAGAAAATCACCAAATTACCAGAAATCGAATAAAACAATATTTCAAAGCTTTACTTGTACTGAAGCAATATTTTTCAACATCCAGATAATTTTTTATTCGATAAAAATTGCACATAACTCAAAATATTCGGTGAAAACTTTCCAGAAAATACTCAAATCATACAAAAACATCAGTTCAATAACATACCAAAAGTTACGCGGTCAAAGTTTCGTCAATACAAAGATATGCACATTTTTTGGTAACGAAAACACAAAACTGAGCAGAGAAATACCAAAACTCAAAATCTTTGAAATCAGAAATAGGATTCGGAGTCCTTACTGCGAGATAAACAATTCTTCTAACAGCGGTGTCGGATGAAAATTGCTCCGCGGCCTCTAAAACCAAGCCTTTTTCCTCTTCTCTTTCTCTCCAACTTTTTCTCTCTCTTCCAAAAGATTCCCAAATTATCTCAATCCAACACAATCCCAAATATATACATGCAGATCGTCCCGGACGATTTGCCCTCTAGACAAAATTCGTTCAGACGTGAACAGTTTTCGTCCCTGGACGGCTTGCCCTCTAGACAAATTTTGTACCGACGAACCAAATTTTGTCCTGGGACGAACCTCTCTGTCCACAGATTCTGTACTGATTGTCCCGGACGATCCAACTTAGTCCCGGACGATCCTAGAAGGAAAATTGAGCTTTCACACCAGCTGCGATCCGCACGTGGTTCCCGCGGATCAATGCGTTGGTTGCGCCGTTACGACGGTGGAGAGGAAGTTATTCAGCCAACCGCCTCAAGTGGGCCCCACATTCACAAAATTTTTTCTTTTTGCTATTTTTGGGTCTAACAAATTTCCAAAAAATCCCAAAAAAAATTCCAAAAAATTCAGAAAAAATTTAGAAAAACTGGGGATTTTGAAAATGATAGTAACTTCCCCCTTCTCTTACAAAAACCTATAAATAGGCTCCCAAGGCCTTTAGAAAAATTCCACATTCTCTTTTTCTCCCTCTGGCTCTCTAACAGTTGAGGCTTTCCACTATTTTCGAGTGAAAAATTTTCCCTGCTCGACCTAGCGCCCCTCCTCTTGTATAGAAGTGAAGGGATTTCTTCTCCTCTTCTTTCCCCCTCTGGCTTTCTGATAGTCGAGGTTTTTCGCTATTTTTGATTGGGAAATTTGACATACTCAATTCAGCGCCCCTCTTCTCATACAGAAGTTAAGGGATTTCTTCTCATCTTCTTTCCCCTTCTGGCTTTCTGACAGTTGAGACTTTCCGTTCTTTTTGAGTGAGAAATTTTCCCCACTTAATTCAGCGCCCCTCTTCTCCCACAGAAGTTAGAGAATTTCTTCTCCTCTTCTTTCCTCATTTGGCTTTCTGACAGTTGAGGCTTTCCACTATTTTTTAGTGGAAAATTTGCTCTACTCAATTCAGCGTCCCTCTTCTCGCACAGAAGTTAGGGGATTTCTTCTCCTCTTCTTTCCCCCTCTGGCTTTCTGACAGTCGAGGCTATCTGCTATTTTTGAGTGGGAAATTTGCCCTACTCAATTCAGTGTCCCTTTTCTCGCGTAGAAGTTAGGGGATTTCTTCTCCTGTTCTTTCCCCCTTTGGCTTTCTGACAGTCAAGTCTTTCTGCTATTTTTTAGTGGGAAATTTGCCCTACTCAATTCAGCCCCTCCTCTTGTGCAGAAGTTAGGAGATTTCTCTTTTTCTTTCTCCTTGACTTTCTGACAGTCGAGGCTTTCCGCTTTTTTTTTAGTGGAAAATTTTCCCTGCTCGACTTAGCGCCCCTCCTCTAGTGCAGAAGTTAGGAGATTTCTCCTCCTCTTCTTTCTCCCTCTGGCTTTTTTACGGTGGAGGAATTTTGCTGTTTTTGAGTAGGAGACTTTCTCCTCCTTTTCTTTCTAACTTTCTTACAGTTGAGGCATTCCACTGTTTGTTGTAGGCGGCATCCCCTATTATTATTCAAGGCCCCTTTCTATGTGTAGAAGTTATATTTTGTGTAGTCATTCTTTTTGCTTGCGCTCTTCTTCTTGCATTAGAGGCATTCTGCTGTTGGAGATAGGTGGCATTCCCCTATCAAGCTTTAGTGCCCCTCTTTTATGAGAAGAAGTCGTGATGAGAGGTTATCTTCTAAATAGACAACTCGTGATAGAAGGAGATCAATTGCTGCTTGTATGTGAGGGTGATTTGAGAAGATCTGACGTTAATAGTATCCGGGAGGAGAGCCAATAGACAGGGAGAATTTTGATGTTGTTCGAGCGGAAGTTTATCGGCTATGGACGATCGAGTTGAAGCCCATTAATAGTAAATGATCAAGTGTAGAGAGTTCGAGATGAAAGTTCGTTAGGGATGTTAAGCCCTATAGAACTGGCCCAAGCTAACCAAGAGGGGGGGTGAATTGGTATTTTAAAAATTTCTTTTCACAAATAATAAAAATCACATAAACTAAAATCACACCAAAAAAATAAATACGAATAAAAAGTGCAGGAGCAAGAAAATAAGAACACAGAAATTTATAATGGTTCGGTCAACTCGACCTACGTCCACTCCCCGCAGGCACCCTCCGAGTATTGCACTACAAACGTGACTCTCTTTTAGCCCCCACAGTTAGGCGGAGAAGCCTTTACAAAGCACCTCCTTTTTGTCACCCCGACAAGGCAGAGAACCTATCTCCTTTTGCTTCCTCCTGAAGCTGGCATAGAACTACAACCAAAAGCTAACTCCTTACCTCTACTGACCCTTCCACGGATGAGAAACTCTAGACGAATAACAAGTAGAGCGATCCTTGAAGCAACCCTTGTGAATCCCCTCACAAGCTCCCCCTCACAAGATCATCTCTATATCTCTCTCTCTCTTTCTCTCCTCAAGACCTTCTCAGGTCAAGGCAGCAGCCAAAGGTCTTTCAAAACATTGCACAAGAGTTCTTAAATAGAAGAGCTTCAAAGGAGCTCATTAATTGCAAGTTGCCGACAATATCGTCCAGGCCGATATGGATATAGACCTGGCCGATCAATATAAAACTCAAAAGATCGGCCAGAGCATCGCCCTGGATGCAAAACTGGACGATTAAAAATTGGCTTGATCGTTCAGGTCGATCTCATGATCGTCCCGGCCGATCAGTTCAAATCAGAGGAAAACCGTCCAGAGCATCGCCCTGAATACGAGCTGGCCGATATTTATCGTCTTGAAGTAACTAAAGTTTTTAAATAGATCGTCCTGGCTGATCCTGCGATCGTCCAGGATGATATGATTGTATCAATCATCCTTAATTACTCCCTTAATTTCCTGATCAATTAAGACATAATTTGAGAATTTCGTTCAGGCCGATCAATGATCGTCCTGACCGATAATTTAAAAAAATAGTATACCTTAATTGTCTATGGCAACAACTTCTTTCTGTTTTGAGCTTATCGTCCTAGCCGATATGTTAATGACGGTTGCCTTAATTAAGAATCATTATTTAGACTTTCTATTTTAAGCCTGATCGTCCAGGACGATGTAAAAAATGTCCTGACCGATATGAGTAAAAATATAAATTCTAAGTCTCTCAAGTGTGTGTGTGTAGGATTACTTAACATCAGTCTCTTTGACTATTACAAGTAGACTCAAGAAGTGAAAAACAAAAGTACAGACTGACTCAACCATAAACCTACGCAATTCTGAACTGGCTTCATCTGTTCGTCCGATCTTCGATTCTTGAAAAAGTTAGAAGCAACAAGTAGTCCAAGAGAAATAGTGTTTGTCAATCATCAAAACATAAGCCATGAAAATAGATTTGTAACAATCCCCCCCTTTTTGATGATGACAAACACAAGTAGGAAAATTTCAAAAAAAAAAATCATTAGAATTTCAAAGTTACAAACCCAATAACTTTTCCTACCACACCCTACTCCCCCTTTTGTCATCACAAAAAGAGGGTCCAAATACACAAAAGACAACACCACAATAAAGAGAAAAAAAGACTAAAAAGAAAACTACATAAAACAGGAAACAATCAATAAAAAACACAGACTAAAGAAACGAGGGATCCTGATCATCTGATGGAGGTGGTGGAGGTGGCTGCTGAAAGTAGCTGGCAAGTGTGGTGAACTGAGCATTGAACCAGGCGATGTCCTGGTCATGCTGCAGCTGCTGATGAGTAATGAAGTTATCAAATCGAACTAAATCCTCAGTGCGGTGCTGCTCGTAGCGGGCAATATCCTCAGTGTGTTGCTGCTCCTGTGCAGCAACGTAGGCGTCAAAGCGGCCAGGCGATCGTCCCGAGGAGTCAGGCCGGACAACCATTGAAAAAGCATATCGTCCGGGCTGATTAGGTGTATCGTCCAGGATGATGTACAATAATTGATCGTACCGGCCGAAGTTAAAATGTTTTAAATATGTGTCACGTGTATCGTCCAGGATGATCAGTGGATCGGCCAGGACGATTGTCCAATAATGAATCTTCCGGGGCCGATTTTAAAGATTCAAACGTGCTGACACGTGGATCGTCCAGGACGATTTAGTGTATCGGCCAGGACGATGCACATAAAATGCATCGGCCAGACAAAATATTCTATCGGCCAGGATTATCATCATGATTGCAACAGAGTTTGATCAGATCGTCCAGGATAATATGGTATCGTCCAGGACGATAACTTACAGCAAGCACAGAAAAGACCAGCAGATGGAATTTGAAGAGATTTTGTCCTATCGTCCAGGACGATAAAAGTATCAGCCAGGACGATGTGACTAGAAAATAAAACCAAGGAAAAGATGGTGATGATCAATGCCCTCAAAAAATAAAATAAAAGAAAAACAGACAAAAAACACAATAAAAGAAAACAAATACACAACGAGAAAAAAAATAAATATTTTTGAATTTTAATTTTTCTAATTTTTTTTGTTTTATTAAGATATCATATGAGAAGTTTTAAACTTTAGAGTTCCACAAGATCAAGGAGTTTAGCCAATCCCAATTAGACAAAGGTAAAATATCTGATTCTGTTAACCCTAGATCAGACGTTCTTTATGGTATAATTTTTTTTTTTAAAACAAAAGGGCTTAACTCAGAATAAACCTAATCGGGCAAAAAAGAAGATTCAATCAAAACTTGTTTACAAAAAAAATCTCATAAATAATAAAACAAAGTAATTTTTCTCAATCATGAAACTTGAAATCAAGTCTTTGAAAATCTCATATAAACCATAAGTTCTTCTAAGTTTTAAAAGTTTAAAAAAGAGAGGATAGCTTGCTTTTTAGTGGGCTTATTTTATGCCTCTTGTATCTTTAATTTGGCTCTTTGAGCATCTTGATTTTTGATACACATTTGTGTATATATTTTTCTTTTTCAATTTGGTGTCATTAGCCTCTTTCCTTTTTAATTCTTGCAAGCTAAAAGCTCTTTTGCAAATTCTTAGAAGAAGCTCAGTTGTGAGTATATCCTTCAAATATTAGAGAATAGGATCTCTCTCTCTAACATAGGGAAGAATAACCCACAAAACAAAACTAAAGAGTCATATGATTAGTGCAAGGGCAAGATCTCAAATAACTTGAGAGATATATAAAAACTTTGGATATTATGCATAAGATAGATTTTTTGTAGCAAGATAAAAAGAATCTTAGTTTCAAAAATCATTGGCTAAAGTGAGTTAGGCTTTTGTTTAGAGAAGAAAGTCATACCACTAAACAAGGTCGAAAGGAGGGAAACCATCAACAGTGTTTCTTCCTTTAACCAATTTTAAAAAGCTAAACACAATCCTCAAAACTCCAAAATCTAAAAAATCTTGAAAAGATTTAACATATGGAAAGACAATTTTAAAAGCAAAGTGAAAATTAAACACATAAAAAAATAGAAATAAAGTAGAAATAAAACACACTGAAACAAAATACATTTCAAAAAATTATTGAAGCAGCAGGTTTGAGCATGTATGAGCTGCGAGCCTTCATATGTCCAGTTATCCCATGCTCCCACAAGGTCTTTGGTGAGAGCACTCATACAAAACTTAACAACAGTCAGATTTAGGAACCCAAAAAGGTTTGGGCCCTTTTTAGGAAAAGTAGAATGCAATGCAGGAATGGTAAGTTGTGAATCATGTATCTTATGTCTCCACACCCAATGTGTACTATGGTGAATGGTGCAAGTGTGTGAGAAGTGTCCTAACATGCCACATGAAAAACATCTAACTCCAGGAAAAGAGTTTCTTAAATGATTTGAGTTATAATGCATCTTTCTAGGTTCTGGCTTAGGATCAAAAGTAGATGTCATCTAATTTTTCTTACATATATCAAAATCATTTTGAATCCTCAAGTTAAATCTTTTTAATGTATCATTATCAATCCTCAACTTTTTCTCAATCTCTTTAGATTTCTTTAGATCAGATTTAAGTGAGGTGCGTGAAACTTTTAATGCATTATTTTCATCAATTAATTCCAAATAATTTTTGTTTAAATCATCAAATTCATCAAGAAGAGCCATGTGATTTGAATCAATAGTTGCATGATCTTTGAGAAAAACTTCATGCTCTTTTATAAATTTAAAAGTTCTAATTTTAGGCTAGCATGAGTTTTTTTGAGTTTTTTGTATGATGCATGTATTTTCTCACAAATCTCAAATAGTTCATCATAGTTTGGTTTACATACCTCTTTCTCATCACTTTGATCTTTTCCTATTAAACATAAATTTGTAGTCTCTTCCTCTGGTTCAGTCTCAGAGGAGTCAGTACCAGATTCCACCCAGAAAGCCTTTTGGATTCTCTTCTTATCCTTCTTGAACTTAGATTTCTCCTCAATCTTTTCCTTGCTTGTGTTATCTTGAAGTGTCGGGCAATCAGTTCTCACATGTCCTGATTTCTTACAATTATAGCAAACAATATCAGAAGATTCTTTAACATGTTTATGATCCTTACATTTTCTCCAAATTTGATGATGCTTTTGTTTCTTTCTTAGAAAGCTTTTGAATTGCCTTATGATGAAGGTAACTTCATCGCTTTCAGACCCGAAAGATTTATAATCTGATTTGTGCACCTTTAATGCAACTATTTTCTCCTTCTTTTTCTCACCTGCATCAAGATTTCTTTGATTCACCCCTTGCTCGTAAGCAATGAGTGAGCCAAGTAAGTTATCAATAGAATAAGTGTTCAAATCCTTAGATTCAGTGATTGCAGTGATTTTAACATCATACGACGAAGGCAAACATCTCAAAATCTTGTTAACTTTTTTATAGTTTGAAAGTTCTTTTCCTAGTGCATGCAGTGAAGTAACTATCTGAGTAAACATTGTATACATGTCAGAAATCGATTCATGAGGTTTCATACGAAAAAGTTCGTAGTCTTGCAAGAGAATATTCAAACGAGATTGTTTAACCTCATTAGTACCTTTATAGGTGATGCACAATTTATCCCAAATCTCTTTACCAGTTTTACAAGTGGAGACACGCATGTAATCCTCAAATTTTAAAGCACAGAAAAAATAGTTCAAACATTTTACATTCAATTGAGCTAAATCTCATTCATCGAAAGTCCATTTAGTAAAAACAACTTTAGTTTTAACACCATTAATTTTACGAGAATGTGGAGAATAACCTTCTTTGATAAGCATCCACATGCGATAATCAGTAGATTATAAAAATGTTGACATGCGAGTTTTCCAAAAATTAAAAGGTAGGTTATCAAACAGGGAAGGTCGGGTAATAGAATACCCTTTCGTAGTGTTACGATTCCCAAGGTTAGCCATGGATCAAATTCAAAAAGTTTTCAAACTTAAATTTTTGATTCCGGCTCTGATACCACTTAAAAGTTCGTTAGGGATGTTAAGCCTTATAGAACTGGCTCAATCTAACCAAGAGGGGGGGGGGTGAATTGATATTTTAAAAATTTCTGTTCACAAAGAATAAAAATCACATAAATCAAAATCACACCACAAAAATAAATACGAAAATAAAAGTGCGAAAGCAAGAAAACAAGAACACATAAATTTATAGTGGTTCGGTCAACTCGACCTACGTCCACTCCCCAGAGGCGCCCTCCGAGTATTGCACTACAAACGTGACTCTCATTTAGCCCCCACAGCTAGGCGGAGAAGCCTTTACAAAGCACCTCTTTTTTGTCACCCCGACAAGGCAGAGAACCAACCTCCTTTTGCTTCCTCCTGAAGCTGACAGAGAACCACAACCAAAAGCTAACTCCTTACCTCTATCGACCCTTCCACGGACGAGAAACTCTAGACGAAGAACAAGCAGAGCGATTCTTGAAGCAATCCTTGTGAATCCCCTCTCAAGCTCCCCCTCACAAGATCCTCTCTCTCTCCCTCTCTCTCTTTCTCTCCTCAAGGCCTTCTCAGGTTAAGGCAGCAGCCAAAGGTCTTTTAAAACGTTGCACAAGAGTTCTTAAATATAAGATATTCAAAGGAGCTCATTAATTCCAAGTTGCCGACAATATCATCCAGGCTGATATGGACATCGGCCTCGCCGATCAATACAAAACTCAGAAGATCGGCTAGAGCATCGCCCTAGATGCAAAACTGGACGATTGAAAATTGGCTTGATCATCCAGGCCGATCTCACGATCGTCCCGGCCGATTAGTTCAAATCAGAGGAAAATCGTCCAAAGCATCGCTATGAATACGAGCTGGCCGATATTTATCGTCCTGAAGTAACTAAGGTTTTTGAATAGATCGTCCTGGCTAATCCTGCGATCGTCAAGGACGATATGATCGTATCAATCATCCTTAATTACTTCATTGATTTCCTGATCAATTAAGGCATAATTTGAGAATTTTGTCCAGGCCGATCAATGATCGTCCTGACCGATAATTTAAAAATACAGTATACCTTAATTGTCTATGACGATAACTTCTTTCTGTTTTGAGCTTATCGTCCTGACCGATACACGTATCATCCAGGCCGATATGTTAATGACAGCTGCCTTAATTAAGAATCCTTATTAATACTTTCTGTTTTAAGCCTGATCGTCCAAGACGATGTAAAAATCGTCCTGGCCGATATGAGTAAAAATAAAAATTCTAAGTCTCTCAAGTGTGTGTGTAGGGTTACTTAGCATCAGTCTCTTTGATCATTACAAGTAGACTCAAGAAGTGAAAAATAAAAGTACATACTGACTCAACCCTAAACCTACGCAATCCTGAACTGGCTTCGTCTGTTCGTCCGATCTTCGATTCCTGAAAAAGTTAGAAGCAACAAGTAGTCCAAGAGAAATAGTGTTTGTCAATCATCAAAACATATGCCATGAAAATAGATTTGTAACACGAGGGTGTGCTGCAAGTAGCAGTAGAGCGAGAAATCGATGATGGTCGATATAAAGTGAAGGACCACCAGCAAATATCAGACGAATGACAGAATGATGACAAGAGTCCAGTGGCATTTTGCCCATGCAATATGCATCCGTATTGAAGTGTACCAACAACAGATATTACTTAGTCAGGGGGCCGGAGCAGTGTATTACGTTAGTGTTCTGGCGACACACGTATGATGAAGATCCAAATTGTAATCTGTCTTGTTGCTTGATGTACAATCTTGTAATATAACTCTAATGACATTGTATATGATGTTGAGATCATTTTATGAGCTTGATGCTTGTTTTTTATTTGAAATGAACTCGTAATCCAAAGAAAACTAAGTTGTTTCACGCCTCTTTGAGGTATGCTTTGAATATGCCTTTCGTGCTTTTTGAGGTTTTTTAGTCTTCCAGAATTTTATATTCATGTGTGAAAGAGGCCAAGAGAAATCAACTAAAAATGTAAGACCTATCCGAGATTGTATGTCAGAGCCCTGCTCGAAGACGTTAACCTGTGTGGAAGAGGTCGAGAGAATTCACCAAGGATGTAAGACCTATCCGAGGTTGTATGTCAGAGCCCTGCTTGATGACGTTAACCTGTGTGGAAGAGGACGTTAGAATCCACAAAGAATGTAAGACCTATCCGAGGTTTTTAATCAAAGCACTTGCTTGATGATTTTAACATGTGTGGAAGAGATCGGGAGAATCCATCAAGGATGTGAGACCTATCTGAGGTTGTACGTCAGAGCCATACTCGATAACGTTAACCTATGTGGAAGAGGTCAGGAGAATCTACCAATGATATAAGACCTATCCGAGGTTATATGTCAGAGCCCTGCTCGATGACGTTAACCTGTGTGGGAGAGGTCAAGAGAATCCACCCAAGATGTGAGACATATCTGAGGTTGTATGTCAGAACCCTGCTCGATGACGTTGACTTGTATAGAAGACGTCGAGAGAATCCACCAATAATGTAAAGACCATTTTGCTCCCAGGTTCGTCCGGACGAAGTTAGATCGTCCGGGACGATCGGTACAGGTTGTGCAGGAAAACATTTCTGACTGCATGGTTCGTCTGGACGAAAATCGTCTAGAGCCCAAGTCGTCCGTGACGATAATTAATTTCATCTAGACGAAAATCGTCCAGAGCCCAAATCGTCCATGACGATAATTAATTTCGTCTGGACGAAATTTGTCTAGAGCTGCCTAGATCGTCCGGGACGAAATTGCGATCGTCCGGTACGAACAGTCTTGATATATATGGAAATGAGATATTTTTGGAAAGAAAAGAAAGTACAAGAGAGAGAGAAATGAAGGAAAAGAGGATTTTTGAGCGACTCCGGTCTGTTTTCGTTCATTGTGACAGTTAGGGAAGTTGACCGACTCGAGGTAAGGCACATTCTGCCTTTCTCAATTTTCAGAAACGAGATTTTTGACGCATTTTCTGTTCCGGGTTTTGTTTCCGTTAGCGAATTTTTGGTATTATTTTCTTCTGTCAAAAGTTTTACCGTGTAACTTTTGGTATGTCTCTGAGATGATAATTATGCACGTTTTGAGTATTTTTTGGAAGATTTGCACCGGACATTTTGGATTCTACGGTGTTTTAATTGAACTGCAAATTATCAGGATGTTGAAAAATATTTTATCAATACAATAAAAGTCTTATAATATTATTGTGAATGTTCTGTGGTAATTTGGTAAATTTCTAGATCTGTGAATTTTGTGTAACTTCCGTATACTGCCGTTATGCCGCTGAATTTTCGTACGATTTCTGAATTTCTGAAATGAGATGATTTACATGAATTGATTATTTGTATGCTATTAGAAGGGAGTTATAAGGGGCCGGAATTCTTTGTGATTCTGTTGTTTGGGTCCGGGAAGGGAGACATAAGGGGAAGTTCCAAAATCTGAAATTTTGTATATATGTTCTGTTTTGGTGCTATAAGCACAAAAGGGAGCCATAAGGGGAAGTTCTTGTGCTATAAGCACAAGGGAGATATAAGGGGAAGTTCTGAAATATGGAAGGAAGTTCTGTTCTGAAATTATCTGTTCCGTAAAGCTGTAATGTGATTTTATCTAATTTTTTATTTTTGTACGACTCTGATTATTCCGTATGATTTTGTCTGCTATGTGACATGAAAGTTTTATGATAATATGATTTCAGTTTTCGTATTCGATGTTTGATTATGATTGAACTGTTATACGTTCTATCTGTTGTACGCTTTATGTATGATTATTCAAATTATGTACGGATACTTTTCTGATGTGATTTCTTATGTGAGTTTCTAATGATTTTGATTGGTGATTGATGTCTTGCTGAGCTGTTAGCTCATCTTTGTTTTCTGCGTGGTTTTCAGGTTCTGGGAAAGGGAAGGAGATCTTGGACTAGACGTTCTGAGTCTGATCTGTGATTAGATACTTGATACTTTTGATTTTTGTACAGTCATTGCTTTTTTGTTCTGTTCTGTTCTTTTCGTCTGAAGCCATGCACTGTATCTGTATATGATTATTTTGATGAAAGAAAAGATAGATGAACTGCACTGTGTTCGGATGTTTATGGTAGCTCTGTGTTTTTCTGTCTGTGTTATACTTGGAAGAAAGTTCTGAAGCAAATTCCAAAGCCAGATCCTGGATTTGTTGGATCTATCGCAGCCCGTCGCAGCCCGATGCGAGCGGGATCCGTCCTAGTCAGGTTGGGTCGTGACAAGCTTTAGTGGTATCAGAGCCAGGTTTTAGACTTTGGATTGTAAGACAGAGCTATATGAAGTGATCTGTGAGTCTGTCTGGGATAGTTTTGGTTTATCTGGATTTTTATTCTATTATTTTGTGCTTAGTTTTCTATGTGATCATGGATCCGCCAGACCCTGATATGACAGATGGGCAAAGTGCTTGTCAGTCAGCTCCAGTGGGCAGTACTATCCCAGTGGTTGGTTCTGATACACTTTCTCATTTTGCTACATTGGTTGCTCAGATGATGAGCAAGACTCAGAGTAGAGCCTCTATTGTGCGATCTGAGGATATAGATAAACATCTGCAATTGTTTCTGAGATTGAAACCTCCGAGGTTTGAGGGCACTGCTGAGCCCAGAGCAGCTGAAGAATGGTTGAGGAGGTTAGAGAAGACTTTTAACGGTATGCAGTGTCCGTTGGACAGGAAAGTACTGTTGGCAGTTTTTCTGTTAGATGGGGAAGCAGAGCGCTGGTGGATAGGCCACCAGGAGGCGAAATTTTAAGGGAAGTTAAATTCGTTGATTACTTGGGAAGAATTTTCTGAGGAATTCCGATCGTGGTTTGTACCTCCTTCTGCACGACAGCAGATGCAAGAGACTTTTCTGAGACTTGTTCAAGGAAGCAGGACTATGAGGCAGTACGAGGCCGAGTTTACTGCTTTAGCCAGATATGCTCCGTAGTTGGTGAGTACTTCTGCTGATAAGTGATATCGATTTCTGAGGGGACTACGAGATAGTCTAAGGCCGCCCCTAGTGCCATTTCACATTTCTGATTTCTCTGAGCTTATGGAGAGAGCTTGTTTGATAGAGAATGATCTGATGGCTACTCAACAGCGGTGGACTGCGAGTAGGAAGAGGTTCGGGGGTGATACTTCTAGCAGTGGTTCCTCTGGCAAGAGGAGGTTTGTTTCCGGAGACTCCAGGAATAGTGGACAGTCAGGATTCTCTAGTACTGCCACTACTAGTACGACCAGTTCTGGATCTGTCAGTGGGGCACCTGTGTGTCAAAGTTGTGGATGATGACATTTTGGCCAGTGTTACAGGATGACTGGTCAGTGCTTCAGATGTGGTCAGTCAGGACATCGGATTGCAGAGTGTCCGCAGGCTGGATTTGATAGACGATCTGAGTTCCAATATGATACTAGACCTGTTGGTTTAGTATGAAGGCCGAGGACTGTTCCTCCACGTACTATGACTGAAGGATCCTCTGGTGGTAGAGGCGGTGGTTCGAGTTCTGTGGCACGGAGACCACTCATTGGTAATTTGAGGGAGCCTAGTAGTTCAGTAGCTTCAGCTCTTGTTCAGCCACGTGTGTACAGTTTGAGTCAGCAGGAGGCTCGAGATGCTTCGGATGTGGTGATAGGTATGATTTATATTTCTGATCAGCCCTGTCGTGTTTTGTTTGATTCTAGAGCCAGACACTCGTTTCTTTCCGAGCATTGTTTTGATGCTTTGCGTATGGATTCTGTTTTGTTACCAGTTTCTCTTTCTGTTATTTAGCCGTCTGGAAGCAATTTGATCGTCCGAAAGTTTTATTTTTGTGAGATTGATATTTCTTGCAAGAAGTGGAAATCAAGTTTGATTTTGTTGTCGATTTCTTCTTACAACGTGATTTTGGGTATGGATTGGCTGAGTCTATATCAGGCTCAGATTAACTGTTTGAAGAAGCAAGTGAGCTTGCTTATGGATGGAGAAAGATATGTATTCCAAGGATTACGAGGTGTTCTATCCTGTCTAATTTCTGTATTGGAAGTCAGAAGAATGTGGAAGAAGGGTTGTCCAGTATTTTTGGCTTCTGTACGGGATATGAATATAGATGCGGGTTCTATTTCTGATATCCCGATTGTACGGGAGTTTTCTGATATATTTCCTGAGGAGTTGGTTGGCTTACCTCTGGATAGAGATGTTGAGTTCTCTATTGATGTTTTTCTGGGTACAACTCCGATATCGAAAGCTCCGTACAGGATGGCACCGAAGGAACTTTCTGAGTTGAAAGTTCAGCTCCAGGAGTTGGTGGATAGATGATTTGTTCGTCCTAGTGTTTCTCCTTGGGGAGCACCCATACTATTTGTGAAGAAGAAGGATGAAACACTCCGTATGTGTGTTGATTACAGATATTTGAATAAAGTCATGATCAAGAACAAATATCTATTACCACGGATTGTTGACTTGTTTGATCAACTTTCTGGCTCTTTTGTATTTTCGAAGATTGATTTGAGATCTGTATATTATCAGGTGAAGGTGAAGGAAGTGGATGTGTTGAAGACAGCTTTCAGTACTCGGTATGGGCACTACGAGTTTTTGGTTATGCCTTTTGGGGTAACCAATACACCTGTTATTTTCATGGATCTGATGAACAGAGTGTTCAATGAGTATCTTGATCAGTTTGTGATCATCTTTATCGATGATATTCTAGTGTATTCTACTTCTTAGGAAGATCATGCCAGACATTTGAGCATTGTGTTGGAGACTTTGAGGCAGTATCAGCTATATGCTAAGTTTTTCAAGTGTGAATTTTGGCCAAAGAGCATTTTTTTTCTGGGGCATGTGGTGAGCGGTGAAGGTATCTCTGTTGATCCCCAGAAGATTCAAGCTGTTGCTGATTGGCCAAGGCCTACTACGATATTTGAGGTACGTAGTTTCTTAGGCATGGCCGGATATTATCGAAAATTTGTGAAGGGATTTTCTCATATTTCTACGCCTCTGACGAGACTGACTCAGAAGTCAATAGTTTTTGTTTGGACATTGGAGTGTGAGGCTAGTTTTTAGAAGTTGAAGGATTGTTTGACTTCAGCTACAGTGTTAGCACTTCCGTCAGGTACGGAAGGATTTCAGGTGTTCAGTGATGCTTCTCTTAAATGTTTGGGCTGTGTTCTGATGCAGCATGATAGGGTAATTGCTTATGCTTCGAGACAATTGAAATCACATGAAAAGAATTACCCGGCGCATGATTTGGAGTTGGCCGCAGTTGTGTTTGCTTTGAAGATTTGGCATCACTACTTGTATGGCGTCAGGTGTGAGATCTTTAAGGATCACAAGAGCTTGAAGTACATATTCATTCAGAAGGATCTGAATTTGAGGCAAAGAATGTGGCTTGAGCTGATCAAGGATTACGACCTTACGATTCAGTATCAGCCTGATAAGGCTAATGTGGTAGCAGATGCTCTGAACAGGAAGTCTTCTGGAGTATTAGGTATTCAGCTCACTTCTGATGAGTATCTGATACGAGACATGAAAAGATTACAATTAGAGGTAATTTCCTCTACTGGTGCAGATTCTGGTGTTTTGACTCAGATGAATATTCAGTCTTCCTTAAAAGAAAGGATTCAGGAAGCTCATAAGTCAGACTCCGATTATTTGAAGTTGATTGCTCAGATTGAATCTGGTAAGAAACCTGAACTTTGAGTTTCTGATTCTGGTGTTATCTTCTGCAAGAACAGGTTGTGGATTCCTGCGTTTGGAGATTTGAGGAAAGAGATTCTATACGAATCTCATCATTCAGGCTATACGATTCATCCGGAAAGTGGCAAGATGTACGGAGACATGAAGAATTTATTCTGGTGGCCATGAATGAAAAAGAATGTAGCAGATTTTGTTTCAAAATGCAAAGCCTGTCAGTTGGTGAAGGCAGAGCATCAGCGACCAGGAGGTCTTTTGCAGTCGTTGCCTATCCCTGAGTGGAAATGGGAGGAGGTAACAATGGATTTTGCCATGGATTTTCCTCGTTCAATGCAAGGGCACGATGCCATTTGGGTGATTGTGGATCGATTGACGAAGTCTGCACATTTTCTTCCGATCAGGCAGACGGATCCGGTGGATAAATTGGCACAAGTATATGTGAAGGAGATTGTCAGATTACATGGTGTGCCTAAAGTGATTGTATATGATCGAGATGGACGGTTTACTTCCAGACTTTGGAATGGTATTCAGCAAGGATTGTGTACGAGATTGCATTTCAGTACGGCTTTTCATCCGCAGACTGACGGACAGTCTGAGAGGACTATCCAGGTACTGGAAGATCTTCTGCGATTATGTGTTTTGGATTTTGGAGGAAGCTGGGAAGATCATATTCCTTTGATTGAATTTGCTTATAATAACAGTTTTCAGTCCAGTATTAGTATGACACCTTATGAAGCTTTGTATGACCGAAAGTATAGAACTCCTTTGACTCTGACTGAGGTAGGAGATAGACAAGAAATGGGTGCTATATTTGTGGATGAAACTATTATGAAAATTAACTTGATTAAAGAAAGATTAAAATCTGCACAAGATCGACAATAGAAGTATTACAATCAGAAGCACATGTTTGTTGAATTTCAGATTGGTGATTTTGTGTATGTCAAAGTCAGTCTGATGAAAGAAGTCAGCAGATTTGGAAGGGTCAGCAAGCTTAGTCCAAGGTATGTTGGACCGTTTGAAATCCTTGAAAGGATTGGTAAGTCTACTTACAGATTGTTACTATCTGATCAAATGTCTGATGTGCACAATATTTTTCATGTATCTACTTTGAGAAAGTGGATATCTGATTTTGGAAAGAAATTGTTTGCTGATGAAGTGGAGATTCAGGAGAATCTGAGGTATGAAGAAGAACCTAAATTGATTTTGGCTTATGATGTTCGTAAGTTAAGAAGTAAACAAATTCATATGGTTAAAGTTCAGTGGAAACACCGAACAACACGAGAAGCGACTTGGGAGAAGGAGTCAGACATGAGGCAAGCATATTCGTATCTTTTTTGACTGAGTTTTGGTTTGGAAATGTCGAGGACGACATTTTTTTGAAGTTGGGGAGATTGTAAAGACCATTTTGCTCCTAGGTTCGTCTGGACGAAGTTAGATCGTCCGGGACGATCGATGCAGGTTGTGCAGAAAAACATTTCTGGCTGCATGGTTCGTCTGGACGAAATTCGGATCGTCTGGACGAAAATCGTCCAGAGCCCAAGTCGTCCGTGACGATAATTAATTTCGTCTGGACAAAATTCGTCTAGAGCCTAGATCGTCCGGGACGAAGTTGCGATCGTCTGGTACGAACAATCTTGATATATATAGAAATGAGATATTTTGGAAAGAAAAGGACGTCCAGGAGAGAGAAAATTGAAGGAAAAGAAGGAAAAGAGGATTTTTGAGCGACTCCGGTCTGTTTTCGTCCGTTGTGACAGTTAGGGAAGTTGACCGACTCGAGATAAGGCACATTCCGCCTTTCTCAATTTTCAGAAACGAGATTTTTGATGCATTTTCTGTTCTGGATTTTGTTTCCGTTAGCGATTTTTGGTATTATTTCTTTAAACAAAGGTTTTACTGCGTGACTTTTGGTATGTCTCTGAGATGATAATTATGCACGTTTTGAGTATTTTCTGGAAGATTTGTACCAGACATTTTGAATTCTGCGGTATTTTAATTGAACTGCAAATTATCAGGATGTTGAAAAATATTTTATCAGTACAATGAAAGTCTTATAATGTTGTTGTGAATGTTTTGTGGTAATTTGGTAAATTTATGGATCTTTGAATTTTATGTAACTTCCGTATACTGCCGTTATGCCGCTGAATTTCTGAAATGAGATGATTTGCATGAATTGATTATTTATATGCTATCAGAAGGGAGTTATAAGGGGCCGGAATCCTTTGTGATTCCGTTGTCTGGGTCCGGGAAGGGAGACATAAGGGGAAGTTCCAAAATCTGAAATTCTGTATATCTGTTCTGTTTTGATGCTATAAGCACAAAAGAGAGCCATAAGGGGAAGTTCTGGTGCTATAAGCACAAGGGAGATATAATGGGAAGTTCCGACATCTGGAAGGAAGTTCTGTTCTGAAATTATCTGTTCCGTAAAGCTGTAATGTGATTTTATCTAATTTTTTATTTTTATACGACTCTGATTATTCCGTATGATTCTGTCTGCTCTGTGACATGAAATTAGCTTTATGATAATATGATTTCAGTTTTCGTATTCGATGTTTGATTCTGATTGAACTGTTATCTGTTCTGTCTGTTGTATGCTTTCTGTATGATTGTTCGAATTTTGTACGGATACTTTTATGATGTGATTTTTTATGTGAGTTTCTGATTATTTTGATTGGTGATTGATGTCTTGCTGAGTTGTTAGCTCATCCTTGTTTTCTACGTGGTTTTTAGGTTCTGGGAAAGGGAAGGATGTCTTGGACTAGACGTTCTGAGTCTGATCTGTGATTAGGTACTTGATACTTTTAATTTTTGTACAGTCATGACTTTTCTGTTCTGTTATGTTCTTTCCGTCTGAAGCCATGCACTGTATCTGTATATGATTATTTTGATGAAAGAAAAGATAGATGAACTGCGCTGTGTTCGGATGTTTATAGTAGCTCTGTGTTTTTCTGTCTGTGTTATACTTGGAAGAAAGTTCTGAAGCAAATTCCAAAGCCATATCCTGGATTTGTTGGCTCTGTCGCGGCCCGATGCGAGCGGGATCCGTCCTGGTCGGGTTGGGTCGTGACAAAGAATGTGTGACCTATTCGAGGTTGTATGTCAGAACCCTCCGATGATGTTAAATTATATGGAAGAGGTTGGGAGAATCCACCAAGGATGTAAGACCTATCCGAGGTTGTATGTCAGAGCCATGCTCGATGATGTTAACCTGTGTGAAAGAGGTCGGGAGAATGCACCAAGGATATAAGACATATCCGAGGTTGTATGTCAGAGCCCTGCTCGATGATGTTAACCTGTTTGGAAGATGTCGGATCAAATCCCACTGGGATTGATCATCAAGTGATTGAGATACAATATAGATTATATATTTCTCAAATCATGGAGAAAGAGTTTGAGAAGTTTTTTATCTTTCATAAGAGAAAATAATATCACAACAACATGAGCATCGTATTATTGTATTATGTAAGACAGTACAATAGTTTCCTAGTATGACTTAGGGATATACAAGTTATAATGGCTCAACACATAAGATATACACATGGGCACAATACAATATTTAACTTGGAAGAAGATATTAAAGATATCAAAGTAATACCCTATTCAACATAAAAGAGATAACAAGATAAGTAGTATTATTAATACAAATGCACTAAGTGCGCGATCATTCAATCTCTCCAACCATTTGAATATTATTCAATGGTTGTCTTTGTTGTTGATTTTGCCCCCCAGCGGGACGAACTTCCTCTCGGGTAGATGAATATTGAATAAATTTTCGAAGGTAGCCCTGACGAATAAGTCTTTCAATCTCATCCTTGAGTTGCTTACAGGCTTCGGTAGTGTGACTATGACTACGATGAAAGTGACAGTACTGATCTGGATTTCTTGTGTTCGACTTCAAAGGATTCGACCATTTTAATGTATCTTGATCTCGAACGGCCATCAATACATTTGCTCGAGATGTGTTGAGTGGGGTGTACTCCTTTTCCTGTCGAGATTTCTATCACAGTAATGGAGGTCCGGGAGGTAGATTATTCTTCCCTTACTTTTTCTGTTGTGAGAATGAATTGTCCATCCCAGGTGCACCTTTGCGCTTCCCGTTGATTTGCTCGAATTACTTTCTGTAAGCATTTATAGCTTCATTTGTAGAAATTTGCGCCTCCACATGATGGATCAGGTCAACATATGAATGAACAATGTCGTGCATGAGTGCTGAATAGAAGGGGCCAGGACGAAGACATCCAGGAAAGACCCCTCTGAGTAATTCAGGGTATACTCCTAGAATCTATCGAGCCTCAGTGGAAAATTGTTGAAAATACTTTTTTAACGATTCTCCTTCATTTTGGCAGATCCCGGAGAGGTGGGAAGAATCCTTAGCCATTCTTCGATTGGCCACAAATTATTTAACGAATACTTTGGTCAATTTGACAAATGAGGGGATCGTTCCATATGGAAGCGAATAGAACCACGTTCGGGCATGTCCTTTAAGGGTGGCAGGAAAAACCTGGCAGAGGAGCGCGTCCGAGGCTCGTTGAATATGTATGATGGTTCTATAGTAGTCGATATGCTCATACGGGTTTATCGTTCCATCGTAGGACTTAACATTTAGTACTTTGAATCCAACCGGAATGGGGTGCTGAAGAATGGCTTCAGTTAGAGGTGATGACTTCTAGAAGTTCCTCAGTCGGAGAGTTTGCCTCACATCTCCTCGGAAGGAACTCTTCCCGTACCAATCTTCGTTGTTCGTGACGTAGAGCATTGTGAGGGAGCTCAATAATGTATGGTTGGGCTGAGTCTTCTGGAAGATCTACAAGAACGTGAGGCTGCCGAGTTGAGGGCGAAGGATGTGTAGAACTTGTTGTATCAGCTTCGTTGTTCTAATACATCTGCCTTCTTGGGGGAGGAAGAGGAATCTCTGCTTGAAGATGCTCGAATTGAATATCTTCAACCCGTGGTGGATCTCGAGGGAGAAGAACTTCCTCCCATTGTGGTAGTGTTAGTTGCCGAGATACTCGCAGGAGTTGAAGGATCTCATTCTGAGATTCTTCCATCTTCCGGATTCTTTCTTCTAAAGAAGGTCCTGGGGTTCCTTCTCAGGCAGCATTTTGCCCCCAATGATGAAAAGAGGTAGACATCGGGCGTCTGTGATTCACAGACTGATTTATGGATTGATGAGAGTTGGAGCGGGAAGCTCCAACAATGCGACAGCTACGTCTGTTGACTGTCGTAACAATACTTGAAGTTGTGTGATAGTGTTTCCCACAGACGACGCCAAACTGTTGCGGGCTAGAATATACACGGCGGTAGAGTTTGCAAATTTACGTCTGAGCGTTGTACGAATATTCAGCACACAAATAGAAAAGAAAGTAAACACTAGGATTTTTTTGCGGAAAATCCTAAAAAGGGGAAAAACTACGGGGCCATGCCCAGTTGGAAAGTTCCACTAGTGTTGCATAAATTACAGGAAGTTGATTCGTCCCACAAGTCAGGACGAACATATTACAATAAAGTTCTTCTGAATTGAAACAAAGTTGTGCAGAATTCTGACATTTCTTGAATATCCGGCAGAATTCCGATGTATTCAGGCGGCGGGAAGAACTCCGGCGCTGGTCGAAGAGCTGATTCTCCTCCCTCTTCTCTTCTTGTTCTCCTCTTCTTCTTGCTTGGGTCCACTCTTATGAAGAATAAGGGCTCTATTTATATTTTTTTTGGAGTGACATATCCCATAAATAGGTGTGAGATTAGGGGCGAATTGGGAGTAGTTTGAATGGAAGGCCGATATTGAATCCCTTGATTGTGCACCGTTCATCAGACATTTGAAGGCTTTAGTGATGTCGGAATTCAGTGTTCTTGAGCTCGTTGGATTCGTCTCGTCGAGCCGTTCGATTCAAGTATAAGCTCGTTAAAATCAAAGACCGTTTGATAACTCAAATTGTGATTCAAACCTTCCAACAACACTTCGAGTCTTCGATTCAGACTCATATGGACTCGGATTGAGTTGAATTTGGTGTCGTTGGGTTTGCATTTCCGAGACACTCAGTTTGACTGTAAGCTAGCTGAAATCAGAGTTGAGGTGCTCCCGGATTTAATTTTTGAAATTTTATGATTCGATTATGCCTCAAGATTCGTGCTTGATTAAGATTATATATATATATATATATATATATATATATATATATATATATATATATATATATATATATATATATATATATATATATATATATATATATATATATATATATATTCTTCTCTCAAAAAATGTATAAAAGAATTATTAGAATTTAAGGAGTTGTTTTGTGATAGAATTCAGTTCTTTCGACAAATCTAGATTTATTGGATTTTGGAGATGATACATTTAAAAAATTATTTGCCATAATAGCTCTTAAGTCTAAGCCAAACCCTAACTATAAAATTATTTCTTATATTTTGGATTTTAAAATAAATAAAAAAGGGTTTAAGTAGATATTCATACTTGATTTTACTCATTGTTACAACAACAACAACAACAACAATAATAATAATAATAATAATTATTATTATTATTCAACTAATTAAGCAAACTTAAATGATGTAATATATATATTTATAATTTAATCATATTAATTTGGTTCAGTAAATTTAATTCATTATTCAAAATAATTAGTAATTCATTTTTAATTAAATTAATTATTTTTAATTTTATTTTAAAACAAAATTAAGTGAGTAATCTAACTGAACTTTGAGAGAAATCTTACTTGAAGCCCAAAAGTATTAGCTCCTCCAATGTACTGTGTACACACACACGATATACTTCACAAATGATATAAAGAAACTTGTATTATCATTTATGATAGGTTTTTCATTTCTTCCTAAAATAGTTTTTAAATACACAAATTTTTAATCCAATAAATTTTTATGCTAAAAATTTACTTAAAAAAATAGTAAAAAAAGATGTCCCAAACAAAATCTTGATATTTCTAAATATTAAAATTTATATGCACGCTAATGCAATAGTTGATGCATGAAAAGCAACCATATATACGTACAACGTTTTGTTTGGGGCGACTTTCTTACAGCCTCTTAAAACAACTTTTTAGTACAAAATTTAAAAAAAAAATTGTTCTAACTTTAATAAATCTTATAAAATTTATCCCAAATGAAACCTAAGTGATTGATAAGACAATCAATGCCACCGCTTAACATGCCAAAGAATATACATCACTTCAAATATTATAAAATTAGCCAGCAAATTATCACAAAAAAAAGATAATTATGTGCTCACAACCATATTTTTAATTAACCACTAAAAAAATAAAGATATATAAAATGTATCATATCGAACCAGGTGGTGGTCTAGTGGAACTCCGGCGTTAGATGGTGGTCCGGCGGAATTCCGATGTCAGGTGGTGGTTCGGCAGTGTTTGAGGAGGAACTAGGGGGCAAGAGCGATCTCCGATCTCCCTCTTGCTCTCTCACTTGGGGTCCCTTTTCAAGAGGAAAGAAGTGTCTATTTATAGAATTACTAGAGTGTCATGATCCATAAATAGGATGAAGATCAAGGGTAAATGGAGAGTGATTTGGATGGACGACCGATGTTGAATCCCTTGATCTTGGACCGTTGGCTAGACATTTGAAGGTCTGAATGATATCATAATTTTGTGATCTTGGACTCGTTAGATTAGTCTCGTCGAGCAGCTCGATTCAACTATAAGCATGTCATGTTTGAAAATCGTTTGGTAATGCAATTTGTGGTTTGAACCTTTCAACGATGCTTCAGGTCCTTGATTTGGCCTCATTTGGGCTCGAATTGAGTTGAATTTGGTGTCGTTATGTTTTTATTCTCGAGACGTTCAGTTCGACCATAAGTTTGCTGAAATTAGAGTTCGGATGATCCCAAATTTAATTTTTCCTCGAGATTCGTGCCCGATCAAGATAATTTTTTGAGTATATATAAACTTAAATTAAAAAAATTAACTTAAGAATTTTTTTCGTATAAAATTATTTATGAGATTTTAGGAAAAAAATAATTTCAATATATAAAAATGAATTTAGTAATTATTGTAATAATTTTAAAATTAATGAAATATAAAATCTTCATATTTAATATTAATATAAAAATAAATTTAATAAATTTTAAGTCATCTTATTCTGTTGCACAAATGGTGTCAGCCGACATAATTTTTTTCGAGATTTCGGTCAAATCGGGACCGGTCGACAATCAAAAGCGATTATTGGATTTGGTGGAAAAGCGCACAAGAAACACATTTGCTACCGTATATTCCATAGCTGCGGAGTGCGGTGGCTGGGTGGCGGATTTGGGCAGTCGCCATCAACGCATCCTCCACTTCCAGCCATCCAAATCTCCAAAGCTGAAACTTGTACGCCATTTCTGGTTAGGGTTTTCCTTTCCAATGACTCATTTCCACCTCCTTCTCCTCCTCCTCTCCGCCATAATCACGGTCTCTTTCTCCCAGAAAATCCTACGTATCTTCCCAGGCGACACCCAGATCACAAACGGCAATAGGGAGTGGATAAACAATGACCTCTTCTGCGATAGCTGGAGACTCTCTGTGGAGACCAACAACGCCGGCTACTGGGCGACGATTCCAGCTCGATGCCGCGGATTCGTGGAAGCCTACATGAAGGGCGACCACTACGTTTCGGATTCCGAGGTGGTCGCCGTCGAGGCGATTTACTTTGCGAGGGATTTTGATATTGCCGGCAACGGGAAGGATGCGTGGATCTTTGATGTTGACGAGACTCTTCTTTCTAATCTGCCCTACTATATAGAAGTAGATTTTGGGTATGAACGATTGTGAACTATCTGCTCTTCAGTTTAGATATGTTGGCTCAATTTGATATCATATCTTGCAGGGCATGATTTTTTTTAGTTTTATTTGATTTTGATTTAAATTAAAATTCTGTGAAAATTTATTTATATGCCCCCATAATATCGAAAATTTATTTATATGCCCCCATATCACCTAGTTTTATATATATTTTTTGTGTAATATGACCAAAAATTTGTAAGGGTGTTCTGTTTTTCTTTGGGCAATTACTCTTGAGCTTCACCTGGTAAAGAACCTCCACAACATGTATTTAAAAATATTTATTCTAAACTTAAAACTAGGTGACACGGGCTTTTGAAACTATTAACACAAACATCTAAAAATAAATAAAACATACTCAAAACATGCTTTACAATCAAGTTGGATATCAACAATTACTTTTGGACTTTTCCTATTTAGCATAATCATATATAATAGTAATCTAAGATGCACACACATGAACACGGTGACACATACATGGCATGATATATATTCGAGATATGCCAATTATTGAAAATATAGGACACGTATATGGGTTGGATACGACAATATAATTTTTATATCTTAAACATAGAGCATTGAAATTAAATAAATAGAATATTAAAAATAATAAGAAAATAATGTCATTTAACTCTAATATTAAATTTGAAAATCTAAATGGTTGATAAATAGTTGTCTAGCTCATAATGTCAAAAAGTAAGCCTGAATTGTCTAGTAAAATATAAAAATTCAATATACAATAGTCAACTATTCAATAAAAGGAATAATGAGATTGGCTTCTTTATTATGTATTTGTCTTTGACCTTCATTATTATTATCATTAAATAATATTTCTTCCAATTATGGTTCCTCAAGAGAAAGATTTGTAATATCCAAAATTTTCATATCATCGAGAGACCAAAACCATCTTTTGTTACATTATGTTATCATCTCAGTATTATCTTCCATAAAATTTGAGGTATTTCTTCATATAAAAGTATAAAACTAAGATTTATATGCATCTAAAGTAAAGAATCAGTCTATTGTAGAGTGATTTTATTCTTCTTCATTGAATGGATGAATGAGTATGTGCTCCAATTTCATTAACAACAAGATGCATAAATTTGCCTAAGAAGTTTTATAGCTATTATTTGAAGAAGAGGTGTTGAAGCTCCATAAATCAACCACCACATATTTGAATTCTTCCTCCACACATTATGCAAATATTCTTGGCTTCTTATATTCTTCTTGATATCCAAAGAATTTAGCCTACTTTACATTCATCATTCATTTCTTCTCCTCATCTGGAAAACAATATTTTACGCATGGCTTTTCATATTTAAAATTTCTAAATCTTTTTGAGGGAAAACATATTGAGGATCCTATTGAAGTCATTTTTTACTTAAATGTATTCTAAGAATGTAAATAAAATAAAATTAGATAATTAGGCGTGTTATTGAAATTTAGATAATTAGATAAAATAAAATGAAAATCCATTATAATGAATAAATTGAAATTTATTTTGAAGTTAAAGAAAGGGCCAAACCATATATAGGCGTGTTATTTTTTATCCACATTCTCCAAAGTTGCATGAAGAACAAAAAAAAAAAAAAAAAAAAAACTTTATAAATTGTCTTTTATTTTAAAATATTATTTCATTCATTTAAGATACCATTGAATCTTCATCAATTATCTCTATACTTTTACTTTGACCCTGTTCCCTTTCATCTGGTGTTTGTCTATTTGACACATGAACTGTCGGCTGAGGAGATTCATCCTGAGCTCGTTGTGACATCGACATTTGCATTTGCATCATTGCCATTTTCATCATCATCTCTTTTATTTTATTTTCTAACTTATTAATGTGCTCATTCTTATTTCTAAGCTGACTTGCCAAATTTGGGGTTGAATCTGCAACAATGGTTTCTCCATTTTTTTTCTTTGTGCAGCCTATCAAAATTACTATTTTTCAATGAAGATTTTTAGTCTCCTCATAAAAATGCTTCCACTAGGAATATATTATTCATTAGAATATACCAATAGATCATCCTCCTCATGATCAAACTCTTGAATCATGTTCTCCTTTTTATGCTTAAGGATATCCTTGATCTCAACGGCATTCTCAATGGATCTGTCCTCAACTATTTTAGGATCGATGGGAAAAGATTCTATATCCTCTTAAATCATTTCGAGTTCTTTCCCATTCAATCTCTCTTTTGATCATTTATATTTTTAGTTCCAAATGTTTTCATGGCACTCTTCCAGAATTTTATTAGTAAATGGATCTTTATCCATTCACTCTTCTTTTCTTTTATTCTCCTTGGTTTTTTCCTTTTTATGATTATCATCTCCCTTTTTTTATTTTCAGCTTCTTTCTTCTTCTTGAGTTTCACTTCCTCATCCTTCTCATTTTCTATTCATTTTTCCTTTCTGATTACTTATGGACTATTAATCACTAGAGTGGCACCCATGGTGGGTTGTTGAACCTCCTTCTCAACAGATGATGCAGTGTTATGCATATATGAGCGTAACCTAGCATTATTTAGCAAAGCGGATGGATCATAACTCTTAATCGGAGGTCTATTTACTGTTCTAGGAGAATATTCATTTCTTATTCAACTGACTTTGCAAGGTAGATATTCTTTTTATGGAGATATAGATCTCTTTAATTTTCTAGCTAATGATTTTTTTGATATATTCTGAACTGCTCTCATTAATCACTCTGACTGCAGTATGAGATTCTATTGGGTGCTTCACTCGATGCATGGCGGACTCAACTTTCTGATGTTGACTCGGGGTAGACCCCATCAAAACTCTCTCTCCTGATCTAGAACAAGGTCGTCTTGGGACCTTGTGATACCCATCTACTACAGCATATATGACAAGTTCTTTGGCATACCTTTTAATGACCCTGAGAATATGTGGGATCAATAATTTTTTCTCATATTCTTTTTCTTTTGGACTTCTTTAACCAATCGCTTAGCTATCATTTCTTTCACGTGGTTGATATATTCCTCTTTAGTTTCTCCTGATTGAACGGCACCAGGATGAATTATGTTCCTCAAAACTTTACTTCGTTGTATCATTTTATCATCGTAAGTCCTCCCCACACAATAGTCAAAAGGGTGTAGCAGATATTCTGTTATCTTGCTAACATCCTCCCCCTTGGCAACAAAATATGATGGAATTGACTCCCACCAAGGAATGGAGATGTAGGAGGAACAGTGAATTCTCTATCAGCCTCAAATTCGACTTGTTTTAGAGCCTCCAACTCTGCAATCTTTCTTTCCCTGACATTCTTATTTCTAATTCTCCTATTTTGGTTCCTTCTCTGTTTTCTTGTTTATGGAAAGAAGGGCAGAGGTTGATCCGACTTCAAAAATTGCAAAATTTTTTTATTCATAGACTACTACGAATTTCAGCTTCTTGTCTCCTCTAGTGGGAGATGTAGTGGGAACAGAAGCAACATTTGATCCTTTTTTGTGAGTAGAGGAGCTAGATATTGGCCTTTAAGCGATTTCTACTAGAGCACCATCTTTTGTGGCACTAACATTTAGTTCAATTACCTTGACCACTGCTTGGCTTGTGATTTTGGAGAAGGGTAGCATCTCCTGTCATGTGATTAGAAGTACCAATGTTGACTATCCATGTCCTTATTTCCTCTATGTTAGTAGTGAATGCAGTATGCAAATTTGTTTGAAGAACCAAACTTGTCCCAGTAATACTACTACTGCCAACTTGACTAAGTAGTTTATGCAGCAAATTTATCTGTTTTTTGCTAAATGGGCTAGGGTCAAGAACAAGAGCACTCTCAGAGTTGGAAGTCACATATGATTTACTGTCTCTATCAAACCGTGGCTTTGGTTTCCAATCAACCAGTTTGCCATGGAGCTTCTAACAAGTCTCCTTGTAATGACTTGATTTCTTACAGTAATCACACCAAGGCCTTTCCCATTTTTGATGTTCTTTTACCATTATTGTTAGTTAATCGTACAACAAGGGCAGATGCATCCAACATTGATTTGGTTTGTTCCTTAGATCTCATCATTATTTTTTTTTTTCTCTTTTTTTCATGCCTAAGACTATGTGGTGGTTTAGTGCCCATGATTCGACCTCGAACATCATCCAACTCTCTGTTAAGTATTAAGAAAAGCTTGAACAGTCTTTTTTGTTCCATAATATGCTTGTACATTACTGTATCTTCTGGACATGTCTATGAGTGACTTTCAAATAAGTGAACTTGTTGCCAATAATGTATAAGTGTGTTGTAATGCTGAGCAACAGATTGCTCTCCTTGGCAAAAGCATGAAGTACTAATTTCTTTGAAACAACTCTGAAGTATTTTCAGAGATGGAGTAAGCCTCTTTGGATTTATCCCATATTTCTTTTGCAATCCCAAATAGTAAGAAAATTTTATTTATATTATTGTTCATGGAATTGAAAAGACATGACATGATCATACTATTTTCAATCTTCATTTTGAAATCGGGATCTATAATCTCTGGCATGGCTATTGCTTCGATGAGATACTCATCCTTTCCCTTATCATAAATGAACAACAATACATATTATGACCACTACAAATAATTATATCCATTTAATTTGTGTCATATGATGAAAATAAGAGAAAATTCACTACCTCCAAGGTTTGGAATTTCTAAACTGCTTCCCAATTCTGGTGTTGTGATGCCAAATGTTTGTAATGAGACCATTTCATATTATGAAGAACCAGATGTGGAAGAACGAATATGGTTGTTGTAAGTATATAAGAAGGTCAAGACAAATACTAACCAATGAAAATCAGCTTGAGAAATATAGAAGAGTCAGTCAGAAATAATCTGCTAAAGAGAGGCGGCCTGAAGGGATTAGGGTTTAGAGAACTAGCTCTGATACCATGAATAATTTCCTAATTCATTATTCTTCTTGTTGAAAACGGTACTACATCCACACACAAATATATATCCTAATTAGGAAACAAAATAATAGGAGAAGATCACAATCAATCTCACATTTTATTCCTAAAAATATTTTCCTAAAATAAATTTCCTAACATTTACTTTCAATTAACTATAAGGATTTGCTCTTATAACCCAGTTTAAATAAATCCTACTTTATTTAGCTCCTAAATAAAGTAGAGGAAGAATCTTTTGGGAACCGCAAACCAAAAGTTCAAAAAAAAAAAAAAAATCTTAATTCTCATATTTGAACCCGTAACAAAGTGATATTTCCATCCCCTGGGCTAGAATGTCATGTTCTAGGATGTTTTTATTATGAAGATAAAGAATATATCCTAGTTATTGTGATCAAATATATAATTAAATGATATTTTGATCTCTTGGGATTGTATGTTATTCCTTATAATAATTTGATTACAATAATTAAGAGGAAATTTGTATTTGAATCTATTGAGGAATAAATAATAATATTTCTATCTTCCTAGATAATATATTTATCGCAATGACGTATTTGATTACAAAAATAGAAATTCAACATTATGTTAGGCTTATATTTTTCCAACAAACTTATGCATTTCTTAAATGCATATATAAGTTTTACATTGTATTAAAAACTCTCAAAATTCATAATTTCTTCTAGCAAACATCCCTTCAGCAGGTAGTGTATTAGTTTTGTCAGTTTTAAGAGGATGTGAATTTTTACTTTTATGGTTATAACATATTTTAAAAAGTGAACCAAGAAGTATTATCTAACTGAAGCTCTAGTTGTAATAAACACATGGTATTTGATGGGGTCATCAACTATATAATTCTAATAAGATTTTGACTTCTACAAAAATTTTTACCAATGTTCATTCAGAACCTATAAATGTGTGAAATTCCCTTGTTTCATCTGAAACTGTCAAAACCAGGTGAAGCCAATCCAAAACCACTAAAAACCATGTTTTGATCCTATGTAGAGCTAATTTGATTCAATTCAATCCAATTTCAATTCAAGTTAGATTCTACTCAGGGAGTTTGAGTTTTTATCGTTCCAAGCCAAAAAAACTATCAGCTATCTTTCAGCCCTTCTACACAGAAGTCTCCAATTTTATCATTTCTTTTTGCTTGTGATTTCATTTATTTATTTATTATTATTATTATTTAACCTGGCATAGATCAGAGCCTTTCAATGAAACTTCCTTTGATGAGTGGGTGGAATTGGCAAGGGCGCCAGCTTTACCAGCCAGCTTGAAACTGTACAATGAACTCCAACGGCTTGGATTTTCTTTGGTGCTGCTTACAGGGCGCTCTGAAACTCAGCGGAATTCCACTGAGAAGAATCTATTATTTGCAGGGTACAAAAATTGGGAAAGGCTCATCTTAAGGTACTCTAACAGCTTGCTCTATCTATAATGTGCTTGGTAATATATTTCAAATTATAGCTAATGAAACTATTTCTAGCTTTTACAGAAAAACATCTTGCTTATTTCATCTAATAAAAGGATGTCTGTGCTGAATTCATGATATGCATCCAGTTTATTGATGATCCATATTAGTTTACTAACGGACTCATGTTGAAATGTTCAAACTATAAAACTGGGAAGTCAAAAAAACTGGTTGACAGTCCTTATAACTATGTTGATTTATTGCTTTCAAGGTGAAAGGTTTAATGATTTCCAATAATTCGTACACATCTTAGTCCTCATTAATTATTAGTAGTTTTTTTTTTTTCCTTTTATTTCCTCCATAAGTTTCTTATATTTGGAATAAACAAGACATGCAAAGTTAGATAGACCAATAACAAAATTATTTCTCAATATTTACTCGCACTTTTATGTGAATTTCAAATCAGTCGGATGTAAAGTGTAAGAGATTGCGATTTGTTAACCGAAACAGCTTTCTAAAGAACATTTGAGTGATTGAAATTACATCAATTAGGCTAGGGGTATACAAAGTTATCTGAAGAATCGAACAAACCAAATTTGGATAGTTCTCATAAGTTTCCAGTAACATCTGAGTTGTAATAGAATCCACCATAAATTGCCGAGCAAACTAGTACCTTGTAATAGTAGGATTGCTATCTTGAAGGCTGTTTTTTTTTTTTTTTTGAAGGAAAATGAAGAAAAATTAAATGGAAAATTCATGCTATTTTTTGTTCTTGATAATAATTCTGCAGCTAGAGATATTAAATTTCAACCCGTTTACGTTTTCCATTGAAACCTGATATCTGAACATGCCGTAGATTTGGAATTTGTTTCTCTTACCCTGATGGATCTTTGTCTGAACGTTTTGCATGTTATTGTTTTTAGCAGTTTTGATGACTCTTTTGAGCTTAGTTGCTATTTGATTGCTGTGATCTTTTTAATCGGTTGATGAGTTTTACACAGCTTCATTAAGTGAGGTTCTAAACTCTGAACCTCAGATTATTTTGACTCTCAAGTGTTTAGAAGGTGAATTTTGAAACTGAATTGAAGTAGTTGTTCCGTAGAAGAATTTATAGTAATTTAACTCTTTCAATTGCTTTTACACATTTAATATAAAAATTTTATTTTTAGTAATTTAATAATATAGAATTTATAGTAGAGTAAGAGTAAGTTAAGCTCATTATGTTTTAAATAAATATAAAAATTGTATTTTTTAGGACATAGAAGTTAGTTTACATAAAACAAGCATAGACAACCGAAACCACATCAATAAAATTCCGACAATTTAGTGCCTAGCATTTTCAAACATTTTCCTCAAAGCAAGCTTTCCCTTAACTAGGACACTAGCTCACACAAATCAAGAAGATTATTTCTAGAATAATCTTATTCTTAGAATATATTAGCATTTATTTCGATTTTATTGCATTTAATATGTAGACTAACCTCATTTTATTAAATTTGATGATACGATTTTTTAGAAGTTCTTTAGATTTCAATTTAAATTATGTGATTGTATCTTGTAAATCTTATCTCTATAAATAAGAGTTAAATGGATAGTATTTTGATCATTTGTTGAATAAATGGAATTTATAAAATCACCTTCTCTCTTCCCTCCACTTTTCTTCTCTCTTTTTCTCAAACTCTCCCCTCCTTTGATTTTAATCTCTATATCTCTTAATATTTTCTCCTACCAAAAGCATCCCGAAACCTCCCCCTCTTGGTTTTGGTAGGCATCCCGAAACCTCCCCCTCTTGGTTTTCTTCTTTCTTCGAATTGCTACGGCCATTATTTCATTTTTCAACTTGTGCTACAATAATGCTATGATAGAACTACAACAACATCAAGCCTTTATCCCAGTATGTACATGAATCCATTTTCTCCATTGTGCCATGTTTAAAGTCAATTTCTCATTTAAATCTAATAATGAAAGGTCGTTTTTAATATTTTTTAATCAAGTCTGTTTAGGTCTACCTCTGCCTTTCTTAACACAAGTCAAATCTAATACATATACTTTCCTAACCAGGTCATCGGAAGGTCGTCGTTTTATGTGACCAAACCATCTAAGGAGACTCTCTAGTCTTATCTTCCACTAGAGCTACTCAAATTTTTTCACATATATGCTCATTTCGTATCCGGTCTCTTAAGAGTAAAGCCACTCATCCACCCGAGCATCCTCATCTCTGCAACACTTAACTTAATATTATGCTTATCTTTTAATGGACAACATTCCATCCCATAAAGCATTGCAGGTCTTACTATCATCTTAAAGAATTTTTCCTTAAGTTTGAGGGGGACTTTTCTATCACACAATATGCCCGATACATTCCTCCACTTCAACCATCCAACTTGAATTCTACTAATAATGACCACATCTATTTCACCATCACTTTGAACAATAGACCCAAAATATTTAAAACATGTACACTTATTAATGACTTGATCGCCCAAAGTCACAATCCCCCCACTAGATCTATTATTACTAAAATTACATGCCATATATTTAGTTTTAGATCAACTCAAATGAAAGTCTTTAAACTTTAAGGTTGACCTTCATAATTCAAGTTTGTCTTCAACTCCCTGATGAGGATATCGACGAGTATATCAGCGCAGGAGTTGTAGATCGATGGCTACGATCCACAGTCTTTATTTCTGATGCTTAGTCTTTATTTTGATGATTTTATGTATTAATTGTTATTTACGGTTGTACCCTTTCTTTTGAGTCTGCTTGAGTTGTAGCCCTAAGGGCATATGAGTCATTGTCTTTTTATTTATTTAGGCCTATATGTTGTGACCTCCTCTATTGTATTAGCTGATGAATTATGAATGAAATTTCAGATTTCTTTGCTTGATCTCTAAGTGAGTTTTTGAGAGGAGAAACTCTAGGTTGGTAAAAGCAATACCCATCAACCTTTGGAGGATTCCAAAGTTCGCGGTTTTACAATCTCTTTTCTTTTCAACCCCTCTCCTAACCCATCCACCCGCTGGCCTAACCATTCTCACCCCCACTTTCTTTTCCTCCTTCCAAAGCTTAAATCCTTACCCAACCCGTCGTCCCATCCCTTGGCCGCCCAAGCCGCCGGCCACCAGCCCAGCCTTCCGACCTTCCCACCCCTCTCCCCCTCTACATGCTCAACCTAATTTGAATTTCGAATTTCAAATTTTCCTATAATTACTTTCCTAAAATACATCCTTGCTATTTAGGAAAGAATCCTTGTTGGCATTCAATCTATTTTGAATTTTAAAAACCTTCATAGTGAGTTAAAACCCCATTAGGAAGTTATTTCAATTTAAATCAAATCTGAAATTAAAATCAGATTTGATTTCAATCACATTAATTCCATTGGGGACTACATACAATGAATCTAGACATGCTCTCCCCTTCTCCTATGGCCGGCCCTCCCTCCCCTTTAATTTCTCTCTCCATTTAAACCCAAATCCCCACTTAATACCCCCTTAATTCCCTCCTACAGATGCCGACCATAGCCTTACTTTGGAGTTAATTTGAATTCAAATTAATCTTCCTCTCCCCTTAATAAAATCTGAAATAAAATTCAGGATTTTCTAATTTCTGCACTTATCCCACTAAACCCAAAACAACCCACCTCAGCCATAGCCCTAGCCGAATCCTCCATCCTCTCCACACGTCACCCTCCCCCTCTCTTCCTCTTCTCGGCTGCCCCTCCCAATTGGCGGCTCCTCCACAGCAAACCACCACGATACGCCGATGTTCTTGCATGGCAGATCCGGAAGTTGATCACGGGTTTGCTTACAACGCCCAAGGAGAAATCGACATCCTCTGTTCTCCTTTCTACGAGCCAGATTGAGAGTACGACGACTCGGTGGAACGCTACGTCAACCACATTGTTTACTGCCTCGTCGAGATGATCGAGCTTCAACGACCCAGAACTGATGTGAAACGTAATGCATGGAAATAAGAACTGCTTGGGGATTTTAATATAAGACTGTTAAAGCTTTGCTAGTTATAGAATTAATGCTTACCCAAGTCAGGTTTTCAGAATTATCAAGTCGAAATTAAGTAAGGCATGCGATTACAACTAGATTAACGGGACAAGATCAAATTGACAACATAAAATTAGAGAGTAATGTTATGGGGAGAAACAATAATCCATAATTAACAAATAGAACTTTTCACCTTGGGTCTCTCACTCACTCTCTTGTTGGTGGCACTTTTAATGGAGGAAGATTGAGAGCAACCGAGCAATGCCACTAGGAGACAAATGGCGCACAAAGTGTAGTCCGTTGGAGTGGTAGCCGATGGCGGGTAGTCCATGGGATGACTAGTGAGCATCCAACGTCTTATCCATTCTTCCTTGATCTTCAAAGACGAAGCCGTGGTCAAAGTCGGGATCGGCCGTCCATGGATGTGGAGAACTCTCTTCTTGAGCCCTTGAGCCCTTGAGCCGACCACTTGTTGAAGCAAAAGAGGAGAAGATGGGGGGAGTCAGCTATGGTGGGGGCTAAGAGGCAAATGTAGGAAATCTGAAATAAAATTCAGATTTTAGTGGTTTAGGAGAGGGATTTAATTTGAATTTCAAATTAATCCAAGGAGGGAGAGGGGTGGAAATGGGGAGAAGAGTTGGGTTGAATTTGTGGAGTTATTAAGGTGATTAGGAGAGAAGTAAGTTTGGGATCTTAATTAATTGGATCCATAATGAGATACCAATTAATGAAGATTGGTGAGGTGGATAAAAGAGACTTAATGGGGGAGAGAGAGGAGAGAGAGGCCGGCCATGTATAGTGGTGAGGAGGCTTGAGAATTTAAATGAGTGGGGATCACAAGGAATTAATTAAGCATAATAAAATCTGACATTTAATTTCAGAATTAATTATATCATAAGTAACTCCCAAATTCAAATGAAAATAAAAGGGAATTTGAATTTGAATTTCAAACATGTGTAACTCCTCTTAATTAATTATCATAAGTAACTCCCAAATTCAAATGAAAGTAAGAGGGAATTTGAATTTGAATTTCAAATATGTGTAACTCTTAATTAATTTTCCAAATTAATATGGCTTAATTAGGAAAGTCATTAAGAGAGGCGAATTCAAAATTCAAAGGGGGGAGCTAGAGGGGGCCGGCGGCAAGGGGGTCCAAAGGGTGGCCGGCGGGCTGTTGTCCGGCGGTTGGCCGGCGGTTGGGGGTTTGTAGGCTGGCGGCCTGGGTGGCTCAAGGGGAGGCGGCGGCAAGGGGTGAGGGGAAGGGAGGAGGGGAATTTCAAGGGATTTGATTTGCTAAAAATCCACTCACCTCAATTTTCTTCAATCCGGATCTCCACGAAAATAACTTGGCGAAAATTTAGAACTCTCGAAGACAATAGTTTGGCGAAAAATCTAGAACTCACAAAGAGATCTATCTTCTCTGACGAACTCACTAAGAGATCGAGGAGGGTTGAACTCACAAAGAGAACATAAGAGGAAAATTTTCATTCATAAAAAAACTAACTATTACATAAGAAAAGGGCCATATATAGGCCTCCAAATGACAAAGAAAATAAAAGACTAAAATGCCCCTTGGGCTACAATAGCGACCAAATACCCATAAGGGCAAAAGCGGAAAAAAATTGAAAATAACATAAACTACTACATGAAATGACTCAAAATAAAACTCATGAACGTAGCCGTCGATCTCCGGCATTTCCTGATGGTACACGTGTCAAAAAATGCTGACGATGTCCTCATCAAGAACACCTTCGCTCCTCATCGAAAGATCCTCGCATCCTCCACCGCCGACTACCTTCCCAACAACAAAGTTCTTCGATTCTCTCTTCCTAGTGGTGATCTCAAGTCTAGTTTGGAGTATCTTCATCCACTAAGCTTAAGAGTAGTTGAGTGAGAAACCCCTCAAGGTGAATCTCTCATTATTAAATTTCGGATCTCTGTTATAAGCTATTAACTTTACTATTGCCTTTGTACTTGATTAAGAGCGTTTTGGTTAATTTTCATGTACTTCTTTGCCTAAGCAAGTGGAAAACTACAAATTCATAAAATCTTTCTTTGATTTGATGCATACTTTTATATTGGTTAACTTTTAACAATTTCTTTTTTATAATCTCTCGCTAACTTCTTGCATGCATCACATCACTCCCTCTCTAGACATATCAACAAGAAGAATATCATCAGCAAAAAGCATACATCAGGGTACAACCTCTTTCAAATGTATAGTAAGAATATCCATGACTAAAGCAAACAAATATGGGTTTAATGCTAATCCTTGATGTAATCCAACTGAAATAGGTATATACTTGATCCAACCACCTTATGTTTGAACACAAGTAATAGCTCCTGCATACATATCCTTAATGACTTAAATATAAGCATTATTAACCCCATTCTTTTTTAGAACTCTCTATAGCACTTCTCTTGAACTTTTATCATATGCTATCTCTAAATCAATAAATATCATATGTAGATCCTCCTTATTCTCTCTATACTTTTCCATCAAACCTCTCAATAAATCTATAGCTTCCATAGTAGACCTACCCGACATGAATCCAAATTAATTTTGAGAAACATTAGTATCATGCCGCAACCTATGCTCCATAACTCTTTCCTATAGTTTAAAGTATGACACATTAACTTAATTCCTCTATAATTTGCAAAATTTTGTGCATCACCTTTATTCTTAAAAATAAGAATCAACATACTTATTCTCCACTCTACTGGCATCCTTTTAGTCTTCAAAATAATTATAAAATCTTTAGTAAGTCAAGAAATTCCTTCATCTCATAAGCATTTCCACGCCTCTATTGGAATATCATCAAGGCCAACAACTTTTCCACACCATTTTTTTTTAAGCTTCTTTAACTTCGATTTTACTAATACGATGATAAAAACAAAAATCTTTATTTTCATTTAGGGTATTAAGGTCATTAAAGTCAATCATATTCTTACAATCTTCATTGAAATGTTTAGTAAAATATCTCATACACCTTTGTTGAATGTTCTTTTCTAATAAAATCATTTTTTTTTATCTCAACCATATCTCTGGTAGGCTGAACCGCATCAGGCCACACACGCTGAATCGGCTTACTTCTATCTTTTTGTTTGGCTAACTTATATATATATCTTTCGTCCTCCTTAATATCAAATCTATTATATAAACCATTAAAACCTAAAATTTTTGCATCACATATCGCTTTCTTAGATTCTTTATGGGCCACGTTATATATTCTTCAATTATTAGAATTTTTTACATCTAAACTAATGTTTATAATAAATCTTTTTATTTTTAATTTTTTCTTGCACATTTTGATTCAATCACTGATTATTTTTACTATTATGAGTTTTTTTCTTTGATACTCGAAGCACATCTTTTATAACTTTTAATATCACTAGTTACATTTTTCCACATAGCATTAGTTTCCTCCTGTACAAACAAATTTTTTATCAAATATGCTCTTAATACCCATCTGTTCTACTGAAACAGGGAAGCCTCTGATATTGGCAAATCTGCACTGATATATAAATCAGAGAAGAGAGCTCAATTGGAAGCTGAAGGCTTTGTGATTCATGGCAGCTCTGGTGACCAATGGAGCGACTTATATGGACCACCAATGGCCACAAGATCATTCAAGCTCCCAAACCCAATGTATTTTATCAAATAACCTGTATATCAGTAATTATTCTTTGACCTGTGCAAATTTGTAGGTCAAATGTGTGGCAAGGCCAATTAATCAAGTGGCGAGGTAAGAACTGGAAACATCCTTAATGCTTTTCTTGATGTAGCTGCACAATTTGATCTCCTTGAACTTTAATTTATTTCTCTCAGAATATTCTGGGGGAAATATAGTTCTATCTAAAGTAAATTGCTTTAAAATAAATAAATAAATAAATATATATATATATATATATATATATATATATATATATATATATATATATATATATATATATATATATATATATATATATATATATATATATATATGTAAGTATGGTTTTATAATTATAATGTTCATGTTTATTTCTCTAATTTTATTGTGTTTTAATATGAATTATTTTTTCATTGGGTTTAAGTAATATGTTAAACAATTTTTTTATGTATAAAACGGTCTAATTCAAAAGAAATTTGTACTTAAAATTTATTTAAGAAAATGATAAGAAAATTATCCCAAATGAAATCTTATAGACAAAGAGTAGGCTAAAAATTGAGGTGAAAAGTATTGTGATCCATATTTTGATATGGAAGTCAAATTGTAGTATTGTGCTATGTCATGTGAAAGATGAGGATATGAGAGGGAAGTATTGCAAGAATATTATGTGCGGACACCACACGGAAGAATCATTCGATTTTGTCTATGCGAAAGTAAAACTGCATCAGTGAGCTGCGCTTTTACTGTTAAAGAGACAAACTGACGATTTTTCTTGTCTGGTGTCTGCACATAATAATTTCTCTACATTTTAACCTATTGTTGTTTATTATTATTATTATTATTATTATTTATGATGATAGTTTAAGAATCCTTGCAATCATCTCTTATGTGCTTCTTGTTTTCATCCATAAGCCCTTGTCCAATCACTTACTCCTATATTCTAGCATGTTATTTTAGGACTAGCTCTCAATTTTCACAACCATCAAAATATTTTTAAAGGTCTTCTACATTCTCTCAAAAAAGTCCAGGGCTTCGTTTGGGGCGGCTTTTTTAGTGCTTCTTAAAGCGGTTTTTTAATAAAAAATTAAAAATTTTGTACTAAAAAGCTGCTTTAAGAAGCATGAAGAAAGCAGTCCAAACAAAGTCTAGATTAACCACACATAGTATAGATCCTTTTGCTCCAACTATCCCTTAGACCCTTTGAAACTTCACTATCAACTACATATCATACCTTCACACCTTAAAACTAAACAACCATAATCATCTCCCATTATTTCTCCATCCATAACATTTCTCCTCAAAAATATTATCAATATTATCTTATTTAAAATAAAATATATTTTAATATATTAAATAAAAATAAAAATTCAATTATTAAATATATAATAGTTTAGGATAGATCTAAATCCTATATTTTAAAAATAAATAAATTTATTCTTTTTTAAAAAAATTTTACACAAAATTTCTTGCTTTCAAAAACTTTTAAAAGTTTCATAAATTTAATTTTATGAATTTTCAGTTACATCCAGCAAAATAACATATTTTAAAAAAATCATCACTTCTTTAAAACATATTTTAATTTTTACCACCCACCAACCAAATTAGCCCTTTCATAAAATTACGATTTCCAATAGCTCAAATTGCAATTATTCAATACACTTATCCATGAAATGAAGAACATATCCAAAAGGTTAAATATTCATTTTTTCTTAGCTAAAACAATTAAAAAAATACAAGTGAATTTACATATTTATCACTTAATTTTTATATATTTACATATCACATTCTTAAAATTATATAAATCACTTCATTAAAAATAAATGTTTTATGTATATAATTTACTATGATTGAAACAAAAATATTATATAAAAATATCAAAATTAAACTGGAAGATATTTAAGGTATAATTTATTTTTAATAAAAAATTAATTTATTGCTATATAAAAAAAAAATTTAACGGATAGATATGTAAATACAAAAATAGTCACATTTATAATAAAACTTATGAGATCAACCCCCGACAATAAGCTAAATTACAATATTAGTCATCATTTTCACCCATCACTGGCCAGCCAGCTTTCCAGCCATGAAACAAAATCAGCAGTTTTGCAGCTCATCGCCATTAAAAGCTCTTCACCTACTCCTCCCACTCATGGAACCGAAACCCTAAAAAAGTACGGTAGCCCACTCATCCCGTCGCCGCCGGCACCACCGCAGCCAGCCGGCCTCATTCCCGGAACTGTGAGACAACTCAAACCCCCCGTTGACGTCCCGTCACACTCCGGCGCCGGCCGCTGCAAATCCCTCCCCGGAATACAATTTCCGGCCAAATCAAACCCTACATTCCTAAACAAAAGCCTCGTACAATCATTGCTCACTCCGGAGAAAAAATTATACGACACCGTTAAATTTAGTAAATTCCTCAAATCACAAACCACCTCCGGCAAGTCTCCGCTCAGCTTATTATGCGCAATGTTGAGCACTTCGATTCCGTCGAGACATGAAATCGAATCCGGCAAATGCCCGGTAAGAGAATTGAAGCTCAAATCCAAAACCTGCATGCCTGTAACATATCCGACACCTTCCGGTATGCATCCGGTGAGCCTGTTGTTCGGTAAGAGAATCTCCTTTAAACCAGGTCCGGAGTACCCGAAACTCGACGGGATGGATCCGGTGAGCTGGTTGTTGGCGAGGTTGATCGCGGAGGCTGAGGACGACCAGAGAGAATCTGGGATCTCGCCCTGGAACTGGTTGTTGTTGAGGAAAATGGCGTCGAGATTAGGGTTTTGGAAGAGCTCGTCGGGGATTTCACCGGAGAAGGAGTTGAATCGGAGGTCGAGGTAGATGAGATTAGGGATTTGGAGGGTGGAGGAAGGGAAAGGGCCAGAGAAGAGGTTGTTGCTAAGGTCGAGCTCGGAGAGGTATTCGAGGTTGGAGAGGGAGAGGGGAATGGAGCCACAGAAGCGATTGGAGTTGAGGTGGAGAGCGGAGAGGTGGGAGAGGAGGGAGAGGTCGGGGGTTAGGGTTCCGGCGAGGTTGGCGCGGTTTAAGTCGACGATGGCGACGACGAGAGAAGCGGAGGAGAGGGGTTCGGGTGGGTCGGAGCAGAAGATGCCTTTGTAAGAGCAGATGTTGGGGCCGCTCCAGGAGGAGAGAATGGCGTTGGGGTCATCAGAAATGGAGGATTTGAATGATTGGAGGGCAATGTACTCGACGTTGTCGGTGCTCGCCGGCGGGGGGGCATTGCCGGGGATCCAGACGCCGACGCCGACGCTGATGCCCATGAAACCTGAGATCTTTGGGGAGAGAGAGAGAATAGTGGCGAGGAGAGAGAAAGTGGGAATACTCTGCATCTTGATGAGTGGAAGCCAGTGGAAGATTAGTGGTATTTGGTTCTTTTAATGATGGGGAAAAATTATTATAATTTTTTTAATTAAAATTTGAATTTGATAGATTTCAATTTTTAATTTAAAATAAATATAATATAATTTTATTTAATTATTATAATGATTTAAAATAAAAAATATTTTTTTAATTTAACCTAATTAAATTTTAATCAGAATATTTAAAAAACTCTTATGTCATATGAAGTGATTGATAGTGTAATGATTGCTATAGACAATTATTTCTAATTTAATTATAATTTTGTAATTTATTACTAATCATTTAAAAAGTTTTATTTTATTGCTAATTTGCTGGAGATGCTTTGAATGCAAGGGTGTAAATAGTACTAACATGTTTTATTTGATTTGATTTATCAATAATTTTGTTTTTAAAATATTGGTCAACTATTTGTGTGTGATCAATTTAGGCTTTATTTGGGGACAAATTATTCTGTGCCATCATCTAATGATTCGGAGGCGATTAAAACGTCCGGTATTGAGTTGTACATTGTAGCGGTACACATAACAAAAATAATGTGGCACGTTCTCATTCGCCTCTGGACGTCACTCAGTGACCGCACATAATAATTTCTCTTATTTGGGAGGGGTTTTTCATTGTTATTTTTCATACCGTAATTATAGTTTTTATTTAGTCTTTATTGTTTTAAAAAGGTACTAAAAAAATTACTTTCTATAATAAGTATTAATTTTGTTAAATTTTTTTTTTTTGCAGCACCTTTACAAATTAGTAAAAAATCATCCCAAACTATTTAATCTCAAAATATCACATTGCTCTAATATAATCCATCGACTATATAAATTTGATTTTAATTTAGTTTCTCGTTTTGCCAAATTTATCCTAATTTAGTTTCTTGGATCTATTGTTCAGAGTGATGGTGAAATATATGGGGATATTATTAGCAGAATTCAAGTTGGATGGTTGAAGTTGAGGAATGCATCGGGCTTGTTATGTGATAAAAATGTACCCCTCAAACTTAAGGGAAAATTCTATAAGATGGTAGTGAGGCCTGCAATGCTTTATGGTGCCGAATGTTGGCCATTAAAAGAGAAGCATAATACTAAGTTTAAGTGTGGTAGAGATGAGGATGCTCAGGTGGATGAGTGGCTTTACCCTTAGAGATAGGATACGAAATGAGCATATACGTGAAAAGGTTGGAGTAGCTCCAGTAGAAGATAAGATTAGAGAGAGTCGCCTTAGATGGTTTGGTCACATAAAACGGCGGCTTTCCGATGACCCGGTTATTAGGAGAGTATAGGTATTAGATTTGACTTATGTTAAGAAAGGTAGGGGTAGACCTAAAAAGACTTGGTTAGAAAATATTATGAATGATCTTTATTAGATTTAAACGAGAATTTGGCTTTTATAGGACACAATGGAGAAAAAATATTTATGTAGCCGACCCCACGTAGTGGGATAAAGACTTGTTGTTGTTGTTGTTGTATGTTTCATTTGGAATAATTTTTTTACTGCTTTCTAAACGACTTTTTAATACTAAAATTTTCATTTAGAAAATTTATTGTACAAAAAAGCTACTTTAGAAATCATTAAGAAAGTTATCCCAAATTATGCCTTAGGTTTCATTTGGGATAACTTTTTTAGTGCTTTTTGAAGTAGCTTTATAGTACAAAATTTTTTTGTACTAAAACGCTATTTCATAGTATAGTAAGAAAGTTGTCCAAAATGAAACCTTAGCCTTAAAAGAGATCTTTTTGTTAAAATTTTCAAAAATACAAAGTTTTAATTATGTTGAGTTAATTCATTATTAAGTCAAATAAAAGTTGAATAAAAAACAAATTAATGGTAACTACAACATAAAATTTTTTTTTATAATGAACAATGATTGCTTAGCAAAAAACATATGCAGCTTTTATAAAATGATATATTGCATGTTTCTTATAGTTTAAAATATATTATTCAAAAATATATCTTATATGTATATTTAGTTGTTTTTATTTTTATTTTGAAAACAAATCAATAAATTTTTTAAATATTGAAAAAATAATTTAAAAATTCAAATAAAAAGCATGGAGGGAGATTATATGTAGGAAAGAATAAGAAGAAGAAAAAGATTGCCCATCTCTTGCATCTTCTCAAATAAAACTGTCTTTTATATTTCTAATGATAAGAATATCCCCCTTTCAGTATGGAAAGCTTGTAGCCCGTATTTGATAAGTGATATTTTTCTTATCGATAACATAGTGGATGAAAGTCAACTTGATTGAATCACTATAAATTTTCTTGTGTCATATTTTTCTTTTAGATTCGTCTCATCTCCACATTGAGTAAACAATGTTGGTGGTGCATTCCCGTTTCTCTCTCTCTCTCTCTCTATCTACAAATCATTGACTTTTCATCCGTCGATTGATGAGCCATAACGAAGATCCATTTATTCTTTATGTTATTATATGGCAATATAAGCTCGAGATTGAAATCATGGATTCGTAAACTTGACTCGTGAGCTTGTTAACGAGTCAAGCTTAAGCTGACTCACGAACATACTTAATTCACTTGCACCCCTGATTAGAGCAAATAAATAATAAAAATAACATATTTATATAACATATGACAAGCCATTTTTTATTTTATTAGAGAATACATGAAATTTTTTTTTAGAAGAAAGCAAATTTATAGAAATGATAGAGGGGGCAATGAAAAGGCTTTAAGAACGAAGATGACGAGATGATGTTTTGAGTTTGATTGGGTGTGACAAAATAAATGCTAAAGATTCGTTTATTTATTATTATTATTTTTTATAGTCAATTCATATGTTAAATCTGATTTGTCTTTTTTTTTTTAATGAAATATCGTATAAATTAATTTTTGTGGCAGTTGCAAAAATAGGGCATGTAGGGTAGGGTAGGTTAGGAGAAATTATTAAATGCGAAATCCAAACGATAAGAACCATCCCGTTTTGCTGAATATTTATTGAGTATTTGTAAATACACAGCAAATACTCAACATCTAAACGGTTATCCTCATCTGAACTCTGCATGCAATAATTTGGGGTAGGGTAGAGGGCTTAAAACATCAAAATTGACCCGACTCATATCAAACATGTTTAATAAACACGTCAAAAACTCCAAGCCGAATGACCTGAACCGAACCCATTAACATGTTTAGGTTCATCACTTAACATTTTTTTTTATTTGTTAAATATAAAGTTTAAGATATTTTATTAAAAAAAAAACTACATCCCCAAGTAAGAAAAAATGATATTCAATAGTCATTTTCAAATAAATAAATAAATATATATATATATATATATATATATATATATATATATATATATATATATATATATATATATATATATATATATATATATATATATATATATATATATATATATATATATTGATGGATTAACCCGAATCCAACTAATTTAATAAACAGATAAAAAAATTTAACCCGACCAGTTCATTAAGGAGGTCAATCCAAACCCGAATTGTTCGGGCCAAATTTGAAAATTAACTCAAGTTAAAAAAAAAAAAAAAAACACAAACACAACATACTTTTAAAAATAAAATATAAAATTAATTCAAAACTAGCCTATGTTATCATAAAGATTATCCTTTGCATGATATTTGACCTAAAGATCTTGCAGAAAATGCAGCTCTACTACATTAATAACAATAAGAAGATAAAGATTATGAATATCAATGAATCATGAACAACAGAATTCACTGATTCCTTAGTCGAACTAACAGATCAAAGCTTACTACATAGATCAGGATCTCACCTCATATTCTCCTGCTTTAGTAAGAGCTCTGAAACCCTTGTAGAGACGAGCTGGCAAGTTCTTAATCTCCAGCTTATTTATCTGCAAGCCAGAGAGAGCCACACCAACAATTTTGAATCCCACACGAAAAACAGGGAACACATGCAATCGATCCAAGCCGGGCTCAAGAACAAGATTGCCTGAAAGAGATGGTGATTTATCCTTTGGAATTCTCCCAATGGACCAAAAGCAGGTCTGCATGTTGCAAATCATATTAGAAACAATATAAATAAGAATAGCAGTTTTCATTCATGGCTGCAGCTAGGAGTGTAAATGAGGATTTATCATTCTGTGCAGAATCTGAATGGCATCCGGAGACCAATAAAAATGCACCACGTCACCCCAAAATGTACCGAGCTCGGTACCACTCGACACTGCTCAGTATTGAGCGCGTAACCGGACGGGAGAACCGTTCGGTGTCCACACAGAATAATAGCTCGTAAATGACTGGAGCGGGACAGAAGCCTCTGCCCCCTAACTCGAGCTTGAGCTCAATTTAGTGGCTTATGAGTGAGAGAAGGTGATTTCATTTAAATAGTTGTCATACAATGATAAAAATATAAGAAATTATAGAAAAAATAATAAGAAATCATATGTGATAAGTAATATATATAAATATAATTTTAATAATTTCGTACTTAAACAAATTTGTTATTTTTTAAACGATGGGCGAGTTGAGTCAAATATGGCTCAATATTGACTGGTTAACTCATCGAGCTTAGCTCACGAGTCAATTATCAAGTTGAGCTTGAGCCAAGTAATAAGTCAGCTTGACTCAATTACACCTCTACTAACAATGGATAGAAAAACAATTTAAGAAATTTATATGATAATGGTGAGATCATTTGCAAACCTTATCAGCAAGGACATTTACTGTTCCATGGTTTGAGGAAACATCCACAGATTCCACACAGGAAGGGAGCTGAAACTGAACTGTTATGTTCTCGATAACTTTACCAGGATCATTGCGTATTCCCACTAACACATTAACTCGACAATGGCCAGAACTTGAAGAAAGCTGAGGTTTCACATAGATTGGTATGTTTTTCAGCTTCTTGACCCTGAGAGCACTAGCAGCAATTCATTTTGTATGATGGAGAAAGAACAAGAAAGAGGGGAAAAACAAGCTTACATGAACAATATTTCACCAACCTGTAGCTTGCAAGTTTGAATTCTCCATCAGGAGGCACAAACGAGAGAATCTGTTCACCTTCCCATGGTCGAAACCGAACGCATGGATGAAACCTCACATCATTTAATATGCTGGGATTTGCAAATGATAGTGTCAGGTCAGGAAAACCAGGTAGGTGTGAATTAACCTGAACTTCGCCATATACTTCGCATTTCACCAGAACCCCTTCTCTGAAGAAGATAAATCAAGCACTTAACTCCTCATGACCTAGTGATTATCAGGAAAACCATAAAGCAAGGAAAGGAAAAATAATGGCACTTCAGCAAAAAGATTACTCCAGGAATGACCATAAACCCATAATTTCGGAAGTTGTAGTAAAAAACTAACAGACTTGCTAAGAAAAAGGATCCAGCAACAAAGCAGTAAGAAGTTGGTTTTCACTTGAAAGCAATATAAAATTTTAGATAGTACATGCTCATGTGGAACAGCAAATCACACAGCAAAGCAATATAAATTTTTATCTACTTTTCTAACGGCTCATTACCTCTCAAAAGCCTCCAACATAAAAAAGAAACTGTAATAGGTATGATTTTGAGCCATAACACATATATCAAAGGATAGAAGGCTTTGTCTCAGTTTATTCCGAAGCAATTTAGTATTTAAAGAAGAATCGGTACTTGACCTTGATATTATTGCATTAGATTCCATGACCTGTAAAGGAACCGCAAGGATTTGCCGCACCAACATATTTGGTAGGGAAGCTATTAACTTACTCTTCATTCCAAACACTACCCAGAAAAAATTCACAAACCTTAGTGAATTATGCATCATGGATGCTTAACAAAGCATACAGCACGTACCTACGTTCTGGACTCCCAAAATGTATCCGTTCTGGACTCTTCTTGAGCAAAAGCTAATTTTATGAGGATATAAAAAATGGTCTCAAACAACATACGGTTTACTGCTTTATTGTATTTTCTTTCAGGAATCTAATTCTTAAACGTTATATTTGAACCATTTTGAGAAAAGTTATCTCCAAGTTCAAGCGTGAAGCTTGTCTATCATTTAATTCTTTCCCTCATCTCTAATTTCTCCCTTTTCTCCCTTTTTATTATTAGTTGGAAGTGCCATTGATTTCTTCTAGATTTTTCTTAGTACGTTATAGTCTGGCCTCTTTTTTATGCACAAAATCTCAAACTCAAGCATGACTTTCATGATCTTTAACTTCCCACTGATTAGTTTATATCAAAAGGCTCAGATCATACGATTGGAAATAGAATAAGTATCTATTTTCTATTTTCATAGTGTTCCGAATTAACAGCTTCCCTTCTCATTAAATTTGCATATTCCTTTCATAAATTGATTGCATCAACTCTGCATTGCATGATAGATCTACATTAGGTATCCTAAAACCTAGAACATTCAACAGCAGTTTCTCATGCGCAATGCAACTTGTAATAACCGGACGATTCAATTGAACCGGCTGGTCAACCCTTTTAATTCCGTGAAACAGAAGGGGCGGTTTTGCGAACAGAACGGAAGGACGGAACAGTGCTGGCAGAACAGAACTCGTGCGAGGAGGAATTTGGAGATCCGTTTTGCCATTTTTAGCAATCAATCGTGTTGGAGGATAAGAATCTTCAACTCCTTATTGCTAAAGAAGCGGAGATTTGGGAGGAAACGACGATAAACTAGAAGAATGACTGAGAGGAAGAAAGAAAGAGGTTTGCTAAATTTTTCTTTCCTTTTCGTATAAATTATCTTGTTTTTTTTCAGCTAAAACTAGAGATACTTTTCATAGAGGAGAAGAAAAGGAATTGAAGTCAAGGGGAAGGAATTTGGGAAAGAAGAAGGAATTAGACTTTGGAAATTCCTTCTTAAAGAAAGGTAAGTGATCAGTTTAAGAGTATGATTCAATTCTCGTTCTTTTATTGATAAATAATGAGAAATATATTTTAAATTAGATTGGAAGAATGCAAGTGATATAGACCTTGGTTGGCGCCGGAGGAAGGAAGATTTGTCAGAAAGAAATGAAATCTTGTGGAGTAAGGTTACTATAAGAAAACAAATGCCTATCGATTCATTTAATTGATATTTCATACTAATTAAATTGTTCTATTCTTGTGAACAGTTAACGGCTTTCAAAACTGCACAAATATTGGAAGAAGAAATAAAGTGGGTATTTTCATAATTTTATTTATTGTATTCTTTTCTATAAAATTTTAGAAGAAGAATGTTACATAAACATTTAAGACTCATGAATTGTTTTTATAATTACTACTTATGAAATAAGAAATGTATATACAAGTATACATGTATGTAAAAGAAATTGTATATAAAAAAAATGCATATAAGGAAATATCAAGGATATAAAGCCTTTATACATGTATTGATACAGATATGTGCATCAAAAGTAGATATATGAATGAATGATATACAAGTAAATGAAAGAAAAAGAAAATAAAAATGAAAGGGAAAAATATATGCATGCAAATTCCAGGAGTTCACCCCCGTATGATACTGATTGGGGAAGCAAGGTAGAGTGTGCAAAACCAGTCTTCCTCATAGAAGAAGTAGTAGTGCCGGATCGGTTGAGCAGAGCAGACGAATTAATGTTCCTCACAGAAGTCAGAGCGCGATCAAACAGAGCAGGAGAACCGCAAACGAGTCGGAGAAAATAGAAATTAGGGCTTCTATATAATTGGCTGGATACCAAGCGAACTGCTCTAATTTCGGGAATCAGAGGAGGCCCCTGTCCCATGTGCGCGGTCGAGTGGAGCAGGAGAACTACGAACGAGTCTTCCCTCACATAAGAAGTTGGAGCACGATCAAGAAGAACAAGCGAATCGTGAACGAGTCAAAGAAAATAGAAATTAAGCCTTCTATATAATTTGCGGGAGATCAAAATGGCAGGAGACCAAGCCAATTGCAATAATTTTTTGGAATCCATGAGGGCACGTGCCCCCATGCCCCTGCCCCACGCACGCGATAGAACAAAGTAGGCGAACTGCAAACGAGTCTTCCCTCACAGAAGAAGTTGGAGCACGATTGAGTGGAGCAAGCAAACTGCGAACAATTAAGAGAAAATAAAAATTATGGCTTTTATATAATTGGTGGCAGACCCGGCCAATTGCTCTAATTTCGGGAATCAGGATGGGAGTGGGGCACGTGAACACCTCCTCCCCTGGATTCCCGAAAATTAAATGTCTAGTAATATGAGATTAAATTGAGACCACTGAATTAGGAATCAATGTCTAGTAATATGAGATTAAAATAAATAAATAACATAATATTTATACCAATGAATATCAACATCACTAGACTTGTCCCAGCAATTTGGAAATGCTGAGGAAATATATATAGCATCCAGAAATTGTGAATGGCAAATATACTAGTATTATGGATGAAATTGCAAAATCAGAAAAGGGAAATATGACAAAATACTAGAACACTCTGATCACCAGCTCAGTTACCAACACATGAAAAATATTAGAATGCACAAAACCAAATACTATGAATCATCCTATATATGCAGAGAATTTTTTTTACCCTCACCTGCTCAGAATTGCATCCAATTCCTCAATGAGATCAACATAAACTTCATTGCTTGAACTCTTTAGGTCAGACTTTCGCCATGGAACAGGTGAGGCTGTTGCATCTGGAAGTATGTTGCTTACATTGGAACTCTTACCAGTCACAACACTTAAAACTTTGCTAACAATATTTGGTGGGGCTATCATCTCCCTCAATATGTTTGGTACTGTTGTGAGAGGAAAACCATTGTCCATCATTTCATCCAAAAGCTGCAAGTTCGGAAATACATATTTGAATGTTCAGATGGCTCTGAATCATGAAGACGAAATTCTAAAAAACAGGACATTAAATTTCTCAGTACAACAACAACAACAACATCAAGCCTTTATCCCACTACGTGGGGTCGGCTACATGAATCCTTTTTCTCCATTGTGTCCTATTAAAAATCAAATTCTCGTTTAAATCTAATAAAGAAAGGTCATTCCTAATATTTTCTAACCAAGTCTTTTTAGGTCTACCCCTACCTTTCTTAACATAAGTCAAATCTAATACCTCTACTCTCCTATTTAACCTTTTTACTCAATTAACAAAGTAGTATATATTTTTCATGTTCAACAAAGCATACAGCAAAAAACTTATAGAACCAATGGTTGAGGTTACAAATGGTTTAAATTCTATAATTTTTTTCAAGAGTCTGTGAAGGTGTGGTCAGGCTGTGCCTCTGAGAGTACTCATACCATTTAATACTAGCAGTGAATATATCAAACTAACTTCTTGGTGATAGCTTTAAATAATATAAAAATTTCTCGAGTTTGCAGACTTTATTTTTATTCAGTGGTCTCAATATCAGGTGGCATAATCATATAGACTTCATCTTCAAGATTCTCATTTAGAAAGTCATTTTTGACATCTAGTTGATGAAGGGTCCAATCTCAGTTGGTGGCAAAAGAAAGGATATAACCTACAATAAATAAATCATAGCAATTTGTGCAAATGCTTCTTGATAATCAATTTCATATATTTGAGTAAAACCTTTCACAACTAGTCTAGCTTTATACCTTTCAACGATTCCATCAACCTTGTATTTGGTATTGAAATTCATTTACACCCAACATGTTTCTTACCTTTTGGTAGGGTCAAGAGTTCCCAAGTGTCATATTTTCCCAAAGCCTATATTTCTTCATTAACATTTCTCCATCAAGTACTCTTAATACTTCATAAAAATTGGTCAAGTGTTCATACCAGAAAGATTTATTATAAACGTATGGAACTGAGGTTATAAGTTTTCATAAAAAAAATATACTCACAGATCGAGTATTTGGTGCAAGTCCTTGTACCCTTCCTTCATGTGAGCAATCAAAGTATTAAGATCATAATTAGTGTTACCTTATGAAGAATAGTTGAGGCTTGGATCAGACATTTGGTTAAGCTTAGGAGAAATACTTCTGATTTATCTTTTTATTTGATTTTTTCTAGCGTCTAGAGTAGAAAATTCATTTGCATCATCCTCATTGTATGTGATTTGAGATTCATTAATGTTGTCAGGAGAATGAGATTCAGGTAAGTTAGGGAGGTTGACAGCTCAAATAAACGGATGAATATATTCACAAAACTCTTATTCATTGATAGAGTTGGAGTTCTACCTCTGAAAAAAAAGTTGATTTTTTAAAAAATACTATGTTCATTTTATTGTAGTATATTTTAGTCTGATGAGAGTACTATTTATGCCTTTGTTGGTTAGGAGAGTAACTAATATAAATGCAATTTATAGCTTTTGAATTAAGTCTGCTCATTTCAAGAGGAAGAATATGAATAAAGGCTGAATAAACAAAAAACTTTGAAATGAATTGTTGAGATGGGTTGATTTATGGCGGTGGGTTTTGATGAGATTTGAAAAGGGTTTTTTTAATTTTAGGATCCTTGATAACATGCCATTAATGAGATATACACCAATAAAGAGACATCCCCAATCATAAGATCAGATGCTCCAGAGTTCAAACCCATGATTAGGAATTATCGATTTTTGAATTAAATTCATTCAAAAACATATCTTTTTGAAACATTAATCTAACATTGATTTCAAGTGTAGTCAAATTTGCTCATAGTTAGCTTCGGGTGTCATTTGCAGCATATCAACACGTTCTAAATTTAATAGGGATTGTGTTGATTTCTAAGTATAGTTGTTAGTTGCGGAGAAACCACATTCTTATTTTCTAGGTTTTCAACAAAAAGGCTTTCCATTTAGTTACCAGCACATTTCTTTGGCGTGCCCAGACTTTTAGACAGTGATCACATCAATAACTTTTAAATATATACTGAGAAGTGAGTGTAGATCCCTCAGAGTAAGCTAGACCTCCTTGGCTGCTCATCATAATATCATTTGGTTTTCTTCTATTCTAACTATAGAGAACACTTCACATATAAATGGAAAGTTTTTGTCCCAAATATCCTAACCTCAAACTTCATTAAAATTCTATTTAGTTAGAAAATGAATTTTGATATCTAAACTTTCTCAACAATTTTATGTACTTAGTTGCATGCCCAAGTCACTCCCAGTTGTAGCTCCAAAAGTATAAATTATTTCTCATTTCTTCTAGCTCCAAAAATCCTAAAAATGTTCCAACTTTAGCCTCAAATCTATAGGCTCCATCTCATTCTCCTCAGCCCCAAAGCTGAAAGGAATTCTCCAACCCATAGCTACAAAGCTTTATCTTCATCATCTTCATCTACTTAATTGTCAATCAAGTAGATGATCCTTAAGCCTTAAGCTTCTAAGCCTTAACTCCTCTTATTGTCCCAAATCCAATAGGAACTTCTCTTTCTTTGGCCTCAAAGCCAAAGTCCATCTATTTAGTCTAAATCAAAAAGATAACCTCTTATTCTAGAACCAAACTCTAGAATCCTATCGCTTAGTAAAAGAAAGTGATCTCCCTATTTTATGACATGTAAAATGCAACCCTCAGAGATCATTTAGAAGTATCTTCTTCTTGAAATTTATCTCACTCAATTAGATGAATTTTCATTAGTCCTAAGTCAAACTTATAGGCAAGTTTACCTTTTACCCTATTAAGTAAACATTCATCTATTATCCAAACACTAAAGAACTTTTAAAAAATGCATAAAAATCACCTAGATTCTTCTTGATGCAATGAATGTGTCATTCCACCCTTCAAAGGTGGAATATCAACTTCATTGGATCTTAGGACACCATAAGTAACATGTTTGCGTCAAAACAAGCATTGGTTGCACTGAGTTTTTTACAAAGCTCTAAATATGAAACCAAAAAAGTCAAATAAAAGGTTTAAGTCACAAACAACTTAAAGTGAAACCATTTTTGAATTAAAAACTAAATTTCTTTCTATTTAACAACTGAAACAAAATACTCATTCATAGTGTGACATACCACACAAGCCAGCATACACTTAAATGCACAAACCCTAGGCATCATAGGATCAGGATTTTTTTTTTGCATGTGGTTGAATGAGTGTGTGTGTAAATATATATGCTATTTTATAAAGGTGGTCATGTCCCCTATCAATAGGGGGTAATAATTCAATCATAATTATCTAATATTGTTTGCTTGCATGTGTTGCATAACCCCACCCCCCACCCCCAAGAAGGCATAACAATAGGGTAGAAGCTAGGCTTGGCACTTTAAGTGCCAGGTATGTTGAATCCCGTTTTGTTTGGTGGATGATATCGGGCCATACTTCGTGCTACGTGTGAACTAAGGGCCTTTGGGAAGAATGTAATCAGGTTTGAGTATGAGAGAGGAAGAAGGAAGGTGAGCCCGAGATAGATATGAATTTAGACAAAATCTTTATTATCTAAGTAAGATATACAAAAGTAATCAAAGTGAGAGCTCTACACTATGGAGCTTGAGCGGAAAAGGAAAAATGAAACAATATTTTAGGGATCCAATCATGCATTTTCAGGTGTGAACTCCCTTGATTTTTTTTTTTTTTACATTGAAAATATTTTTTCTCTTAAAAAGAACTTGAAAAAATGGACAACAATCTCTCTCATTCTTCTCCCTATTGTTCTTTGTTCTTTTGAATGTGTAGGAGGAAAATCCTTTTCTTTCTTCATCCCTTCTCCCCCTTTTATATGGTTTAGAAGGATGTACAAATTATGTCTTGGATATGGGAACTATTCTATCAATCTTTTATTGTAAGTCACCTGTTGGTGCCGAATAGAATGACAATTGAGAAGGGCGAGCCGAGTATGGTCAGGTGATGATCTAGGGTCGCTTGCTGACATGAGGAAGGGTGAGTGGCGTCTGGATGTAGTCTTCGAGTTGACGTGAGAGATATCTTTAAAGAGGCGATTAGTGTTGTTGGTTGTTTGATATATCTCACATGGAAGACTGATGCTATCAAATATTTATGTAATTTTATTTTTATTTGAACAATAGTATATTTTATGTTCTTTTATTTTTTTTTAGCTATCTAATGATGGGAAAGCATCCAATGAACATGGTAGGTTGTGCATGGGGCTTGGTAAACCTTTGGTTTGCTGGCTTGATTGGTCCTTGGCTGCTGCTGGTTCACGGGTTGGCTGTTTTGGGGCATATGATGATAGTTGAAGTTGAGCTCGTTCTCTTAGTTGCTTGAGCTGAAGTTTAGTAGCTCATTAATGTTCTAAAGGTAAGCTCATTAAGTTGGATTCAATTTTGGAGTGAACTTGTCTCTTCTCCTTCCCCTTTCTTCTTATCTCTTGGGAACCCGTGGCTTATGCTAGCTTATCCGTGCCTTGGTTGCTGATTCCAAACTTTACCTCCTAGGTTCCTACGGTGACTATTGATTTTCCCAAGCTGGGGCTTTTCCCGTGATTATTGATGCCTCGGTTCCGTGCAAGGGGCTTGGTTCCCATGTTTGCTCCTTCGGTTCCCTAGCTGGGGCTGTTTTCCTGTAAAGTTGAGGGGGATTTCTGTGACTTGATGTTTGGGTTCTTGTGGAAATTAATGAATGTGACTACTGGTATTCTCCTATCTTGCCTATAAATATGAGAAGTTTTTGTGTAGAGGAGTTGATTATTGTGAGCAAATTTGCTATTGACCTGCAGGTTATTGGAAAAACTTGCGAGCTTGTTCCAATCTTCTTTCTCATCCCCTCCGGAAATCTTGCGAGCTCCTTCCAACCTTTCGTCTTGGCTTCTAATCTCTTTCATCTCTCCGCAAGTTTCACTCCATCTGTATCCTTCTTCTTGAGCTTTGGTGGTGATTGTTGGTTGACTTGGAAGCATTTGTTGGAAGAATTGGACAATCTTGCAGTGGTGGACCATCGGTTTGCTAGTCCTATGCACTTATCTTATTTAACCTACAATTCGATGCATGAGAGGAACCCGCTCTGACGGTTGTCTGAGGATAGCGTTGTTTTTTCTTTCTTTGTTTCTTTAAAATCTCTTACTGTTTTCTTGTTGGATTTTGAATGTTTTAATTGATTGCTACTATTTTAATAGAGTCTGGTTTAATTTCTATCCATTGTTCTCTTTGTGTCGGTTTTCTTGCTTGTGTGTCTACATCAACTTGGTATCAGAGCAAGTTCGTCTTTTTTTTTGTTTGTAGGAGTCTTTCTCTTTTGTGTTTAACAAATGACTAATGAATAAGGGGATTGGCAACAAATGATGCAACAACTGAATAATTTACAATAACAAATCAACACGGTGGCTGAAGCGATTGCTAATCTAAATGTCAATCAAGCTAATGTTAATCCTAGTATTATATCTTCTGAAAGTGAGGAGGAAGAACCTAGAAATCAAAATAGGCGACAAAGAAATTGGGATTACGGGATTAAAATCGATGTTCATAATTTTGAAGGAAAATTGCAACCTGAACAATTCATTGAATGGGTAGAGAAAATGGATCAATTTTTTGAATGGAAAGAAATTCCAAATAATCGACAAGTTAAATTTGCAAGTTTGAAACTGACGGGGCATGCATTAACTTGGTGGAAAAATTTACAAAACAATAGACTAAGACGAGACAAAGAAAAAATTCAAACTTGGGATAGGATGAAAGAAAAGATGAAAGAAAAATTTCTGCCTTCTAACCATTCGAGAACTATTTTTCAGGAGTTTAACAATTTGCGTCAAGGTAATCAAACTGTGAAAGAATACACTGAAAACTTCTATAAATTGCAAGTCAGAAATGATTTGGATGAGTTTGAAGAGAAAACTGTAACAAGATAACTCAATGGGTTAAAATGGACAATTCAGGATCAACTAAACTTACATCATGTCGTTAAGTTAGATGAAGCTTATCGTATGTCCTTGAAAATTGAAAAACAACATTTGCGGGGGAGCAACAAAATTACTGAGACATATAAGCGGAGACAAACTAGTGGAACTAAAACTCAAACTGCTGTGAGAACTTCGAGTGTGAAGGTTAAAACTGTTGAAGGTCAAAATCAAGAAAAGGGTAAAGGGGTAGCAGGAAATAAACCTTATGAACAATCTAAATTAATTGGACATTGTTACAAATGTGGACTATATGGTCACTTATCAACTACTCACAGAAAGAATAATCCTCCACGAACTAATTTCATAGAAGATGAAAAAGAAATAAAAGTAGAGGAAGAGAATGAAACAGAATCTGAAAATGAAGCTGAATTAGAGAAATTTGATTTGGAAGGTGATGAAGGAGAACCATTGCTAGTAATTCAACAAATTTTAACTGAAATTGAAAAGGAAGATAAATGGCTTAGAAGAAACATCTTTAGAACTACCTGTACTGTTAAAGGGAAAGTTTGTACCTTAATGATTGATAGTGGAAGTTCAGAAAACTTTGTGTCACAATATATGGTAAAGAAGCTTAAACTGAAGACAAAATCTCTTGTTAAATCGTACAAAATATCTTGGTTCAAAGAATGGAGTGAGATTCCTATAACCAAACAATGCACAGTGAACTTAACAATTGGAGGAACTTATAAAGATCAAATTGTCTGTGATGTTATACCTCTGGAAGTCTGTCATATCCTTTTATTTCGTCCATGGTAGTATGATCATAAAACCATCCACAATGAAGAAAAGAACACGTATTCCATATAATTAAGAGTTTACACTTTTTTCTCAAAGAAACATTCCTGACCCAGTAACAAAGAACAAAAAGCCTGCAAAGTCTTCCACCTCTGAATTGCTTCTAAACACAAATGAATTAACAAAGTCTGATGTGATATATTTGTTGCTTGGAAAAGAGTCTGATTTAACCTTTGAAATTCCTAAAGAAATACAACCATTGCTTGATGAATTTTCTGAATTAATACTTGATGAATTACCAGCTGGTTTATCTCCAATGAGAGACATTCAACATCACATTGATTTAATTCCTGGAGCTACATTGCCTAATCGTTCACATTACAGGATGAGTCCAAATGAACATCAAGAACTTTATAAACAAGTGTCTGAACTGTTGGAAAAAGGTTTAATCCAGAAAAGTCTGAGTCCTTGTGTTGTGCCTGCTTTACTTACTCCTAAAAAAGATGGAACTTGGATAATGTGTGTAGATAGCCGAGCCATAAATAAAATAACCATCAAATACCAGTTTCCAATTCCTAGGTTAGGCGACATGTTTGATATGCTAAGTGGTGCTAAAGTTTTTTCAAAGATTGACTTGAAAAGTGGATATCATCATATAAGAAAATAGACCTGGAGATGAATGGAAAACTGATTTTCAAATTAGTTTCAAATCAATTTTTTCGGCTGCAAGATAGCACCTTGATCCAAGAAAAAACATCAAATTAGGTTCTCAGCAGTCTTCTCATTTGACAGCATTTCTCGAAGAATAATTGATCCACCAAGTTTTCTTTAAATTAAATTGCAGGATTGCTGGAATTTCTAGCAAGCCTGAATATCAAGATTCAAGAGAAAAGCAGCAGCTTAGACTGAGCATTGGGAGACAATCTTTTGGGTTTTAGCATCCAAGGAATTAGGAAAAACTGAATCGTGATTTTTTCCCAAACATCTGTAGTTTGTTTCCAGCCTCCTTGCAGTCCACGGCCAATGTAGGAATCTTCGGGAGCTGTCAACACTTAACAGGGATGACTAAAAAGGCTTAATGGGGGTTACCCATTCAATGAAGGAGGTCGGAGAGCAGGTGCAGAGTAGTTGAAGATCATCCCAGCAGCAAACAGAGGAAGAGTGTTCGCATATCCAGAACAGGGAAAAGCTATTTTTGCACTTCATACCTTCCAAACTACAACAAGGTGGACCAGCAATTGAAAAACAATTTATTCCGAGCAGGGATTTCCTTACAGTAGTGATTCTTGTCAGGAAAAGGTTCTTCTGTTTGTTCTATTTTTTCTAAAGCAAGTACTTGTAATCGTTTCTTGCTTAGATCTCATAGAGTTCAAGATAATATCCATTCTTCTAAAAGTTTACTAGCCTTTTTTAATCACTACCCATCTTAGTTAAACCTATATCGAAAGTAATAAAGGAATATGCATTCATAACATCAAATCAACATTTCTTCATACGGAAAAGCATGAGATCAAGCGATAAAAAAAAAAAACTACAAATTTCATGAATAAGAGATACAATTGTAGATATCTCATAAGTTCAATCTTCTGTACAGTGTTATATAGTGTTAGCCAACTCGTAGATACGACACCTTGAAAATAAAATTAAAATATAATAAAGCCAAAAAAACTGTTGAATGAATGAATTTTTGTATAATAGGATGGTTTAATTTATTATTAAAAGTTAAGATACTAATAAAAAGGAGAAACGAAATAGTTCATCTTAAATTAGTTGGGGGAAATACCTCATAAACAATTATGAAATTATCTTTTATCAAGTCCTCATTTAATCCTCCAAGGTAGCCAGTCAAAACATCAGCCACTCTACAGAGAAACTACACCACCAAGAATAACAGAGAGTTAGAATATAAATACCATCAAATTACATGAAATTTTCAAAAAGGGAGATGAATGATACTAAGGCCTTTAAAATTAAAAGTTGTTCCATTTATTAACTTAAGCTGCATGATAAATGAAACCACCAAAACAAGAATGCATGACATTGAATCCTTCAAGTTATATAACACAATAACATCAAGCCTTTGTCACGCTTCGTGGAGTCGGCTACATGAATCCTTTTTCACCATTGTATCCTGTTAAAAGTCAAATTCACGTTTAAATCTAATAAAGAAATATCATTTCTAATATTTTTTAACCAAGCCTTTTTAGGTCTACATCTACATTTCTTAACATAAGTCAAATCTAATACCTCTATTTTCCCAACCGAGTCATCGGAAGCATGGTTTAAAATTGCGCAATATGAGGCTCGCATTGAGGCCCGCCTTTGCGCAATTCCAGTAAAAAATGCCTCGATGCTTACGCCTCGAGTTTTTTTATGAGGCTTGCGCCTCAATTTGGTTGAGGCCCGCCTCGCCTCACTGGCATGAGGCTTACGCCTCACACTATATATATATATTAAAACTTACATAAATTTTGAAGTAAATGCACGACATTGAGCTCTATAGGAGAGGAGGAAGGGGACAAAGCAGTTCATCATAATGATGCTTCAAATGAAAAACTCCTTAGTGATGACAGTGCTGATGACTTCTAAGTTCTTATGTGATATGTCATTGCTGTTTATTTTTGGAAATTAGAATTATATGTTAATGAAAAGAATACTAGGATTTGGGAAAGATAGAATTTTGAGTTGAACTATATTTCATGTTGTCTTATTATTGGGATATTTTGATTTCACTTCATATCTTATATTTTTTTTTTATGTTTTATATTATTCACTCATTAGTATATAAAAAATTTATCATTTTATGTTTACGCAATCTTTTGATTTTGAGGCTTACGCCTCAAAACGCCTTGAGGCTTACGCCTCGCCTCACGAATGAAAAATGCCTCAATACTCGAATACGCAATTTTAAACATTGATCGGAAGGCCACTGTTTTATGTGACCAAACCATCTAAGGTGACTCTCTCTAATCTTATTTTCCAGTGGAGCTACTCCAACATTTTCACACATATATGCTCATTTCATATCCTATCTCTAAGGCTAAAGCCATTAAATCCAAGTTATAGAACCTATAAAATTCTGAGGTTTATTCAAACTTATCACAACTATTCAAAGTTAGCTTTGTACGGCTATGATGATACATGCTAAAGAAAATTTAAGAACTTGCCTTCTCTGCTCCCCTTTCAAATTTCAACTGAAATAATCCATGAAAAATATATACCCTAACATCATTATTTGAGCAAATAAAAGATATCATTCCATGCAACAACAAGCAACAAGACAACAAACCTCGATTCCCATCAGAGGAGGCATCTCCACCTGCGTGCAAGCCAAGAAAGTTATCCCCTCCCGGAATATCTGGAATATATAATGCGTCGGAGACGCAATTACCGGCAATATCTGAAAATTTTTCCCACCAAAAGACAACAAAAGGAATGATTTGCGAGTTGCAAAATACTTTTCTGCAAAACATCGAATCGTATGGAAAAACCCTAGCAATAAAAAAACCTTGGTCGAATCCCCTCCTTGGGAAATAACATAGTCCCAGAACCAACCACAGATCGATCGATCCACTCTGTGCCCCGTCATCTGCTTCTCAAGCATGATCTCGCTTTTTGGACGCAAAAACCAAATTAAGATCACAACAAATTATACAGAAATTGTCTCTGAATCATAAAGGCGGTTGGGAGTGCGATTACCCGGAATCAGAAAGAAGAAAGATACACTGCAACATTTCCTTCCCTGGGTTGTCGATGCGTCGAAGGAGAACGCAGAGAACCCAAAAATCTACGAGACTATCTCCCACTTGGCCATTACGCGAAAACATTAACATAAAATAATAATAATAATAATAAAATTATAAATTAAATTTTTTAATTTTTTAAATTTTAAATAAAACAAATTTGGATGATATATTCTCATCAAGATTGGACTTTGAAATTATTAAATTAGTTCTCATTCTATAAATTATAAGATAATTTTAATTATATAAAAAGATTAAGAAATTAAAATAAGATTCAAGATTGTGAAAATCAGATCGAATAAATAACTGGAAGAAGTAGATATTCACGGTTTAATGATTCAACCAGGATATAATCTCAGTTGAACCGGATGATCCAATAAACATGAAATTTATTTAAATAAAATTTAAATGATAAAATAATCATCTAATAATATATATTTTTAATTAAAATTAAATTAAAATTTTAATCATATGATTTTTATTAGCATTATTAGGATATAGAGTTCAATTTTGTAAAGTCAAAGGGATTAAATTGAGATCAATTTTATATTACAATTATAACATTAAAGATTATTTTGAATCCATTTTGTTTGTTGATGGATTAAATTTCATGATTACAATGCAACTAAATGTGTTAATTTCTCATAAAAACATTATATTTATGTAAAAATAAATTCAATACTTTTAAAATTCATCGTAATTAAAATTTGATCGGTTAATTTTCTTCTACGGTAATAAAGTAACGGGACTCAAAAGCATATTTCAAATTTTAAAATTGTCCAAACCCTCTCGCTTCATTCCGACCTTAGAGGGTTTTTCCAAATCGATAAATTATGCGTTGCTGTTCGACTTAGCTCCTTCTTGGAAGACGTTCCCTTCCTGGCGGATCGGAAGTTACGATATTTTGATCGGAAGCAATGACGGGAGCTCGCTCGCTGTTAAGGTAACTTTCCTTAGGGTCTCTCTTTGGCGCGTTTCTTCGGCCAAATCCCGTAAATCCGCCCAATTACAGGATTTAGGGCAAAAAGAGGGAAACAGAGGATTTATTTCGCCGTGAGATTTACGGGACGCTCAAATCCTGCATAAATCCTGTTGCCAAACAGCCCCTAAATCCTGCTCAAATCCTGCATCCAAACAGCCCCTGAAGATGCCTAGGGGTAGAAAGAAGAAGAAGGTTGGCTCCGAGCCTCCCCGGAAGCCTCTCTTCACTTCTCGTGATGATGGGGACGCCGCCCATAACTTTCACGATCGGCAGATAGCTTTCAACCACCGCGAAGGTATGATTTTTGTACTGATGTGCTCATCCTTATTACGCAGCATTTGATTGTGTTCTACAGCGCATTTTCCAGTTCAAATATTTGCTTTTGGTACCATTTGGAAGGGATGTCTTGGATGAATTGTGAGAAATAAGGTTTAGTTGAAGCCATAAGAGTAGTCTCGAAAACATTTGATACAGATTGTTTGAGAGAAAAAAGTCGATGAGTTCTTTGATTTTTTGAACTGCTCTCTGTACATAAGCAGCCAAGAAAATGTTTGGGATGCCTTGGATGAATTGTGAGAAATAAGGTTTAGTTGAAGCCAGAAGAGTAATCTCGAAAACATTTGATCCAGATTGTTTGAGAGAAAAAAGTTGATGAGTTCTTTGATTTTTTGAACTGCTCTCACATAAGCAGCCAAGAAAATGTTTGAATTAGGCCGAGAGTGTCGTTCTCAGAAGAGTATTCCAATGCTAAACTTCGTTTGTTAGGTGGAAATGTAGAATGACTTAGTTTGGAGAGGGTATGGTTTCTTTATTGTCTTCTGTAGGCTGAATTTAGTGAGTTGATGTGGTCTGCAGGATTTAAGCGAAGCATTTTGCTCCTTCAAATTTAGCCTAAGGAAGGGAGAGGAAGAAAATCTTGACCTCTTTTTGACTTGGCCCCACATGGGCAAACCATCTGCTTTAAGGGTGGGCAAATTTGTTGTATAAATAAATTAATATTTAATAAAATAAAATAAAAATGCATAATTTAGAGCAAAGTATTATATTGAAGGTCGAAGTCTTAAGTTAGCTAGAAAACTATCAATATCAATCTCAACTCGTTCATTCCTTTTCAAGTATCAATCCATTTTATAATCTTGAAACACAAAGAAAAAAAACAAGGAATTATGAACAATTTTTATCAATCATGGAACCTAGAGCAAAATTAAATGTCCTACCTCAAGCAACCAATGAGTTCTTAAAATAAATTTTAATAGAATTATAGATCTCCAAAGATCACGAATGTATAATAAAATATTTAAGTTTCAATTTTTAAACAAATATGGCAAAGTCAATCATCACTAAGTACTATATGAGAAATTCAAACTTTTTTATTATTTAAATAATTGGTTCTTTGATATAATAATTGATTAATAAAATTAGCTATCTATAAAGAAATAAAAGTAAACAAAAAAACTAATAGGAGAAAAAAAAAGTTGTAAAAGATGTGATATTTCTCTACCATTACCTGTTTATTTTTTTAATTTTCTATGGTTACTTTTTTCTCATCGCCATTTCTTCTTCTTCATATTTATTCTTCATTGCTTCTTCAACTTCACGTGTAGCAGGCTCTGAAAGAGTCGCTAAAACAACCTCTTTGCCTCCTATAATGTTGTTCCAATTGGATTTGAAGTCACTTCGGGAGCTCACCGTGACTAAATCTTGTAAAATCATTGTCGGTTATGTCCAGAAGATGGGAGAGTGGCAGAGGCGGTGAATTTCTTGACTTTCAAGGGAGAGGGGAGCAAACAAAGTTCTTGAACCAAGGCTAGAGATGTATTTTAGTTATTATTATTTTTTGACTAAATATGGGAAAAAATTTTAGGAGGTAAAGTTATCTTAGTGTCCCTTCTAATTTAGTTAAATTACAATTTTGAGGGTGGGCAATCTTCGACTAAATCTTGTAAAAGCATTGTCTTTTATGTCCAGAATATGGGAGAGTGGCAGAGGCAGTGAATTGAACCAAGGCTAGAGATGTTTTTTAGTTATTATTATTTTTTGACTAAATATTGGGAAAAAATTTAGGAGGTAAAGTTATCTTAGTGTCCCTTCTAATTTAATTAAATTACAATTTTGAGGGTGGGCAATTTCTCACCCTCAATTAGGCGTGGTTCTGCCTCTGTCTGGCCGTTATATATTTTATGTTTTTAACCAATGAGCTGACTTAATTATTAAAATAGTCCCATTCGTAGTTGATAGAACCCTCAGAGTAGTCTTGGCCTTTTCTTAGTCGGATATTAATTTGTTCTGAATTTTGAAGATCTTAGAAAAATAAAAGAAGCATGATACTAAGTTTAGTGTTGCAAAGATGAGGATGCTCATGTGGATGAGTGGCCCTACCCTTAGAGATAGGATACAAAATGAGCATGTACGTCACAAGGTTGGAGTAGCGCAAGTGGAAGATAAGATTGGAGAGAGTCGCCTTAGATGATTTGGTCAAATAAAATGGCGGACTTCTGATGACCCAGTTAGGAAAGTAGAGGTATTAGATTTGACTTATGTTAAGAAAGGTAGAGGTAGATCTAAAAAAACTTGGTTAGAAAATAGTAGAAATGATCTTTCTTTGTTTGATTTAAACGAGAATTTGACTTTTAATAGGACACAATGAAGAAAAATGATTCATGTAGCCGAGCCCACGAAGTGGGACAAAGGCTTGATGTTATTGTTGTTGTTGTTGTAGAAAAGTAAGGATCAATTTTTGGCTTTGGTTGAGCTGAAATAGAAATCAACAAGCTGATGCTTTTTGCATTTTTTAATTAATTAGTTGGGCATGGCTCAAATCAAGAAAGCCTCAAACCAAACTGTAGTTAGTCATGACTTAGCTTAAATTGATTTGAGACGATCTTGAACGTTTGATTAACTTTAATTATTCCCAGCCATCTTTATTGGTTGCTCTGTATAGAGAGGATTTCTACAAATAACGGTTGACCTTTTATTATTGATTTGTTGAGAAAATTGTTGTTGTCATAGAGAACTCTCACCTTGATCATTTCTTGCAGTCAACATCCTGCTTTGGAAACATATAGAGCTAGAACAAACACTGTATCAATCACATACAAGTCTTCCTTCATCCTGAGTACTAGGATGCTTAAGAACTCAGCTAGTCAGCTGCTATGGAAACTAGGATAAAGCCTCCATTGATGGTAATATTTTTGACACCAACAATACTCCCCTTTTGCACATTAGAGATAGTTTAGGCTCCTTCATATGTTTTAGGAGTTTTAGTATGTTTTCATATGAAGAACATGGTAGGACTTCCTTCATCTATTGGGTAGTAGACTTCATGAATGCAACCTCTATCTTTTCTTTCAGTTGATTGATCTCCTTGTTACGCCAACAAAGCTTCTATTCAAGCCATTGAAGGACGGAGCCCTGGGGTCACATACGATGGGGGATCATACACTATTTGAAATTATGGCACCCCTTGCCCTTGATCGATTGGGCAACCACTAGCTCTCAATAGAAAGGGTGGAGAACAATAGCCATTTTTTTGGATCTTTGCGCTTTGATTCTTCTTGTCAAGAAAGTACAATATATATGACAAAAAAGATCAAGAAGTTCAATAAGAGAAAAAGATTTGTCTTTTAGACAATTAACTATTATGAGGATTTTCTATTATTAGGAGCTATGTTGCACGGATACGCCTATTTATGAGGCATGCTGTATCGGACAAGTGTCGGATACGGATACGCCTCCGATACGGCACGGATACGGCTTTGCCGTGTCCAATTAAAATATTATTTAAATTTGATCGGACACGTGTATCGCTTGGTACTCGGTACTGATCAGTACTCGGTATTACTCGGTATTGCTCGGTACTGTTCGGTACCGCTCGGTACCGAGCGATACTAGAACTCAATACTGCTCGGTACTTGATGCCGCTCGGTACTGCTCGGTACCGGAACTCTTACAAATTTTTATTGTAAGAGTTGCTTTAAAGTTTTCTCTGCCTTCTCGGCACTGCTTGATACTGCCTCTGTACCGAGCAGTACCGAGCGGTACCAACCCCCGCAGGGGCGCTGCCCCTTGCCCCTGGCAGGTCGAACCCCTCCAGGGGGCAGCGCCCTCTTGGACCCCCGGCATAGGCGCAACATATCTATACTTTTTATTAAAAAATTTCATGTTTCAAATTCATGTGGATTAATTGTGTCGATCCTTCTTACTTTTAATTAAAAACTTCATCTGTTGGACAATTTATGGTTATGTTTTTGTTTTTGTTTTTGTTTTTGTACTAGACATTTAAATAGTTAATGCTTACTTTTATTTTGATATTATAAGATACAATGCTACAAATGTTGCTTTCATTTTTTTTGTCTTTTCAAATATTATGCTTTGATTAATTTGTGATTTTTAATGTATGATTTATATATTACAATGTCGTATCCGCGCCGTATCCTGTATTTTTAAGAATTGCCGTGTCCCGTATCCATATCTTGTCGTATCCGTGTCGTCGTATCCGTATCGGTGCAACATAGATTAGGAGTCTTTTAAGTTTTGTCAATCGTACACGGTACTGTTGAATCTACTACTTTCTCTCTGTGTTATCTTTTATTGTAAAGGCTCATTCAATGAAGTTTAAGATTTAATACCACAAAGAACTTAGCTTTCCTTTATGCAAATTTGATGACAATGTTGAATTTTAAATTTTCTTTTGTTTAACATGCTCCAAAGGCCAAACTAAAGAAACCTCCTGGTATTGTCTTTATCAATGTTTGTTCAATTACTCTTTTATCCCAAACTCATTGTGGGCGTTATGTTAAAAAATATTGATATTTCACATTGTTCCCAAAAAAATTGTAACTTATCCACATGTAGGAGATTTAAGGATTTATACTTTGAATAATTATTATTTTGAATAATTATGTATGAGCTAAGCTAGGACATATAAGTCTTCTTTCACTTCTTGATTTGAGGGCTTTCACAAAAAAGGATTGTCATGTTAAGGGAAATACATTTAACCAATTGGGGCAAAGAATCAAAGATAATTGTATACCCATTATCTGTCAAAGACTCAAAATATGATGGCATAGTTGAATGTTCAAGCTTCTCTTATCTGACAAGCTCTAGATCCCAAAATGAAGAAATCTTGAGTATTATCTTTTTGACTATTTGTTCTAATCACTCTTTTCCCCACAAACATAATTTAGTCGATATGTTCAATAATAATGATATCTTCCAACATACGAAAACTTATTATAACTTGGCCAATTGTAGATGTAAGGATTGATACATAGAATATTTATGTCTAAGTTAAGAGAATACAAAAGTTTTCTTTCATTTCTCGATATACAAGCCTTAGTAAAAATGATTAGGATATTTCAAGGAAATACATTTAACCAATTGGAGCAAAGAGTGAAAGATTGTTTTTATATTTATGCTTCATCAAACTCTGGGCTGTAAGTGAATCTTGGATGAAAGGTTGGCCTTCACTATAGAACTTTGTTGGGAGATAAAGTAGATTTGATTTTTTGTTAGAAGATTGGTTCTTTTATTGGATGATATTCTGATAGGAAATACTTGAGTTCGCAAGTAACCCTAAGGGAAATACTTGAGTTCGCAAGTAACCCTAAGGGAAATACTTGAGTTCGCAAGCAAACCTATCACTAATTGGTGAAAACAACGAGAATAATGCAAAATTATGGGTGAAATCAGCCCCAAAACGATGGATTGCAATAAGGGAATCAAAGCCAAACAAACACAAAGCAAGATATAAGCGATCCTCAATTCGAGAGGAGGATCGTTCTCTCCCAATCTCCAGACAAGGAATCTAGAGCCCAAGACACCAAGGAACTACAAGAGAAAACAATTCAAAGCATACCCTAAGCCTCGCCTCTCATGTTATTTAATCCCAACTACTCAAAACATGCTTCCTAATACAAACTTCCTTAAGTCAATTAATTCCTAATTCATGATTTCCTAATATAAAACTTCCTTATACATATTACCTTAATTCAAACAATAGCCTTCTTTGCTTTTGTCATCCCCTCTCTCTCTCTCTCCTCTTGCCGCCCTAGAGGGCCCCACTTGAATTCAAAGGAGGCGGTTTAGCCCACCTCCTATAGACATGGGTCGACTGGGTTGGTTCCTGTGGAACCGTATCATATTCATGGAGAATATTATTTATGTTATAAGTAAATGCTCCTTTCCATTATGAATTACAATTACAAGGCCAAACTTCTTTTCACTCATAGGATATGGGATTTTCTTGGGTGGGTTCCTCACAACTCTTTTATTGAATCTCACTCTTTTTTTTTGTTATTATAAAAAATGGAAAGAATTGTTGCCTAGCATTAACCATGCTCAATATCAAAAGATCATTCATCATAATATAACCAATAATACACTTTCCCAAATTCACAACTTTTTATTAAAGATAGCCCATATAAGGAATGATGCCATGCTTGTTCCAAACAAGGTTAGTTCCTCTTTTTTCAACCTTATTTGTGGATTTCTAGGGCCTCTAAATTCAAGGAATGGTTTATGTCATTACATGATTAAGTTAAAAGGCAAATCAAAATAACTATAAAAAATAGAATTGGAGACTATTTAAGTCTTCAACCATTCTTAATTGTCTCTATCTCTCTCCTTGTCAAGCCTGAACTGATATAACCCACAGACGGATTGATGAGGACATCGAAGATCAACGGCTACGATCGTGTCTATTTATTTTCATGTATTTTATTTGTTATTTGTACTTTTCCATTTCTACCCTCACTTGAGGGCTTTGTTTTATGTTTGCCCTAGGGGCAATTGTGTCTTTTATTTTCCCTCTTGTATTTGGCTATTTAAGCCCTCCCCATCCTCTTGGAAAGGGATGATGATTATTGACAAATGAAAATTTCTACTTTGATCTCTTTGTGAGTTTTACATTTCAAGTTCTCTTTGTGAGTGCAAACCTCCACGATCTCTTAGTGAGTTCGTAGGAGAAGCTAGATCTCTTTGTGAGTTCTAGGTTTTTCTTGTTTTTTCATTTTCTTTTAGTTATCTTGATCAATTCATTGTTGTGGAGATTTGAATTGAAGCCACTAGTGGGAGATTGGAGTTTCATGCTTTGGATCCCGAGAATCTTCCCCCCACAATCTCCCCTCCCTTGCTCTTTGCCGCCGCCCCTCCCTGGATTACCCAGGACAACGGCCTGCAGCCCAACCCGCCGGCCAGCAGCCCCAGGCCACCGGCCAGCAGCCACCGGCCACCCCCCCAGCCTGCCAACTTCCCCCTTGCCGCCGGTCTTCCCCCTTGAACCCTGGATTCAAATTTTAGCATTCATGAAGCCTATTACTATCTTCATAATTTAGTTCCTTGAATTGAAGGCTCCAAATTAATTAGATCTCAATTTGAATTTGAAATTCAAATTAATCTTAATTAATAACCCTCATACTAGGAAACTTTCATGGATTTAAAAACCTAAAATATATTTCAGTTTTTATTAAATCTTTGTTGACTATGTGGGCCCCATTTTACTTAACACCAAGTCCCCTCTCTCTCTCTCCATGTGGCCGGCCACCTCACCCCATTGATTCTCTCTCTAATTGCCACCTCATCACCTCTTAATTACCTCCCAAATACCTCCCCTCTCAAACGAAATTTCAATTTTATTTCAGATTTCAAATTTGAGATTTGAAATCCCTGAAATTCTGCTCCACAATTGGCTGTCTAGATTTCTGGACTGGCTCTTTTTGCTGTCTCGAATTTCAGGATATGGAAATCTGCTGTTCTGCCCTTTCGAATTCCCTGTTTTTTTGTCCTAAAGGTTCCCATCTACCGTCCATAGACTCCAGCAGGCTTCACGTGTTCTTTCACCAACCTGAAGACCTCCTAGTTGCAGTCCATCGAAGATCAAAAGCTGTCCAGCCGCTTGGAAGGATTCCCACCCGCTGCCCAAGGATTCTAGACCAAGGCTGATGGCTGTTCTCCCCTCAGAAGTTGCCAAACGGGTGTCCACAGTCAACTAAGAGTTGAAGGCTGCTGCCAACCATCTTTCAAGCATTCAGACCTTCACATAAAAGGTCTACATTATCTTTTCATTGGGTAAAGCTCTTCTTGGGACTCCTCTCTCATGTCTTATCTTCCTAGTTTACTTTTCGTTTATGGTTATTAATGGATTCATGAAGATCATGTCAATTATTCGCCGCTAGAACCTTGTAATAGGAAGAGTTGTGTGAGGGATCTTTCATAGCCTAATCTTATTGTTAGTATTGGATTTCTCGTTGTAACCACTCATGTATGCAAAGTAAGATTTAGTTGACTATTTAATGATCTCAACCTCTCGCATGTGTTTCGGCCAAAGCTATTTTATCACCTTAATGTTATCTTATCGTTTACATCAATAGAGGATTTTGCTTAACATTGCTCTCTTAAATTTACAAGTGCAAACTTCCTTATGCAAGTCATTTTCGCATGGATTGTTTCACATCATCTTGGTATCAGAGCATGGTAGGCATGCACGACATGTGTAGAAAAACATCCTAGGGTCTAGCCTTTTCATTATAGCTTAAAACTTGCATGTGTATCATTGCATTGTTAGAATTTTTCACTGTTTTCGCTGCTGAAATTGCATTTCCTGCACCCATACATTGGCATTTAAATCATCCTAGCTAGAGTGTGAGTGCAGCCATTGGACTTACATTGTTACTAATTGCTTAGGGCAACTCAACCTTTGTTTGTAGCTGTTTTCCGCACCATTCCAGCAACTGTTAGACATCGTTTAGAGAACTTTTCGGCACTGTTTAGGTGCTGCTTTCACCATAAGACCTTACCCAAAACACTTAGATAACTTTATGCCTTGTTGTAGTTTGCTGTCCACATATTTCCTGCACACTTCTTGTGAAATATAGGCTAGTTTCTTAAGCATTCGGGTGCTGTCCTCAACCTAACAACCTCCCTAAGTGCCTAGGCTACTTAACCCACTAGCTTAGCTTGCTGTCCAAACTTTTTCTGCACCCTATAGTGAGTCTAAGTGAGCTTAACTTAGTGTCTAAATGATGTCCCTTACGCCCATTCTTCCTTAAGCATCTTAGCACTTTTCAATGGACCCGATAAGACTCCAAAAGTGTTTAGATGACATCGTTAACCTAGTGGGCAATATGACTAGAATTATGACGGAGAAACCTGTTGACTATCCCCACTTGAATTATGTGTCCCACTCTACTTTTCAACCTAGACCCGAGTTTAAGCCACAACGACCTCACTTTGAGTCACGTTACCGTCTATCCACCTTTGATGGTTCCTCGGACCCTTATTACTTTAGGGAATGTGTTAGACAAGTAGATGACTATTTTGAATCACGTCATATCCCTGAAGTCCACCAAGTAAGCATCGCTAAATCTCACCTAAAAGGTCGAGCTCTTCAATTTTGGGCAAGATTGGAAGATCATAAAGAGTATCGCGGTGAGTACCCTACTTGGAAAGACATGAGACGAGATCTTAATTTAAAATACCGACCCTCTACCAGTGACCACCATCTAGAGCCCCGCCCTACCTTTTCTGTTGGAACAAATCGTGGACATTATTGGGGTCGAGACCACCCATCCTTTAGTAACGACAGGGTTGCTGTCCCACCCTGTTGGTCTTCATTTAGTCTTGGTGACCGACCCTTTAGTGGGTCTTCTGTTGGTTCGAGCCCATATGACTCCCCACTTGGGTCGACTTCTAACCAGCTCAGTCAACCTTTAGCCTCCCTAGTCTGTGATCCTGCGAGTGTAAGTTTAATAAAGAATTGCAGTAAAAAGAAGAAATCTACTGAACCCGAGATTGAATACATCCATTTTGTGGATATTATCGAAAATGAGGACTTCTTTGAGGATGAAACGGAAGTTGTGAATGAGTCAGACTCCCGGCATGACTTAAACTCTGAGCTTGGAAAGATGGAACATTTAAACATCGACACCCTAGCCCACCTTGATCCTATTCTCCTCGAGGATAACTCTTTGAATAAAGTCTGACTGGACGATAGTAATATGATCTTGAAAGAAGCCAATCTGGCATTGGACACATTGAATTTAAATTCGGAAGATCCTGATTTAGTTGTATCACCTACTGAGTTGACTTTGGAGAATCTTGATGGTAATAGTCTCGAGTCGGAAGTGGTTCAACTAAACTTACTACCTGATGTAACTCACGATTTAATTAACCCTGAACCCAGTTATCCTGATTCTATTGAGAATAGTACTATGAGTTCGGAAGATAATGATTTGATTCTGAAAGCTTTTAATCCTGATTTGAACAATGAGCCTCCTCTTGTTGCATTAGAGTCTAATTTTAGAGCCGCTCATTTAGAGTTATATTTAGCAGAGTGTGTCATTCCTGATTCATTCATTTTGCCTGTTATAGCCTCGTCCTACCCTGAGGAGGACCACTTCTATCCTAGTGGGATGAATTTGTTCGATTATACTACCCCCACTAGGAGATTGCTGTCGACTCTAATTGAAACTATCTATCGAAGTGCCCTGGTAGCTAAGAGTGTTTTAAGTTCAGCCCTACCCCAGTTCCCTTAGACCGAACACTTTAAAACCCCTCTTTTTTGTGACTTGTCCACTTTTTCTAGCTATGTGTTTGTGTGAGTTAGTATGTTGTTGTGTGTGTTTTGTAGTCTGTTGTCTTCCAAAGTTTTCTTTCTTTAAAATTTGTGTGTGAATCCATATATCATTCATCTTGCATATCAAGTCTCTTGCACCACCTCATGTTCATCTTGTTGAGTCTTGAGTTTTAGACATATGAATTCACATACCACATGCCGCATTTACATTACATCTGCATGACTTTCTTAAGAAAATTGCACGCCTAACTGAATAGAGCAATAATAAGTATAAATTTTATGCTGATTCTAAACGACAATTTAAATCTATTAAGGGTTGGTAACTCAGTAATGGTGTGGATTCGTCCGAGAAATTACATGTTAGGAGTGCAGATCATTTAGAATAGTCAATAAAATCAATAACAATGCTTGCGTGGTGGATCTGCTTGTAGAATTCAACATTTACTCCTTTTCTAACATAAAATATTTAGTAGACTTTGAAGGTCCGGAGTTAAACCCCCAAATCCACTTCAAATTAAGCCTTATGCGACCCCAACTTGTGAGAACCCCAAAGCCTACCTCCACTCCCAAAATTATTCCCAAAATTCCTATAGCGGAGAAGGTTGACATGATTCATAGTGATGATATTATTTCCACAAAAGAGGGTGGACGAAGAAGATACTGGACTAGGTGAAGAGGTGAACCAGAGTCAGAGGACATGTGGTTAGAGTGCGGGGAGCTACAAAAGATAAACTCATATGCACGAGGAGTTTTCGAGACACCAACTCGACGGAGTCGAGTTTTTCTCCCACCTGGGGAGAATGATGAGGGCATCGAAGATCAACGGCTACGATCGTGTCTATTTATTTTCATGTATTTTATTTGTTATTTGTACTTTTCCATTTCTACCCTCACTTGAGGGCTTTGTTTTATGTTTGCCCTAGGGGAAATTGTGTCTTTTATTTTCCCTCAAGTATTTGGCTATTTAAGCCCTCCCCTTCCTCTTGGAAAGGGATGATGATTATTGACAAATGAAAATTTCTACTTTGATATCTTTGTGAGTTCTACATTTCAAGCTCTCTTTGTGAGTGCAAACCTCCACGATCTCTTAGTGAGTTCGTAGGAGAAGCTAGATCTCTTTGTGAGTTCTAGGTTTTTCTTGTTTTTTCATTTTCTTTTAGTTCTCTTGATCAATTCGTTGTTGTGGAGATTTGGATTGAAGCCACTAGTGGGAGATTGGAGTTTCATGCTTTGGATTCCGAGAATCTTCCCCCCACAATCTCCCCTCCCTTGCTCTTTGCTGCCGCCCCTCCCTGGATTGCCCAGGCCACCGGCCAGCAGCCCCAGGCCACCGGCCAGCCCCCCCCCCGCGCGCGCAGCCCGCCGACTTCCCCCTTGCTGCTGGTCTTCCCCCTTGAACCCTGGACTCAAATTTTAGCATTCATGAAGCCTATAACTGCCTTCCTAATTTAGTTCCTTAAATTGAAGGCTCCAAATTAATTAGATCTCAATTTGAATTTGAAATTCAAATTAATCTTAATTCATAACCCTCATACTAGGAAACTTTCATGGATTTAAAAACCTGAAATATATTTCAGTTTTTATTAAATCTTTGTTGACTATGTGGGCCCCATTTTACTTAACACCAAGTCCCCTCTCTCTCTCCATGTGGCCGGCCACCTCACCCCATTGATTCTCTCTCTAATTGCCACCTCATCACCTCTTAATTACCTCCCAAATACCTCCCCTCTCAAACGGAATTTCAGTTTTATTTCAGATTTCAAATCTGAGATTTGAAAATCTCTGAAATTCTGCTCCACAATTGGCTGTCCAGATTTCTGGACTGGCTCTTTTTGCTGTCTCGAATTTCAGTATCTGGAAATCTGCTGTTCTGCCCTTTCGAATTCCCTATTTTTCTGTCCTAAAGGTTCCCATCTACCGTCCATAGACTCCAGCAGGCTTCACGTGTTGTTTCGCCAACCTGAAGACCTCCTAGTTGCAGTCCATCGAAGATCAAAAGCTGTCCAACCGTTTGGAAGGATTCCCACCCGCTGCCCAAGGATTCTAGACCAAGGTTGGTGGCTGTTCTCCCCTCAGAAGTTGACGGCTGTCCACAGTCAACTAAGAGTTAAAGGCTGCTGCCAACCATCTTTCAAGCATCCAGACCTTCGCATAAAAGGTCTACATTATCTTTTCATTGGGTAAAGCTCTTCTTGAGACTCCTCTCTCATGTTTTATCTTCCTAGTTTACTTTTCGTTTATGGTTATTACTGGATTCATGAAGATCATGTCAATTATTCGCCGCTAGAACCTAGTAATAGAAAGAGTTGTGTGAGGGATCTTTCATAGCCTAATTTTGTTGTTATTATTGGAATTTCTCGTTGAAACCACTCATGTATGCAAAGTAAGATTTAGTTGATTATTTAATGATCTCAACCTCTTGCATGTGTTTCGGCCAAAGCTATTTTATCACCTTAATGTTATCTTATCGTTTACATCAATAGAGGATTTTGCTTAACATTGCTCTCTAAAATTTACAAGTGCAAACTTCCTTATGCAAGTCATTTTCGCATGGATTGTTTCACATCATATTGGTATCAGAGCATGGTAGGCATGCACGACATGTGTAGAAAAACATCCTAGGGTCTAGCCTTTTCATTGTAGCTTAAAACTTGCATGTGTATCATTGCATTGTTAGAATTTTTCACTGTTTTCGCTGCTGAAATTGCATTTCCTGCACCCATACATTGGCATTTAAATCATCCTAGCTAGAGTGTGAGTGCAGCCATTGGACTTACATTGTTACTAATTGCTTAGGGCAACTCAACCTTTGTTTGTAGCTGTTTTCCGCACCATTCCAGCAACTGTTAGACATCGTTTAGAGAACTTTTCGTCACTGTTTAGGTGCTGCCTTCACCATAAGACCTTACCCAAAACACTTAGATAACTTTATGTCTTGTTGTAGTTTGCTGTCCACATCTTTCCTGCACACATATAGTGAAATATAGGCTAGTTTCTTAAGCGTTCAGGTGCTGTCCTCAACCTAACAACCTCCCTAAGTGCCTAGGCTACTTAACCCACTAGCTTAGCTTGCTGTCCAAACTTTTTCAGCACCTGTAGTGAGTCTAAGTGAGCTTAACTTAGTGTCTAAATGATGTCCCTTACGCCCATTCTTCCTTAAGCATCTTAGCACTTTTCAATGGACCCAATAAGACTCCAAAAGAGTTTAGATGACATCGTTAACCTAGTGGGCAATATGACTAGAATTATGACGGAGAAACCTGTTGACTATCCCCACTTGAATTATGTGTCCCACTCTACTTTTCAACCTAGAACCGAGTTTAAGCCACAACGACTTCACTTTGAGTCACATTACCGTCTACCCACCTTTGATGGTTCCTCGGACCCTTACTACTTTAGGGAATGTGTTAGACAAGTAGATGACTATTTTGAATCACGTCATATCCCTGAAGTCCACCAAGTAAGCATTGCTAAATCTCACCTAAAAGGTCGAGCTCTTCAATTTTGGGCAAGATTGGAAGATCATAAAGAGTATCGCGGTGAGTACCCTACTTGGAAAGACATGAGACGAGATCTTAATTTAAAATACCGACCCTCTACCAGTGACCACCATCTAGAGCCCCGCCCCTATTTCTAGTGCATAGTTACAAACCCGATAAAAACAAATAATAAAATAACTATTCGTGACTGTATAAAAATAAAAAAAATTATCTCTACATAGATAAAAACCTGAACACTCAGCTAGTCAACTAGCTCTTTCTCCTTTTCCTGACCTGAAACAAAAAGTAGAGTGTGTGAGCCACACAGCTCACTAGGTCACACCCACCAATCTTGATTTTCAAACATTTTATTTATCATGGATTTAATTGAATTTAACAGCACGTTATTAGAAATTTATCATACTAAGAATAATAGTAATTGCTGAGAACTAAATTAAAATAGACTATTAATTGAAAGTAAATATATAAGCATTTTATATGTTAGAGCAGAAAATAATATATTTTACCTTAGGCCCTTCTATCTCTCATTAGAAACAGGCCCTTATGACTCCATTGCTGACTTATAAGAAAACATACCCTTATTACTCTCAACGTATATCACATATCAGATATTCAGAATTTCAAGTCTTTATGACTCATTGTGCGCATAACAACAAAATAGAACTTCCACCACACACCATATCTCCTTAGAACCACACCATTAAAGCATATAAATATATAATTCATTGCAATATAATAAAAGAAATATAAATAAACTAGTTTTAGAAGTTCACAAAATACGGTAACAGCACACAATAGAACCATCTAATGAGCAGATTTTTCATAATTTCATAATATTATTAGATTATCAGAGCTTGTTCAGAACCTTGTTTTGAAGCTTTAATTGTACAATAACCTTATTTTAGATATCAAATTATTTTCTAATTTATAAAAAATCTCATTTTTTTCAATTTACTTGGTGAAAATTTTCCATAAAATAACTTAAATATCCAGAACCATTGTATCTATAACATACATAAAGTTTCACTGTAAAAATTTTGCAAGTACAAATTTATCACAGTTATTCCTTAACGAATTTATAATTTAAATTAGGAAAATTCCAAAATTTTTGTATTTTTAAAAATTGAAATATGCATAATGTAATCTACCTTGATCCGAACAATTTCCTGAATTAGGCCAACAACATAAAACATATTAGAGTGGCCAAAACCGGACCGGAGTCGCCAATGTTTTTTATAAAAATTTGACTTAGTGCCACATCACTTGACCCTGTAGTGTTGTGGCATTATTTCATTTTCTAAAAATCAGTTGTGTGCTCAATGCCATAGCGCCACGACGCTATCAAGGAATTCCACATTTTCATACATATGCAGACAGACTATCAAGATCCACTTCATAATGTATTTAGACACACTACGACATACATAACAACAGTCACATGCAGAAGACATGAATACAAAGTTTTCACTTATCAAACAGGGTTATAATAGTTGCTATCATGTACAAAATGAGTAGGTATTACAACTCCCCCCCCCCCCCCCCTCGGTTTTTGGTCTTGAATAATAGACACAACATGTTTAGCCAACCCGGTCTAATTTTCATTTCATAATCTTTTTTATTCAATGCAAAATTTAGTTGTTCTTTTTAAATTTTCTTCTTGTCTGCACAACACTTGCAAAAATGGATGATATAAGTTATGAAGTCTGCAATCTGCAATCTGTAGATTGCACTTACAGGCCCTCTATAATGGTGTTTTTTTATCCTGCTTTTTTTTTTTTCATTTGCTATTAATAAGAAGGAAGGAATGTCCTTTGATCCCACTTTTAATAGATATGTTTCATGGTTCATAACAAGAGATTACTTTCATACTTACATGAATAACTAGAATTTTTCCAATTGATATTCAGCTAGCTTTACTGGTATTCTTTGTCATATAGGTTTCGATTGAATGTACTAACTCATAAAGCATAAATTTTTCCCAATGGGAGAATAATTTCTATTGATCGATTCATGCTAGGCAATTTTTGGATATCAAATGGACTTACCCAGATGATAATCTTAATGAAACAGATTTAACCTCTTTTGCAACACATTTCGCTTACTTAGATATGATAGGTGATTTAAGTTAATTGTCAATTAATGAATCAATTATTGGTAAAAGTCACAAATCTGAATATGAAGAAAACGACTTGGTATATTTTAGAAAGTTATTTTGATCAAATAGAGAATCCTTTTGTTTTCATAATAGTTATTCTTGAAGAGCTTTTATTAGTGTGGGGAGGCAATGGAGGGGTGGCAAAAAGTAGATGGGCTGTACTAACTGAAAATCTAAGCTTACCAAAAGTTGGTCCAAATTTTCTAATTTTTTTTTTTTTTTTTATATTGTATTACTAATGATTGGCACAAGAACAGGCTCCATGGATAGCATGTATGGAGTTATCCTTGATGGATCAAATTGGAGATTAAAGAAGTTCAAATGAATACATCCTAAATAATTTGGCAACCAATTTGATCATTTTATCCATAGATTTGGTTCTACCTAGTATTACAACTCCAATGTATAAATGAATGTTGAAGAATAAGTTGGAGCCTAATTATTTTTATAGGCATTTAATCTCTTCTATCATTAGTAATTGAACCTTCTTGTTTTTCACTTTGGAGTTTTTTCTTTTGTTGAAATAAAACTATGCTTTTGATGAAGGGAATTGCTGTCAAACCTTCCAATTTTTAATTTGCAGGATTTACTTCAATGTTTAGTAATTCATTTTCTTCTAAGGGGCTGTTTGGTATGCAGAATTAGGAGTGTGAAGTAATTTATTTACGTGCATTATATAAATTATGTCGTTTGGTTTATTTTGAGCGGAATGTAAGCAATTGATTTGAAGCATCAGTCGTGTATTACGAATGGCCATTTGCGCGACTTTAAAACCCGCTCAAATTGAGCGGGTTAGAAATACTTTACGCGAAATAATGAGAAGACAGAGCGAGTGGGAAGACTCTCTCCGCCGCGACATCCAATCCCTCTTCGAAATCAACAGACATGATATTCGAAGACGACGATGACGACGACGTAATTTGCTGCGACGGTGCCGCCAACGCCGCAATGGCAAAGACGAGGCGATTGGGAACATAGCAAGTGCGCGCTCTGGAACACTGGATCGAGTCGGAGTGGAAGGCTAGTTTAGCTCAGGATCCGGGCCTCCAGCATTGCCAAGTCGCCGTCTGGTTCCAGACCAAGCACGCGATGTGGAAGACTTCCGTCTCGAACGCGACTTCTCCGCTCTCAAGTCGCGCTACGACGCCCTGAGGCTCGACTTTGTCAAGGAAGAGCACTCGGGGTTACGGATCGAGGATTCCGAGAAGATCTGCCGTATCGAAGCGCGCCTACGCAACGTCGTCCGCGGAGCCACCGCCGCCGTCTCTTCCTCCGCCATCACCGCCTCCTCTGGCGGCACCTACGTTGATCGACGTCTCCACCAGATAATGTTCGCCAACTACGACAACGAACGCAGCAACTCCGGCGTTAGCGAGACTTCCGTCTGCGTCCAGAACTGGACTGAACGGGGGTACTCCATCGTTAATGTTCAGTGTCGCGACCGCCCGAAGCTTCTCTTCGACGTCATCTGCACCCTCAACTACATGGAGTACATCATCTTCCACGGCACCATCGACACCACCAGAGATCGCGCCTGCCAAGTAACTACTTACTCCCCTTCTCCCAATTCGAATTCCCCCAATTTTCTGAACACATCGATCTCACCCTTTGAAGATTACAGGAATTATGCATTCGCCACTCCGATGGGAGCCCAATCAGCTCCGAAGATGACCACATAAATAATTTAAGCATTTGTGTTAGTGTTTGATTACAGCCCCTTGTTAATTAGGCTTTGCCTTAAGTTAATCCAAGGCTAACTTAAAATTTTAATAAGATATATAGTGCAATAAATAAATACAATGATTTTTTTATAACACCAAATAATACTAATTATTATAAATACAATGTTTTATAAATGCACTGGTTGTAATGCAAAAATAAATTATTATAAATAATCCGTTTTTACTTTACTCAGGATCTACCTAACCAAACAAAGGAAACAATTCTCCAGCATTTATTTTGCACACAACCAAACACTCTCAAAGTATTTGAAATGCACTAAATTTACTTTACATTGCATTTACTTTACATTGTATTTTATTTTCAGGCAACCAAACAGCCCCTAACTAGATGGACCCTTTTTTGTCTATTATTTTACTTTCCATTTTACCTATTCCTCTTTTGCTATCCCTCGTCTCAGACCTGTCACTGTTTCATACTTCTTTAAACGAAGCTTGTAAATTATGGTTTTGCCTTCTACTTTGTTGATATTTAAACTTTTTTCCACGCGCTGTTTTGCTTTGCTATTTAAGGCATCAAAGAAAGCGAATGCATTGACGTTTCTCTCAACATCCTGTTTAAATGAAGATCAATTTCATGTGCGATTTTTTGTTGACAGTAAAGCTTTGTGTCTGTGTAGTTGAACGTCGAATTGCTGCAATCCAAGCTATCCAAGAAGCTGAAGTACACAACATGCTTGCTCGTCTTCGCATGCTTCGATCTTACTTGAGCAAGGAACAGTTGCAGACCCCTGCTTTAAAATTCTTCCAAGAGAACTTGCCAAACCTATCGGTAGTAAGAAATGAGGAAGACAAAGTGTTTGAGCTGAGGGAAAATGAGAAAATTTTTGGTAGAAATGGACGTGCTTCAGTGGTTAGTGCAGTTGGTGGTTCACTTTTCTCAATTGAATCAGGTTTGCCTAGATTCTGGTACTCCTTGTAAATGTTCTTTATTGGAAACTAAAAATTTTAATTTTTTGTTGGTTGCAGTAAAACAGAGTTTCCTAAATGCAGATGGCCTACAAATTCCTGATTTTGTAAGTTGCGTCAAGACCTGTTACCTTAAGAACTTATTTTTGTCTCTTCACTTCTTAATTGAGTTGCTTGTGTCATTTTAATGGATGGCAGGTTCTAGATGGTGCATTAGACACTCAGATGTCTCAGATGCTGGGTGTGGGACAGGCTTTCCAAACTCCTGGGGTTTGTAGCTCTTTCATCTTTATTAGGATGCTGCTTTTAATGGTTTATTAATGAGAAATAGTATAGATTTCCCAGTAGTTTATGTTTATGTGATAAATAATTCTAACTTTTATATTTTGTCGTAGGCAATAGATCATCCCATTTTGTCAACAAGGACAGATGCCTGAATTTTTTTAAGGCTTCATTTGGGACGTCTTTCTTACTATTTCTTAAAGTGACTTTCTAGTTCAAAAATTAAAATTTTAATACTAAGAAACTGCTTTAAGAAGCAGTAAGAAAGCCGTCCCAAATGAAGCCTATATCTCTAGTACTACTAATAAGTTCGTTGCTAAATCGTGATTATTAATCGGGTTTGTTATGAAACCCTTAGATGAAGGTATCATTCTTGTAGTAATATAGGATTTCATAACCTCATGTAGCTCATCTTGGTCTGTTAGTTGAGAGCTTTACCTATTAATCAAGAGATCTTGAATTCGAAGCCAACGTATGTGATGTATGTGTGAGTTTGTCTTAATTAACCTAAATGTCCCAAAAAAAAAAAAAGTTTTATAACCTCTTGTAGAAATACTAAGATTTCATAACAAACTGTAATAGTAATAATAGGATTTCAAGAAACATTACTAATAAACATCATTAAATCACTATGGCTGTGAAAAAAATCATGAACTGTTTTCTAGCCTATGTTCTTCACTAAATGCTTAGACTGATTTACTGCTGGCCAAGCAATGCTATTTATCATATTCCTTCTTAACATCATCTAGGCTCTAATTTGCTGCTTCTGCATAGCTGAATTACCGGTGATTATCGTTGTCACAGGGCCCAAGCAACCGGTCATCCTTCACCGCGCCGCCAACGCCGAGGACTTCCAGACTGCCTAAGCAAGGAGAAATGCTTCTTTCAGTTCATGGCTCGCCGCTGGGAGTTTATAAGGAAGATCACCTAGAAGCAATTCATGGTTTATTTACTGTTTCAGTTCCCTCAAAATTTAATTAGATTCTCAATCATCTTCTTTAAAATGTTTGAATTAATAACTGATTATTTTACAGAATCTGGTGATGATTCTCATGGTGATGCCTCTGGATAGTGCAGAAAGATGGTTCTTTTTATGAGGCTAAAGCTGATGCTGTTTTCAGACTGTAGATCTCTACAAATTGTGAAGCTTTGCCAGTTTCCATGGCAGCAAAATCATGCAGATTGCTGTTATATGTTGAATGTAGGTGATCCATCATTTCATGTGATGGATTTTTGTATTTCTCACTTAAGTTCTATAAAATAGTTGCCTGCTCTAGTTTTTTTTTTTTTTTTTTTTCTGTTAAAGATGTGTTATTTCCTTGTAGTTAGAGGTGGATGGAATAAAAAAGTATTGTTCCTCATCCAAAACGCCCACACACACAACAGCGGCAATTTGGAGTTGTATGCACGCTATCACTGGCAGGATTAATTATTCTGTGTAGATGTCGAACGTCGTCCGAAGACTAATCAGAATGTGTCACATCACCCCTTCGCTCAGCTGTATAGATGTCGAACACCGTCCGAAGACTAATCAGAATGTGTCACATCATCCCTTCGCTTGGTACTGCGGCTCGGTATTGCTCGGTATCGTAGCTCAGTACCGTTGATGTGGCGTATTATTGTTGGTCTCCGGACGATGTTTTGTGTCCGGTCTCGGCATAGAATAATTTCTCCGCTGGCAGCGGCTTGCTGATTGGCTAAACGGCCTGAACGAAGCCCATTTCGGCATTTTTAGAATCATGGAAGTGGGTTTATATGCGTCATTTTTGCACTGACGAGGACCAGCCAAGTTTCTATGGTGGTAAATGTAGAGCAATTTTGAAGAGTTTGGAGTAATTTTTTTAATATTTCTTGATTCAATTGCTGCACAAATTTTATGGAAAGTTAAATTATAATTAAGAAGATTTTGTTTAGTATTTGATGCTCAGGACGTGATTGGGCACAAAACTAGATGCATCATAAAAAGTCTGGTTTTAGCAAAACTAATGAAAGCCTTAATAAGAAAAACCTATCTGCATAAAAAGTGATTTGACATGATTTATGGTATTTATTAGATGGCAAAATAATATCAAAATTTTACGTATTTATAGTCAAATTGAGTCTCAGCAAGCCAAATTTAATGAGTCCAAAATAGTCAAATTTTGATCTCAATAAGGCAGTTAACTATTGAAAGAATTATTTATAAATAAGAGTTTTAATATTGATTGTCTTATGAAGTGTTTGAAATTTATGAGGCAAGCCCCTACTCTCTAAATCAAGGGGGAGGGGGACTTTGGACCTTCAATTGAATTAAAGAGAGCTTAAAGACAAAAAAAAAAAAAAACATAGAGCTCCACTCGAGTATCACAACCAAGCCACTGCTCGTGGTTATGATCAATAGATTATGTCATTCCTATACTCATGTCAAGTGCAACAATGTAGGGGTGTCAATATTTAACATGACCCGAAATAATGACACGAATCTAACTTGAAAGTTTTTTTTGTCGAATCGACCTGTTTGAAATGGGTCAAGTTTAGACTTATTTTTTTGACCTATTTCTGATTTCGTATTGGGTTGGGGTCAATGCAAAAACTTGAAACTGACCCGAGTCCTTATCTTGCACTATGCTAAAGACCTCGCCCTGTGCTCGCCTACCTTGCCATCTTGCTAGACCCCACAGCCAACTCTCGCAGACTTGCACTGACGTTCTCTTGCCACACTCCCACTATCTGCGCTTGCACCAGTGAGTTAGTGGGTCAAGTCAGGTCAATTTGAATTAGGGCGAGTTGGGTCTGATTTGAATTTTGACCCGTTTATCTAATTGGGTCATGTTCGGGTCATAATAGTTAAAGGCGAGTAAGTTTTCTGCTTAAACATGAACCCGACCCAAAAACCCATTTTGATATCTCTAGACAAAGGAGACATACACCTCTCAATTCAGCCGTTGATTCAGCAGTTCTAAGAGGTGTTTCAGCCACCTCAGGGATTGCCATCGCAGAGGGAGCAGGAGCATGCCATCGTGTTGAAGGAGGGAGTGTTGCCCATCAGTGTCCAACCTTATCGCTACCCTCAGTTCCAGAAGGATGAGATAGAAAGGTTGATTAGAGAGATGCTGGAGGCAGAGATCATCAGACCCAACATTAGCCCTTTTTCTAGCCATGTTCTGTTGGTGAAAAAGAAGGATGACAGCTGGCATTTTTGTGTGGACTACAGAACATTCAACAAGGAAATTGTACCTGACAAATTTCCTATACCAGTCATTGACGAGCTGCTAGATGAATTGAGTGGGGCCGTGATCTTCAACAAGATAGACTTGAAATCGGATTACCATCAGATCTGAATGAAGAATGAGGATGTACCCAAAACGGCCTTTAGAACTCATGAAGGACATTATGAGTTCCTGGTGATACCGTTTGGCCTTACCAATGCTCCAGCTACTTTATAGGCCCTCATGAATAAGGTTTTCAAACCTTATCTCAGATGATTTGTACTGGTATTCTTTGACGACATCCTAGTCTACAGCAGAACAGAAGAGGAGCATCGGGAGCATTTGAAGAGGGTGTTAGTGGTACTGCAGGAGCACCAGCTGAGGAATAATTTGATGCCGTTTGGCCTTGTATCAGTCTTATCAGTCGCATCATGTTCATGTATCGATCATGTCTTATATTATGTGTATATCATAGTATATCATATCACTTACACAATTTATTATGTATGCTCATGTTATCTGCATATATAATCAAGATAGAACCCTTATCTACATGTAGTATTTTTCCTATATCACACCCTGTAGGCCAACCCTATAGGAATCAATTTCAATCATACAGTCATATTATACAATCTCATGGAAAGAATCATTAGCAATTTGTCTGGGTGGAAGGCCAAAGCTTTATCCTTTGTGGGTCTACTCCAGTTTCTTAGGTACACAATTTGGAACACTATTGCTTACTGGATTCGTGGTGGGATTATACCTAAAACTATTATCAAGCAAATTGATAGATTGTGTGCAAAATTCCTCTATTTTGGGGACACTAAGGGGAAAAAAACTGCACCTTATCTCTTGGAGAGATACTTGTAAGCCAAAAGAATTGGGAGGTTTAGGATTACCGTCTTTACAATCTTTACAATTTAGCTTTAACTGCTCTCTTATCTCCAGAATCTACAACACACAGAGTCCTTTGAGTATTTGGTTATTTAAAGCTTATATCTCCCCTTGGAAAGAGCCTATATCTAAAGCTACTAAATTCTGGAAGCAAGTTTGTAGAGATGCTTTTACTGCAAAAGAATGTTTTCACTTTAAAGTTTCTGCTTTATCCAAATTTGCTCTATATTGGGATCATTGGTATAAAGATAAATGCCTTAAAGAGGTTGTGGAATTCTCGTCCTTTCTCAGCACATTCCCTCTAAATGAAAGTATTTCTGTAATACTTGAGGAGGGAAAATTTGCCCTCCCTGCGCATTTACCTGAGGAGGTTTACACGGCCTTCTCTTACATTACTGTTGCTCCGGGTACTAATGTCAATATATATTGGGGTAATGGTAAGAATTGCAAGAATAAAGATTACCAAAAGTTTTATTTTAAAAATCTGGAAAAGGTAAATTGGTGGAAATATGTTTGGCATAGACACTATGTTATTAGATTTTCGTCTTTTTGCTGGATGGCTATCTGTGGTGGTTTAAATCGGCGGATTCTCTTATTGCTAAAGAGATTATGGTGGATGTCAGATGTGCTTTATGTCATCATACCAATGAAAATATTAGTTATCTTTTTTTTTTAGTGTGACTACTCTTTCTCAGTCATTACTAATCTTATGAGTAACTTGGGGTTTTTATTGCTTAGACCCAGTATCCTACAAATTTTTGAATTCATTGAGGATACCCACACTAAAAATAAGGATTTCTATTTCCTTCTAATCTGTTGCGCGGTATATCATATATGGAGGGAGCGGAATGATAGAAAATTTGGTGCTAATTATCTTTCCTCCACTTCTTTAGTTTTTAAAATAAAGGCTGCTGTCTTTTCTAAAATTCTGAAATGGAAGGATGCTGTGAATTTGATGGATTTGCTGTAATTCTAGCGATCTCCTCTTTGAGTTCCTGGGGTTTTGTCTTGCTGCTGGTTTGATTGACTGGTTGTAAGGAATATATGCAAGCTGCTGTGTTGTTTTATCTCTATTGTATTACTGGGATAAGTATACTGTTTTGATGTACGTGGAGGTTTACGTTTTGACATGCTGGATGTCAAATTCGATTGGAAAATGGGCAATGATGAGAGGATTGCCATTTTCTCCTTTGGATGACAGGATATTTTGATAGTAATTTTGCAACCAGGTTGAGAGAGCGGCAATTCCTGAGCCCGCGGCTTCTTTATCTTCCTCAACCTGTTCTTCGTTCTTCTATGCTTCTTCTGTTCTTGGAATTATGTTTCAATTTTTTTTTTATGTTTTTTCATTTTTTAGTTTTATTTGTCTTGTTTTGTTTTGGGGATTTTGTTTATGTCCCACTTCTGGATCTTGCTTTTTTGGCAAGATCATAGTTTTACTGTTTGCTTTCTTTCTTCATTACATGTAATAAGCTTATATGAATGAAAAGGCTACGGCCATATTTTTTCAAAAAAAAAAAAAAATATTTCAACAGAAAACTCCAAGTTATTCTAATCATACAAGTAGAACATTTTTTTAATAAAATAATAATTTTTTATAGGCTAAATGGTTTAATTTTTTAATATTTTATTTGGAACTTGTTATATTAATTAATAAATTATTAATTATTACAACTCTATCTGTAACTCACCAATTAGGGCTATAAGTACAATACATGCCCAATCATATTTCAGAATTGTTTATTCCACCAATCATCAAACAATGATAATCATGAAAATGCTGATTTTGACTATATAAAAAACTTACAAAACAATTAATAAATTAGCTAGTTGGAGGATCATTCCATCATGAAATATTAAGATATTAGCTTGCAACATATTATTTAAATGAGTGCTAATGGATGTTTATTGATTATAAATTGTGTGATAAGATCAAAATAATCTCTGCTTATTTTGAAATTTAATTCTAATCACTTAATTTTTTAAATAGAAATCTAAATGATCTCATGAGAAAGATTAATTTAACTTCTATTTAAAGAATTAAAAGATCAAATCAATAATTTTGTATAATCAAATCAAAATCATTGATTCTTAAGAAAAAAACAGGGGCCAATTCGATCCTTTTTGTATTTCATTAAATTAACATTTCAAAAGCATTTATAAAATTACAGATTCAACAAATACCAAACGGAAGCGAATTAACTAACCCTAATCTTTTTAAATTTTCTTATAATTTCCCAGATTTATATTTTCGAAATCGAATAAAACATAAATGGCAAGTCGAAATCGAAAATTATGAATATTTACAAATCCATATAAAACGTAGTGAAATTCTATCCCCATTTCATAAACATCAACGGATCAATTCTATTATTATTCATACAGAAATGAGCATAGATCCATCAATCAAACAGAAGAGACGCCTTCTTGCTCTTCCTAATCCTCAAAGTTCGGATCCTTCGCATCGATCGCTCCCTTAACCATTACCTCATCGGAGAAGCGCTTGTCGCCGGACCAGGTGAACTTGCCGCCATACCCACCCTTCTTCGGCTCGCCGCTTATCCCCGTCGCCGATCGCCGATCCTTACGTTCATCGGCCGCCTTCGCTTGACTCTTCGAGCCCTTCTTGCCGCCGTCCATTATAGTTGCTTCTCCGGTACTCCTGCCATCAGATCTTACGACGATTATATAGGGATGGAAAGGGTATGTTGCGCCGACTGAGTAAGTTGGATTTTGAATGGTGGGTCGCAGTTTAAGGAGTTCCTGCGGGACATGGGAACGGGAGGGTGTGATTGAACGCATGCCATGTGAGAAGATAAGAACGAGGCCATTTCTTGCGACGCACGACTACCAATAATACTATTTTATTATAGCACTCTTTTATGTGTTTGAATGAAAAAAATTATTCTGTGCGGTCTTCTGGAGTAGGAGTGTAAACGAGTCGAGTCGAGTCGAGTCGAGTTTAGATTCTTATCGAGTTCAGCTCGTCACATGAAAGGTGAGCTAGAACTCGAGCTCGAGTCGAGCTCGATAGTCGAGCTCGTCTAACTGTAAACGGGCTCGAGATTTTTAAAATTTTGAAAAATTAGACAGGATTTTTAAAACTTAAGCGAGATTTTTAAAACTTAAATAAAATTTAAAATATATATATGAAATGTTTAACATTTAAATAAAAATTAGGTGATTATATTATTTTTTATATTTATATTTAATAAATAAAATAAAATTATTTTAAAAATATAAATATTTATTCGAGCCGGCTCAAGCTCGAGCTCGAGCTCGACTCGCGAGCCCATAAACGAGTCGAGCTCGAGTTGGCTCGCGAGCCGGCTCGGCTCACTCACACCCATAGTCTGGAGTCGAATTAGAGTGCATTATGTCGTCGAATTAGCGTGCATCACGTCATTTTTTATTGTGTATCGCGGTTGTATATCGTTGTGTTCCGAGTGATGTGATGCACTCTGATTAACCTCTAAATAGTCCGATGTCCGAACAGAATAATCTCTCATTTGAAAGATAAGAGAATCATAAAGAAATATGGGTGCAATGGAGTTCGAGTTCTAGCTCTAGCATTTTTGAAGTGTTTGAGGGCTCATGAGCCGGTTCGTTTAGTTTAAATGATAGAAAATATTTAAAATTCAAGCAAGTAATATAATAAAAAGAGATATTCAAAAAAGAGTAAGAAAATCAATTAATATAAAAATGATATATAAATTAGAAATATTTTTATAAACATTGTATTCAAAATTTTGAATAATAATATATCTTAAGTATTTTTATTTTCATATTTTTTTTAATGAGGTAGTTTGTGAACAAAGAATGGAGTCAGGGTTGGCTCAAGTTTGACTTGTTAGCTAATCAAGCTTGGCATGTTAGCCCATTGAGGTCGCTCACTAGTCGGTTTGACCCACTTACACCCCTAATTAAAAATTATTGCTAAGGCTGATAAATTAATGTATGGTAGCTATATTTGATGGTTAATTAAAGTTTAGTTTAAATAGTTTTTGTTTTTATTTAAGTAAATATTATTAAAAATGAACATAAATTTTTTTATGAGTGCATACAAGTATTATATATATATACACATCCAAAATAATTATTGATATATCATGAAAAATTATCTTAATCGGGCACGAATCTCAAAGCAAAATCAAGTTAGAAAATTCAAAAATTAATTTGGAGACCATTTCAACTCCGATTTCAGTAAACTTACATTCAAACTGAACATCTCATAAATATAAACCCAACGACACCATATTCAACTCAATCCGAGCCCAAATGGGTCCGAATCGAAGACCTGAAGTATTGTTGGAATGTTCAAATCACAATTTGGATTACCAAACGATTTTCAAACATGACATTCTTATAATTGAATAGAGCGGCTCGACGAGACGAATCCAACGAGCCCAAGATCACAAAATTAATTCGAACATCATTAAGACCTTTAAATGTCTGACAAACGGTCCACGATTAAGGGATTCAATATCGACCGTCCATTCAAACCACTCCCCATTTACTCTTGATCCTTCTTATATTTACGGGTCATGCAACTCTATAAAATCTATAAATAGACACCTCCTCCCTCTTAAAAGGGGGCTCCAAGTAAGAGAGCAAGAGAGAGATCAGAGATCGCTCTTGCCTCATCGCTTCTCCTCGACCACCATCAGAGTTCCACCGAACCAACACTTGAGGTCCTGAGCTACGCCGGACCACCACCTGAGGGCCTGAGCTCCACCAAACCACCGCCTGAAGTCGGATCACCACCTAAGGGCCAGAGCTTCGTCGAACCACCACGTGACACCAGAGCTCCGTCGGGCCACCACCTGAGGGCATGAGCTCCGCCGAACCACTGTTTGACATCGGAGTTTTGCCGGACCACTACCTAAGGGCCTCAGCTCTGCCGAACCACTGCTTGATACCAGAGTTCCACCGGACCACCACATTAGGACCTGAACTCCGCCGGACCATCACCTAAGGCCCGAACTTCTGCCATACCACCACCTGAGTCCTGGACTTCTACCGGACCACCACCTGAGGCCTGGACTTCCGTCAGAACACCACCTGACACCCGAACTTCTGCCAGACCACCACCTGAGGCCCGGACTTCTTCCAGACCATCACCTGAGGCCCGAACTTCTATCGGGCCACCACCTGATGCCTAGAGTTCTACCATAGTACTGCCCTACTACAACGGTCATTCTAACCTCAATCTCCTGCATACTACGGTCCTTCCGACCTACATCCCCATACAATGGTCTTTCTGACCCCGGTCTCCTGCATACTACGGTCTTTCTGATCTTTATCCTATCAACTATGGTCATGCCTACAAAACAAACATGTCTATATTGATTATTGTAACTCCCACCATGTAATGCGCTCTATATGTTATACATTTGTGACACCAAGCCAAGGCCTTCTCCCTAAGAAGGCCTCTTTGTAATTGACTTTAAATACTAGTGGATTCATTCAAACTAGGCCAGACCCAGTGATTTTTTCCCCTTTATAGGGGCTTCCACGTAAAAACTTGAGTGTCTCTTATGAACGCTACACCGTCTCTCTTATTTGCTTGTATGTTGGATCTTTGTACAACGCTAAAACACTAAACTTTATATTTCTCTACCGCCTCGAATAGTCTAGGACGCAACAATTATATATAATAATCATAATTTTATAATAAGTTTATAAAGAAAAATTGCATGATTACATAAAAAAATTTATCTTGATTTGGCACGACTCTCGAGGCAATATTAAATTGAAAGCTTCAAAAATTAAATTTGAGGTGATCCGATTTCTGATTTATGCAAACTTATAGTCAAACTGAAGGTCTCAAAAAGACAAACCCAACGACACCAAGTTTGATCCAATTCGAGCCTAAATGGGTCCAAATCAAAGACCCGAAGTACATTTGGAAGGTTCAAATCATAAATTTCCCTATCGCCACGAATAGTCAAGGGCACAACAATAATAAAAGATGAGCTAAAAAGTAATAATCCAATAAGTTGCATGAAACCTGCAACTACATTCAGTATATAAAAATAAAACAAAGTATATACGCGAGTAATCAATTTATCGAAAAAGTAAATAAATAAATGTTTATGCAATTATGCATATATAGGTATTATTTAGTACAATTATGGCTAAGGCAATCATTTTAGAATGATACTTTTATCAAGTGATACTTGAGTGACCTATTTAAAGAAAAGTTTGTCAAGTCACTCTCTTGTGTATGGTGTCATGTATCTGCCATTTTAATTCATAATAGTTATTCTTTTTTGTATATACATATTTCACAATATATATAACATAATTAATATTTAAAATCATACTTGAAATCCATATCATTAAATTTGATTAAATGAAATGATAGTTTAAATTATATATTTAATGTCACAGCAGGCCATTTCAATTTTGATACTTTAATCAAGTGAAAATTTCTAATGGATGCTCAAATTTTTATTTTGAATGAGGCTATTGGAATTTATTTTGAAAAAAAAAATTGTCACTTTCCTTTTATATATTATTTCTTTTGCAAGTCAGTCGGTCATTAATGCTTGATTCCTCGCAAAATTATCATAGTTTTTATTGGATCTTAGCTCTCTGTACAAAAGAAATGTCATTTTACTTATATAATACTACAAATTTTAATTGTGCTGTCATTACAGGAAAAAAGAGAGGAAAATTGAGTTAGATGAAATCCACAGAGCACATATTAATTTCATTGAACACAAGCTTTTGAAAAAGAAAAAAAGATGTCAGTTTTACTGTAAAGTGTCACTGATACAAATACAGAAGTAGCACACAAATACGACACTAACAGAAGATGGAAAAATGAATCACATGAATCAATTCTAATCTCTACTATATGTACGTATAGCATCACGCACCATCCAAAATGAAGCTTATTCTGTATGGATGTCAAATGCCAGCTAGACCCGGCTTGGTACTGCTGACGTGACACATTTTGGTTGATTTCCGGACGATAAACTGCGTTCGGCGACCGCACAAAATAATTCTCAGATTCAGGAGAAATTATTACATGCGGAGTTCGGGCCGTCCGGATTTATGAGGGTACACAATAAATACAGAGCAAATACATAATATTTGCAAACACTATGTATTTACAGAGTATTTTCTTCATACCCTCATAAAATCTGGATGCATGTTGCCTCCGGACTCCCCACACAATAAGCTCTACTGGATTCAGCAATGCGAGCTCATGCAACGAGTTTTCAGATCATGAAAACAGAACATATAGAACTATCTAATTTGGAAAAATTTCATCACAGGACTGAAATGCAGCTACAGCTTCAGCAACATTTGTACATATAAAGTGCTCTGTTGTGATTGTCTAGTTCCAGGAATCTTTCCCAACCTTCTTTCTTGATCCTCGTTTTTCATGGGAGAGCTTTGGTAGATCAATTGGCTCTATGATTTGTATCATTCTTTGCCTCTTTGCATTTTCTATTCGTTGATATCCTTCACGAAGCTTCTTCTTTGCAACCTCTAGCTTCAACATTTCTGAATCTTCCTCAGCCTGCTTTCTCTTCAGTCTAGCTGATAAATGATTGCATGGCTTTTGCTCCGAAGTTAACTTTGATGAGCAACCAAGTTCAGAATCAGTCATTGATGAATTTTTCAGATTGTTAATAGAATCAGTAGTGATATTTTCAACAATTGGAGCTCCAGATTTTACCCATTCATCAACCAATATTTTCCAGCCATCAATTAGATTCCTAACAAGCTTTTGAATTTTGCTGGAGTTATGTTTCTGCAGAGCACTCACTGTTCTTCCGATTTCAGTTGAGTTCAGAATTTCTACAGATAATTGCATCATCTGCAGACTCCTCAGAGATTCATACAAGACAAAATCAGAATCAGACTCGTACAGTCGCTTATCGGAAAGGATCCTTTTTAACCTCACCACCTCTCTAACTATCAGATCATTCTTTTTGGAGTTGCCAGAGTTGCAACTATTTTTCTTCTCCGTGGAATGTTCATGATCGCCATTACGGAGGGAAAGCTGGCTAGTGTAAAGCTTCTCAGCAATCAGATTCTTTCTGTTCTTAAATTCCTTTGGGCAATCCACCGCCGCTACGACGATCGCGTTGTGAATCAAATCAAAAATATCAGACTTTGCGCAGTTGAAATACTTCCTCCAGTAATCCAGCGACTGTTTTGCATCCGCCATTGCCATTGCCATTGCCACAAACACAGATCGTTTCCCTTCATAGAGAAATTGAATTTCATTATTTCATGAGAAGTAAACTAAACTGTTGATGGAAAAACGAAGAAAATAGTAAACTGTTGCATCATCCATCCAAATTAAATCTTGTGGAAGTATCAAATCTACAATCTCTATTCAGAGTAAAATATATATATAAATATATACATTATAAGAATAACCAGTAAGTCAAGAACGGAAATCAGATTCAAAACCCTAAACTCTTACCAGAGCCCAGCAACAGTTGTTTTACGGAATTTCTTCGATGATCAAGACGACGATCAATCCTCTGATATCAATAACCAAGAGCAAGCACTCAACGCCTCTACTGGTAGTTTTTCCTCGCTGAACAGAATAATCCGATAACAATTTGATCTTTCCAGTTTCGATTATATAAGCAATCTGATCCAAATATTCGGAGAAGTTAACAGGCTTGCAGAAATGGATGGCGCCCAGATCGGATTTTCAAACGGACTTTCCTAAAATAAAGACTGAAACTCACTCCACCTGTAAACTCTTGAAATTACGTGTTTCTTAAATTATTAAAAATAATTACGTCATTAGTTGGCTTTACATTATTGATTGTTCTATCATCAAATGCTAATCTTCTAAGCATTAATGGTGCATCAAATTTATGAAATAAGGGGATCGTATTGCGGGAGAAATTATTACGTGCCGATAAATTTTTATATATTTTTTATTTTAAAATATAGAAAATGTTTATAATTCAAACAATTAATAAAATAAAATAAGAAATTCAAAAAAGAGTAAAAAAATCAATGAATATAAAAAAATGAGATATAAAATAGAAACATTTTTTTAAACATTGTCCTTAAAATTATGAATACTAATATATTTTAAGTATATTTTATATTCATATTTTTTTAATGAGCTAGTTTATGGACTAAGAAGTGGAGTCAAGATTAGCTCAAATTTGACTAGTTAGCTTATCAGACTTAGCTTGCTAGCTCATCGATGTCGGCTTAGTAATTGGTTTGACCTACTTTCACCCCAAATTAAAAATCATTGCTAATGCTAATAAATTAATGTATGATAGCTATATTTGATGGTTAATTAATGTTTAATTTAAATGATTTGTATATTTATTTAAATAAATATTATTAAAAATGAACATAATTTTTATAATGAATGCATAAATGAAGTATATATATATATATATATATATATATATATATATACATCCAAAATAATTATATATTATAATCATAATTTTATAATAAGTTTAACAAAATATACTTTTTGCATGATTATAAAAAAATAATAATTTATCATAATAAACAATAACTCCAATAGTGAGATAATGACCACACTCCATTGGGGTATCATACCCTAAAGTATATAAATATAATTGATATGTCATCAAAAATTTATCTTGATAAGCACAAATCTTGAGGCAATATAAATGTGAATATTTTTTAATTAAAATTTGAGTCATCCGAACGTTCATTTATGCAAACTTATAGTCAAATTGAACTTCTCAAAAAGACGAACCCAACATTACTAATGTTTTGGGCTGCAAACAAACCCAGACGAGCCAAGTATGTGAGTGTTCATGTTTGTATTCGTTTAATATCAGCTTGTTCAAGTTTGATTCATGTTTGTTTGAGCTTTATTGTTTGTGTTCTTGTTTGGTTCATTTAAATTAATGAGTGTTCATGTTCGGTTCATGTTCAGTTCATGTTCGTTTGTTTAGTGCTTATCGAGCTTGTTCGCGAACATATTTAACGAATTTTTTTTATCGGTCAAACAAATACGTTCATGAGCATATCTATGAACAAACACATTTATAATAAAAGCAATTGTCTATGTAACAAATGCAATGATTATTTATATTTCTTAATTTTATAGTCAAATATTAATTATTTTTATCTAGATTATTCACGAGTTCAAAATCGAACACGAATCAAGCTTTTATCGAGCTTGTTCACAAACTTCAAATGATGTTGTTCGCGAACATAAATGAGCCAAACGCATTAGTGTTCAAGTTTGTTTATTTAAGAATCGAGTATTTAAAATATTATTCAAGTTTGTTTGTTTAGCTAATTAAACGATCACAAACGAGCTTTAATCGAACCGAACAACGAGTAGCTCGTCGAACATTTGGTTCGCTTGCAGCCCTACTAATGTTGACCCAATCCAAGCCCAAATGGGTCCAAATCAAAGATCCAAAGCGCATTTGAAAGGTTCAAATCATAAATTGGATGACCAAACTATTTCCAAATGTGAAATTCTTATAGTCAAATCGAGCGGTTCGACAAGAATAATACAACGAGCCTAAGATCATCATATTATGACATCACTAAGGCACTCAAATACTCGATAAACAGTCCATGATCAAAGGAGTCGATATCAGTCATCCAGTTAAAACACTCCCAACATCCCCTTGTTCTCCTCCCTATTTACTAGCTATGCCACTCCCAAAAAATTATAAATACCCTTCATTTTTCATTGAGGGGGGAGGAAGCAAGGGATCAAAGAAGAGAAATAAGAGAGGTGAGGAAGAGACTGTAAGAGAAGACGCAAGAAGGGAAATGGAAAGTAACAAGCATAATCTAAAAAGAGTATTGTATTGTTATCTATTTGTCTTAGAGAAGATACATGTTATATATATAAGAACTGAGATAGCTGCAGACGTAAACCACGGATGTGGGACAAACCAACTTATGTTACGTCCTTACATTCCCCCTCAAATTGATCATTCTTTAGTCGAATGGTCAATTTGGAGAGAAGATAATCAAAGCGTGAAATGGAGAATGGTTTGGTGAGAATGTCTGCGACTTGTTCTTGAGAGGCGATGTGTTGTATGCGAATGTTGCCGGTGAGAAGATGTTGACGGATGAATTGGAAGTGGATCTCGATATGCTTGGTCCGGGCGTGAAAGACCGGATTCTTGGCGATAGCAATGGCGGATATGTTATCAAAATGAAGGATGGTCGGTTCATTTTGCTGAAGGAGGAGTTCGGCTGCGAGTCGTCGGAGCCAAAGAACGTCCGATGTAGCGGCCGAGAGGGCTCGGTATTCCGCCTTCGTAGAGGATTTGGCAACCATGATTTGTTTCTTGACTGACCAGGTGAGAAGATTTGGTCCCATAAAAGTGCAGAAGCCAGAGATCGATTTACGATCAGTGTGATCGGAAGCCCAGTCTGCGTTAGTGAAGGACCGAAGAGTAGTATCGCCGGGCTTGATCGGAAGTCCATAAGTGGTAGTGCCTTTCACATAGCGTAGGATCCGTTTGAGATTTTGGAAGTCGTGATCGGTAGGATGTTGCATGTGTTGGCAGGCTTGGTTTGTTGCGAAGGCAATGTCCGACCGTGTTATGGTGAGATACTGGAGGGAGCCTGCAAGTCTACGGTAGAGATTCACATCGTGAAATGGTGGACTGTTGAGAAGCAGAGATTTGGACGTTGTAGTAATAGGTGTTGGACCGGCCTTGCAGTTGGAGAGCCCGGCGTCTTCTATGAGTTTCTGGGCATAATGACTTTGGTTGAGGAAGAAGCCTGCAGTGGTTCAGTTCACTTGAATTCCTAAAAAGAGCGAGATTTGTCCAAGTTGTTTTAAGGCGAATTGGGCGTGAAGTTCGCGGAGAAGCTGCTGGATTTGGGAAGGATCATTACATGTTATAAGAATGTCATCTACATAAATGAGTAGGAAGATGTGATATTTGATTTATTGTAAATTAAAAGGGAAGGATCGGAACGACTAAACCCGAAGCCGCGAGTCTGGAGAAAGTTGGTGAATTTTTGAAACCATTGTCTGGGGGCCTGTTTGAGACTGTATAAAGATTTGTTGAGTTTACAAACTGCGTTGGGGTGGTGAGGATCTTTAAAACCAGGTGGCTGTCGCATGTAAATGCCCTCCGATAGTTCTCCGTGTAGGAACGCATTGGAGACATCAAGTTGAAGCATTGTCCAATTGCGATTGACGGCGAGTATTAAGAGCATGCGTATAGTGACCATTTTAGCCACATGGCTAAAAGTTTCATTGTAATGTTCGCCGAAGTTTTGTGCATAACCGATAGCTACAAGGCGAGCTTTGTAGCGGTCTACTTGCCCGGATGGTAGAGTTTTGGTTTTGTACGTCCACTTGCAGCCGATGATTTGTTTGTTAGGAGGTGCTGGTACAAGGGTCCAAGTGTGCTGTCGGAGGAGAGCTTGATATTTGGTGTCCATCGCGTCTTTCCAGTGGGAATATTTGGAGACTTGTTTGTATGTGGTGGGGGTGACATGAGGATCTGCAACACCAAAAAGTGAAATAATTTGTTTCAGTTTAGGTATACCTGATTTGGATCTAGTCTGCATTGGGTGAGCATTCGGTTGAGGTGCTGAAGGTAACGGTTGTTCGGGAGTTAGCTGTGGTAACTGCTGGGATGAAATTTCTGGGTGTCTTGGAGACGAAGTAGCATTATTGTGTTGTTGAAAGTCGTGAGGATTAGAATTCTGGCTAGATGTGGCGGGTACGAGAAGCAGCGGTGGAATGTATTTCGTTTGAAGATCAGTGGCAGTTGTATAAGGCATTGTCCTGTTCAGGAGAGGATAAATGGTCTCGTAAAAAATAACATGTCGTGATATCTGAGTTTTGTTTGAGCTGAGATTGTAGCACTTGTATCCCTTGTGGTGAGGAGAGTAGCCCAAGAACACGTAGGGTTGGGAGCGAGGCGAAAACTTGGTCTTGACATAGGGTTGTAACCATGGGTAGCAGAGGCACCCGAAAGTATGAAGGTAGTCATAGACCGGTGGGGTGTTGTAGAGCTTGTGGTATGGGGTTTGAAGGGCTATTGATTTGGACGGTAGCCTGTTTATTACGTAGTTGGCAGTGGAGACGGCGTCGGTCCAGAAGCTGTCAGGTAGACCCGAGGCGAGTAGCAGGGTGCGAGTAATGTCTAGTAAATGACGATGCTTTCGCTCAGCTAAGCCGTTCTGTTCAGGTGTATGAGGACAGCTGAGTTGGTGAGATATTCCCTGGGCTTGAAGATGTGTCTCAAATTCTTTACTTATGAATTCACCCCCGGCATCCGACCGGAAGTGTTTGGGTTTGGCGTTGAATTGATTTTGTATCATGCTCAGAAAGTTTTTAAAATGTGAGAACGTTTCATTCTTAGTACGCATAAAATAGATCCAACAAAAAGCGAGTAAAATCATCTATGAAAACTATGTAATAACGAAAATTGTTAGAACAAGAGACCGGTGCAGGACCCCAAACGTCCGAGTGAATTAGTTCGAACGGTTGAGAGGTGACAGATTTCCGGTTATTGAACACTTGCTTGTGGCTTTTAGCCATGTTACAAGATTGACAATGAAAGTTAAGAGGTATATTGTGTAAATTGGAAATGCAAGAAACAAGTTTATTGAAAATTTTATTGTTCGGGTGTCCAAGGCGAGCGTGCCAGATGGTGGAGGAGATTGTCCCGACTTGTAGAGCCTTCGGTTTGTCATCTGGTGTGATCCGAAGCTGGTAAATGCTGTTATGAAGAAGACCATGAAGAAGGGGTTGCTGAGTATGTACATCCTTAATATCAAAACCATTAGAATCGAAGGTAATAGTAACTGCATTTTCTTTGGTGAGTTTAGATACGGAAATCAGGTTATGAGTTAATGCAGGAACATGGAGAAGGTGACAGAGACGAAGCTTACGCGGCGTATTAGGTAACGGTAGCAAACCTTGGCCGAAGTTATGTATGGGAATGGTGGATCCATTTGCTGTTGAGACAGAATCTTGACCGTGGTACACGGTTGGATGTTGTATTGTTGTGCTGTCTGCGATCATATGTGCAGTAGCACCAGAGTCGGCGACCCATGTTTGGGTGTTGTCCGGTACATTTTGAGCAAGAAGTGCCCGAGAACCTGAATTGGTGTTGTTGGAGGGTGTGTAGTTGAGGTTGCAGCGGTGCCAACAGTGAATGGCACTGTGGCCGAGCTTGCCACATATTTGACATGTGGGGCGAGTGCCGGAGTTAGACGGAGGCAGAGTTGTTTGATCCAGAGAGAGGGAAGGTTTACCCGAGTTGTTGCGAGGTTTCTGATTCCGTTTGGCAAACTTGTTGCGATTTAGGCCGGAGTTGGTCGTGTAGTAGGCGGCGGTGGAGGAGGGCTGATCTTTCTTGAGATCTTGATTGACATGTATCTCTTCGCTGCAGAGGAGGGAGTAGAGGGCATCCAGATCTGCCGGTTGGGAGGAGGAGCGAATGTATGTCTTGATTGAATTGTAGCTGGCTGGTAGACCGTTAAGAGTGTGAAGAACGATATCCTCGGGGTCAACAGTGGAGCCGGATGCGGCAATGGTGTCCACTATGTTCTTGATTTGGGACAAGTATTGCTGCATCGTGAGAGTGTTCATTTGAACGTGATGTAGCTCGTTCTTGAGCTGAATGATGCGAGAACGGCTGGAAGATTGAAGTCGCCGTTCAAGAACGGTCCAGACCTCGTGCGCGGTGGAGGAGGAAATGACATTGGGGAGGATGGTGGTATAAATGGTGGAGAATAAGGCAGAGATTAGATTACTATCGATGAGTCGCCATTGGGCATATTCTGCGGTGGTGTGATCCGGTGGCGGGAGGGTGGTACCGGTGAGGTGATTGGCATAACCATTGGCTGAAAGGTGTTGAAAGATTTGTGATCTCCAGAGCGCATAGTTGTCCGAGGTGAGGGAGTAGGACATCAAGTTCTTGATGTTGGAGATGATGAATTTGAGAGTGGGGGGTAGAACAAGTTCGGTGGTAGCCGTGGGAGTCACGGTGGAGGTGGGAGGGAGAGAGGAAGATGCTTCTTGGTCTGCCATCCTGGCGCTCTGATACCATGTAAGAGAAGACGCAAGAAGGGAAATGGAAAGTAACAAGCAGAATCTAAAAAGAGTATTGTATTGTTATCTATGTGTCTTAGAGAAGATACATGTTATATATATAAGAACTGAGATAGCTGCAGACGTAAACCACGGATGTGGGACAAACCAACTTATGTTACGTCCTTATAGAGACATGTGAGATCTCTCTTGCTACCAAGTTCCCCCTCGACCATCGCCTGACCATTGACTTTGGTTGTATTTCTGCCCGCCACCAATTATCATCGAACTTATACCCGACCATCAACTGTTGTCGGTTCTTATGATCTCCATCGTCAAACAACGATCTTTCTGACCACTATCGCTCGTCAGCTATGATCCTTTAGACCTCCGTCACCAGATTACGGTCTTTCTGACCTCCGTTACCAAACTACAGTCCTTACAACCTCCATCACCAAACAACTGTCTTTCAGACTACTATTGCTCGATGACTACGGTCCTTCCGACCTCCGTCGCCAGACTATGGTCCTTGTAACCTCCATCACCAAACAACGGCCTTTACGACCTACATCGCCCGATAATAGTTTTTCTTACCTTTGTCACCTGTCGACTACGGTCCTTCCAATCTCTGTCGCCTATCGCCAGACTACGATATTTCTGGCCACCTATACCCGAATACTGTCTTCCCGACTTCCGTCACCCGCCGACGAAACGAACATATCAATATTGATTCTTCCAATTCCCATCATGTAATGCACTCTAATGATGTATATTTGCTACATCAAACCAATGCCTTCTCTTAAAGAACGACCTTATTTGTAATTGATTTCAAACACTAGTGGATTCATTCAAATAGGGCAAGGCCATGTGGTTTTTCCCCCATTTTCATAGGTTTTCAGGTAAAAAATTTGGTGTCTAACACTACACTCTCTTTTATATAATTGTGTGCTGGATATTTATACAAAGCTAAGACGTTAAACTGTATATTTCTTTATTGCTGCAAATATTCGAGGACGAAACAATAATAAAAGATGAGCTAATAAGTAATAACCCAATAAGTTGCATGAAACCTACAACAACATTTAATGCATAAAATAAGACAAAATAGATATGCAAGTAATTAGTTTATAAAAAAAAGTAAATAAATAAAACCTTATCCTATTATACATGTATAAGCGTTATATATAGTATATTTATGGTTAAGGAAATCATTTTAGAATTATTCTTTTATCAGGTGATACTTAACCAACCAATTTAAAAAAAAAATTGTCTAGCCGCTCTCTTGTGTACGGCAAATTATTGCGTCCGGTCACCTAACATGCAGACATCCAATCCAGAGACGCCACCTCACCCGAATGCACTGGACCCCTGTATTTTTGAGTGTTGTGGCGTGTTTTTATTGGTGTCCGGACGAATCCGGACACCGGACGCAATAATTTGCCCTTGTGTACGGTGTCATGTATCTGCCATTTTAAATCATAATAGCTATTATTTTTTGTATATACATATTTCACAATATATATAACATAATTAATATTTAAAATCATACTTGAAATCCATATCATTAAATTTGATTAAATGAAATGATAGTTTAAATTATATATTTAATGTCACAGCAGGCCGTTTCAATTTTGATACTTTAATCAAGTGAAAATTTCTTATGGATGCTCGAATTTTTATTTTAAATGAGGCTATTGGAATTTATTTTGAAAAAAAAAGTTTTGTCAGCTTCCTTTTAGATATTATTTCTTTGGCAAGTCAATTGTTCATTAATGCTTGATTCCTTGCAAAATTATCACAGACTTTTTTTTGGATCTTAGCTCTCTCTGTACAAAAGAAATGTCATTTTACTTGTATAATACTACAATTTCTAACTGTCTTTATAATTACAGCACAAAAAAAAGAAAAAAAAAAAGGAGAATTGAGTTGGATGAAATCCACAGAGCACAGATTAATTTCACTGAACACAAGCTTTTGAAAAAGAAGAAAAGATGTCAGTTTTACTGTAAAGTGTCACAGATACAAATACAGAAGTAGCACACATATACGACACTAACAGAAGATGGAAAAAAGATTCACATGAATCAGTTATAATCTCTAATATGTACGTATAGCTTCACGCACCATCCAAAATGAAGCTTATTCTATACGGATGCTGAATACCGTCTAAACCCGGCCTGGCACTGTTGACGTGGCACATTCTGGTTGGTCTTCGGACGGTATACTGCGTTCGGCGTCTGCACAGAATAATTTCTCGGATTCAGGAGAAATTATTATATGCGGAGTCCGGATCGTCCGAATTTGTGAGAGTGCACAGTGAATTCAGAGCAAATACACAGTATTTACAAACACTATGTATTTATAGAGTATTTGCTAGTACCCTCATAAAATCCGGACGCATGTTGCCTCTGGACTCCACAAACAATAATCTCTATGGAATTCATCAATGCGGTGCTCATGCAATGAGTTTTCAGATCATGAAAACAGAACAGATAAAACTAATTAATTTGGAAAATTTTTATCATAGGACGGAAATGCAGCTACAGCTTCATCAACATTTGTACAAATAAAGTACTCTGCTGTGATTGTTTAATTCCAGGAATCTTTCCCAACCTTCTTTCTTGGTCTTCGTTTTTCATGGGAGAGCTTTGGTAGATCAATTGGCTCGATGATTTGTATCATTCTTTGCCTCTTTGCATTTTCTATTCGTTGATATCCTTCACGAAGCTTCTTCTTTGCAACCTCTAGCTTCGACATTTCTGGAACTTCCTCATGCTGCTTTCTCTTCACTCCAGTTGATAAATGATTGCATGGTTTTTGCTCCCAAGTTAACTTTGATGAGCAGCCAAGTTCAGAATCAGGCATTGATGATTTTTTCAGATTGTTAATAGAATCAGTAGTGGTATGCTCAACAATTGGAGCTCCAGATTTTACCCATTCATCAACCAATATTTTCCAGCCATCAATTAGACTCCTAACAAGCTTTTGAATTTGGTTGGAGTTGTGTTTTTGCAGAGTACTCACTGTTCTTCCGATTTCAGTTGAGTTCAGAATTTCTGCAGATAATTGCATCAACTGCAGACTCCTCAGTGATTTATACAAGACTAAATCAGAATCAGACTCGTACAGTCGCTTATCGGAAAGAATCCTTTTTAACCTCACCACCTCTCTAACCATCAGATCATTCTCCTTGGAGTTGCCAGAGTTGCAACTATTTTTCTTCTCCGAGGAATGTTCATGATCGCCATTACGGAGGGAAAGCTGGCTAGTGTAGAGCTTCTCAACAATCAGATTCTTTCTGTCCTTAAATTCCTTTGGGCAATCCACCGCCGCTACGAGGATCGCGTTGTGAATCAAATCAAAAATATCAGACTTTGCGCATTTGAAATACTTTCTCCAGTAATCCAGCGACTGTTTTGCGGCCGCCATTGCGATTGCCATTGCCACAAACACAGATCCCTTCCCTTCACAGAGAAATTGAATTTCATTATTTCAGGAGAAGTAAACTAAACTGTTGATGAAAAAACGAAGAAAATAGTAAACTGTTGCATCATCCATCCAGATTAAATCTACAATCTCTATTCAGATTAAAATATATATACATTATAAAAAGAACCAGTAAGTCAAGAACGGAAATCAGATTCAAAACCCTAAACGCTTACCAGAGCCCAGCAACAGTTGTTTTCCGGAATTTCTTCGATGATCAAGACGACGATCCAATCCGCCGATATGAATAGTCAAGAGCAAGCACTCAACGCCTCCGCTGGTAGCTTTTCCTCGCTGAACAGAATAATCCGATAACAATTTGATCTTTCCAATTTTGATTATATAAGCAATCTGATCAAAATATTCGGAGAAGTTAACAGGCTTGCAGAAATGGATGGCGCCCAGATCAGATTTTCAAATGGAGTTTCCTAAAATAAAGCTTGAAACTCACTCCACCTGTAAACTCTTGAAATTACGTAATTACGTGTTTCTTAAATTATTAAAAATAATTACGTCATTAGTTGGCTTTACATTATTGATTGTTCTATCATCAAATGCTAATGTTCTAAGCATTAATGGTGCATCAAATTTATGAAATAAGGGGATAGTATTGCGGGAGAAATTATTACGTGCCGATAAATTTTTATATATATTTATTTTAAAATATAGAAAATGTTTATAATTCAAACAATTAATATAATAAAATAAGAAATAAAAAAAAATAAAAAAATCAATGAATATAAAAACATTGTCCTTAAAATTATGAATACTAATATATTTTAAGTATATTTTATATTCATATTTTTTTTTTAATGAGCTAGTTTGTGAACTAAGAAGTTGAGTTAGGGTTAGCTCAAATTTGACTAATTAGCTTATCAGATTTAGCCTTCTAGCTCATCGATCTTGGCTTACTAATTGGTTTGACCCACTTTCACCCCAAATTAAAAATCATTGCTAATGCTAATAAATTAATGTATGATAGCTACATTTGATGGTTAATTAATGTTTAATTTAAATGATTTTTATATTTATTTAAATAAATATTATTAAAAATGAACATAATTTTTATAATGAATGCATACAAGTAGTATATATATATATATATACATCCAAAATAATTATATATTATAATCATAATTTTATTATAAGTTTAACAAAATATACTTTTTGCATGATTAAAAAAAAAAAATAATTTATCATAATAAACAATAACTCCAATAGTGAGATAATGACCACCCTCCATTGGGGTATCATACCCTAAAGTATATAAATATAATTGATATATCATCAAAAATTTATCTTGATAGGCATGAATCTTGAGGCAATATAAATGTGAAAAATTTTTAATTAAATTTTGAGTCATCCGAACGTTCATTTTTGCAAACTTATAGTCAAATTGAACTTCTCAAAAAGACGAACCCAACATTACTAATGTTTTGGGCTACAAACGAACCGAGCCGAGCCAAGTATGTGAGTGTTCATGTTTGTGTTCGTTTAATATCAGCTTGTTCAAGTTTGGTTCATGTTTGTTCGAGCTTTATTGTTTGTGTTCTTGTTTGGTTCATTTAAATTAATGAGTGTTCATGTTCGGTTCATGTTCAGTTCATGTTCGTTCGTTTAGTGCTTATCGAGCTTGTTCGCGAACATATTTAATGAATTTTTTTTATCGGTCAAACAAATACGTTTATGAACATATCTATGAACAAACACATTTATAATAAAAGCAATTGTCTATGTAACAAAGGCAATGATTATTTATATTTATTAATTTTATAGTCAAATATTAATTATTTTTATCTAGATTATTCACAAGTTCAAAATCGAACACGAATCAAGCTTTTATCGAGCTTGTTCACAAACTTCAAATGATGTTGTTCGCGAACATAAATGAGCCGAACGCATTAGTGTTCAAGTTTGTTTATTTAAGAATCGAGTATTTAAAATATTATTCAAGTTTGTTTGTTTAGCTAATTAAACGATCACAAACGAGCTTTAATCGAACCGAACAACGAGTAGCTCGTCGAACGTTTGGTTCGCTTGTAGCCCTACTAATGTTGACCCAATCCATCCAAATCAAAGATCCAAAGCACATTTGAAAGGTTCAAATCATAAATTGGATGACTAAACTGTTTCCAAATGTGAAATGCTTATAGTCAAATCGAGCGGTTCGACAAGAATAATACAACGAGCCTAAGATCATCATATTATGACATCACTAAGGCACTCAAATACTCGATAAACAGTCCATGATCAAAGGAGTCGATATCAGTCATCCAGTTAAAACACTCCCAACATCCCCTTGTTCTCCTCCCTATTTACTAGCTATGCCACTCCCAAAAAATTATAAATATCCTTCATTTTTCATTGAGAGGGGAGGAAGCAAGGGATCAAAGAAGAGAAATAAGAGAGGTGAGGAAGAGACATGTGAGATCTCTCTTGCTACCAAGTTCCCCCTCGACCATCGCCTGATCATTGACTTTGGTTGTATTTCTGCCCGCCACCAATTATCATCGAACTTATACCCGAACATCAATTGTTGTCTGTCCTTATGATCTCCATCGTCAAACAACGATCTTTCTGACCACTATCGCTCGTCAGCTATGATCCTCTAGACCTCCGTCACTAGATTACGATCTTTCTGACCTCCGTTACCAAACTACAGTTCTTACAACCTCCGTCACCAAACAACTGTCTTTCAGACCACTATTGCTCGATGACTACGGTCCTTCCGACCTCCGTCGCCAGACTATGGTCCTTGTAACCTCCATCACCAAACAACGGACTTTACGACCTACATCGCCTGATAATAGTTTTTCTTACCTTTGTCACCTGTCGACTACGGTCCTTCCAATCTCTATCGCCAGACTACGATATTTCTGGCCACCTATACCCGACTACTGTCTTCCCGACCTCCGTCACCCGCCGACTAAACGAACATATCAATATTGATTCTTCCAATTCCCATCATGTAATGCACTCAAATTATGTATATTTGCTACATCAAACCAATGCCTTCTCTTAATTGTCTAGCCGCTCTCTTGTGTACGGCAAATTATTGCGTCCGGTCACCTAACATGCAGACATCCAATCCAGAGACGCCACCTCACCCGAATGCACTGGACCCCTGTATTTTTGAGTGTTGTGGCGTGTTTTATTGGTGTCCGGACGAATCCGGACACCGGACGCAATAATTTGCCCTTGTGTACGGTGTCATGTATCTGCCATTTTAAATCATAATAGCTATTATTTTTTGTATATACATATTTCACAATATATATAACATAATTAATATTTAAAATCATACTTGAAATCCATATCATTAAATTTGATTAAATGAAATGATAGTTTAAATTATATATTTCATGTCACAGCAGGCCGTTTCAATTTTGATACTTTAATCAAGTGAAAATTTCTTATGGATGCTCGAATTTTTATTTTAAATGAGGCTATTGGAATTTATTTTGAAAAAAAAAGTTTTGTCAGCTTCCTTTTAGATATTATTTCTTTGGCAAGTCAATTGTTCATTAATGCTTGATTCCTTGCAAAATTATCACAGACTTTTTTTTGGATCTTAGCTCTCTCTGTACAAAAGAAATGCCATTTTACTTGTATAATACTACAATTTCTAACTGTCTTTATAATTACAGCAAAAAAAAAAAAGGAGGATTGAGTTGGATGAAATCCACAGAGCACAGATTAATTTCAATGAACACAAGCTTTTGAAAAAGAAAAAAAGATGTCAGTTTTACTGTAAAGTGTCACAGATACAAATACAGAAGTAGCACACATATACGACACTAACAGAAGATGGAAAAAAGAATCACATGAATCAGTTATAATCTCTAATATGTACGTATAGCTTCACGCACCATCCAAAATGAAGCTTATTATATGCGGATGCTGAATGCCGTCTAAACCCGGCCTGGCACTACTGACGTGGCACATTCTGGTTGGTCTTCGGACGGTAAACTGCGTTCGACGTCCGCACAGAATAATTTCTCGGATTCAGGAGAAATTATTAGGTGCGGAGTCCGGATCGTCCGAATTTGTGAGAGTGCACAGTGAATTCAGAGCAAATACACAGTATTTACAAACACTATGTATTTACAGAGTATTTGCTAGTAACCTCATAAAATTCGGACGCATGTTGCCTCTGGACTCCACAAACAGCAATCTTTATGGAATTCATCAATGCGGTGCTCATGCAATGAGTTTTCAGATCATGAAAACAGAACAGATAAAACTAACTAATTTGGAAAATTTTTATCATAGGACAGAAATGCAGCTTCATCAACATTTGTACAAATAAAGTACTCTGCTGTGATTGTTTAATTCCAGGAATCTTTCCCAACCTTCTTTCTTGGTCTTCGTTTTTCATTGGAGTGCTTCGGTAGATCAATTGGCTCGATGATTTGTATCATTCTTTGCCTCTTTGCATTTTCTATTCGTTGATATCCTTCACGAAGCTTCTTCTTTGCAACCTCTAGCTTCGACATTTCTGGAACTTCCTCATGCTGCTTTCTCTTCACTCCAGTTGATAAATGATTGCATGGTTTTTGCTCCCAAGTTAACTTTGATGAGCAGCCAAGTTCAGAATCAGGCATTGATGATTTTTTCAGATTGTTAATAGAATCAGTAGTGGTATGCTCAACAATTGGAGCTCCAGATTTTACCCATTCATCAACCAATATTTTCCAGCCATCAATTAGACTCCTAACAAGCTTTTGAATTTGGTTGGAGTTGTGTTTTTGCAGAGCACTCACTGTTCTTCCGATTTCAGTTGAGTTCAGAATTTCTGCAGATAATTGCATCAACTGCAGACTCCTCAGTGATTTATACAAGACTAAATCAGAATCAGACTCCTACAGTCGCTTATCGGAAAGAATCCTTTTTAACCTCACCACCTCTCTAACCATCAGATCATTCTCCTTGGAGTTGCCAGAGTTGCAAATATTTTTCTTCTCCGAGGAATGTTCATGATCGCCATTACGGAGGGAAAGCTGGCTAGTGTAGAGCTTCTCAACAATCAGATTCTTTCTGTCCTTAAATTCCTTAGGGCAATCCACCGCCGCTACGAGGATCGCGTTGTGAATCAAATCAAAAATATCAGACTTTGCGCATTTGAAATACTTTCTCCAGTAATCCAGCGACTGTTTTGCGGCCGCCATTGCGATTGCCATTGCCACAAACACAGATCCCTTCCCTTCACAGAGAAATTGAATTTCATTATTTCAGGAGAAGTAAACTAAACTGTTGATGAAAAAACGAAGAAAATAGTAAACTGTTGCATCATCCATCCAGATTAAATCTTGTGGAAGTATCAAATCTACAATCTCTATTCAGAGTAAAATATATATACATTATAAGAAGAACCAGTAAGTCAAGAACGGAAATCAGATTCAAAACCCTAAACGCTTACCAGAGCCCAGCAACAGTTGCTTTCCGGAATTTCTTCGATGATCAAGACGACGATCCAATCCGCCGATATGAATAGTCAAGAGCAAGCACTCAACGCCTCCGCTGGTAGCTTTTCCTCGCTGAACAGAATAATCCGATATCAATTTGATCTTTCCAATTTTGATTATATAAGCAATCTGATCAAAATATTCGGAGAAGTTAACAGGCTTGCAGAAATGGATGGCGCCCAGATCAGATTTTCAAATGGAGTTTCCTAAAATAAAGCTTGAAACTCACTCCACCTGTAAACTATTGAAATTACGTAATTACGTGTTTCTTAAATTATTAAAAATAATTACGTCATTAGTTGGCTTTACATTATTGATTGTTCTACCATCAAATACTAATATTCTAAGCATAAATGGTGCATTAAATTTATGAAATAATGGGATCGTGTTGCGGTAGAAAATTGAAATTATTTTTTTTGTTTTCTTGTCAATTCCTCTGAGTGCAGCCTGCTTTTCCCGGGAGCAGTTTCTGTTTTTCTCTGTGCAGGTTTTGGATCTTCATGTGCAAGTGCTGAGGTTCAGGGTCTTCTTTTCATCCGGCGGAAGTCTTTTTGGTTCTCCTTACTTACTACCATTTTGGAGCTTATAGTTTTCTTTTTTTATGTAAAATCATGGGTGGTATAGTTGGGGTTTTTTTGGTCTTTTCCTCATAATAGTTTTGTTGTTCTTATGTTGGAATTTCTTCTTTTACTTGTAATCTTTTTATAATAATAGATGGGCTTTTGCCCCAAATTTCCCAAAAAAAATTGAAATTATTACATGTAGAGTTCGGACTCCAATAAAAAATTGACATGTGTCATTTGTATATAAATTTGTATTTATTATGTACATAATTTTGTAATTTTTATATAGCGTGTACATGTGTACACATTATGTACGAGGACACATATTACATTATTATTAGAATCCGGACATAATCGGACTTCGCACGTAATTTCTCTTGTTGCGGACTGTTGATCTATGGAGGTAGTTCCTTCAAGTGATCACGGGCTTGAATCAACTAATATGCCTTTAAAAATGAAATAATTGAATTTAAATATTTGCTTAAATTTTGTGTAATTTTATTTTATTTTTTGGGAATGGGGTATCCACACGTTACCACCTTGTTTGTGAGGTGCTTGGCGGTGTGACTAATCTCCGACTGACCTGAAAGAGCACTCACCACAGAAATCTCCTGCCCCGCATTTGATTGTGCCACACTAAATTTTATTTAGGTTTGGGTTAACCCGCAACAAAAATTGATTAAAAATTAACCAAAATACTAGTAGGGTAAAATGGTTAGGTTCAAATTAAACATATCATTTTTAGTTAAATTGGCCGTATTTGAATTAAATGAGCCATATTGATAAAAAAATGTAATTCATATAATAAATGAGTTAAATTGGTAGACATCATGTTAGATGGATTCAAGTCGAATGGGGATCAATTTTTTTAATATGTATAGACATCAACTTTTTTTAATTTAATTGGCATGAAGCATGCCTTAAGAAAATAATATATTATTTTAGAAATTTTAATGTAATTAAAATTTAAGATTATTTGAAACAATTTGGTTGCAAATTATAAACTATTATTTCAACATTTGAATTAATCTTAGGAATGTTGGATTTATCTCATCGAGACATTCGATTTGATTATAAGTGTGCAATATTTTGAGATCAATAATTATAAGCTAGTCATCAGTTAATATCCAAAATTTCAAGTGCTTAATTTGAGCTTATTTGGAGTCGAATTACGTTGACCTCAAATTTGGCTTGCAAAATCATCCTGTCGGTCGCCAGTAAGTTTCATATTGAGTCAAGTTTAAGTTAATTGAAGTCGTTTAGATTCGAGCCTGATTTGACCCCGACGCCATCCTCAATAGTTAAATTGAGCCAATTGAGCTCAATTTATTTAACATTATTTTGATTAATAATCAAATGAATTTATTTGAGCATTGTTGAGTCATTTTTGATTCGACTCGCGCCCAAAATTATCATAAAAATAATTTGGTTATTAATTAAATAAATTCAAACGAGTGAAATCGAGCCTGTTTGGCTCGAATCAAACTCGATTTAAAGCTCGTCTGCTTCAATCAACTTAATTAAACTTGACCGACCATAATCTGAATCAAATTGGCGTCATTTAGCTCAAATCAACTTAGCCAAATCAGTTTTCAAATTCAATCCTAACTCAATCTTAAATCTCAGCCTTCTTGGTTAGGTTAAATAGGCCTTAGGGGCTGGTTTCGGCGGGATCTTGAAGATCATTGAGCCCTTCTCTGTTCTGAACCAGAGAGCGGAGGCGAGCGAGAGAAGGCTTTCAGGCGTTTGGCTTGTGCGATTTGCTTCGATAATATCTTCTTTATCTTCTTCTCCCAATCATCTTCTTGACCTTCTTCTCCATTTTAAGTTATATTAATTAAGCTAATTATATTAATATTTAATTACTAATTATACAATTAAGTTAAACTAGATAATTATTTTATGCACTAATTATACAATTAGTTATTTTATTAATTTACATAATTATTAATTATTTAAATTATATTAAATAAGTTAATCAATAATAACATAGAGGCGTCTAGTTTGCCTTTCATCTTCTCTTTTCTTCGTTGCTTTGCAGGAGGTGTATAGATTGCAAGCTTCGCTTCTTCGGCTCCTTCGTGGCTGTTCGACTTCGCTCCTTCGACGTCTTCCTATCGGATCGGAAGTTACGACATTTTGATCGGAAGCAAGAACGGGAGCTCGCTGGCTGTGAAGGTAACTTTATCCTTTTCGTGCGCTTCTTCTGCTAAATCCCGTAAAATCCGCCGAACCGAGGGATTTAGAAAATTCGGGATTTAAGCCGTAAATCCGTAAATTTGGGATTTAGGGAATCTAGGGATTTAACGCCCGCACAAAAACCGTTTGGCTGGATTTAGCATAAAACCGACTTAAATCCCACGATAAATCCGACACCAAACAGCCCCTTAGGATCGTAAATGGATGCAATATTCTTTATCATGCCATAAGATTGTATTCGTTATCTGAAGTCTTGGGGAAAATTCTTCAATGATTGAAAGAATGGTAGTTCAGAGGTTTTTGTCGTTACGTTTGATTTTGTTTTCATGGCAGATTTGCTGATTATTAATCAGTCTTGTGTTTAGCCTCTTCACATCCTAATGGAATAATTGAAGGATTACGATTCTGTTTTTTTTTTTTAAAAGGAAAGGAGGATCGGCTCTTTTCAAGAATGCAAGGATGAAGTTATAATTCCTCTCTTGTTTACCCTTCATTCCTTGATTTTTCCTAGTTGCAACACATTTCTGTTCTTAAAAGAAGTTTAGTGGGAAAATATTACTTGTGCTGGAATGTATTTGGCTAATGCAAGTTATCTTGTATATTTATTAAGCCTCTCTTATCAACCATTTTGGCAAACAAAATTTGAAAGGCGTTGCTTAAGGTTGTCATTTCCTTGTCAACTTTAGGTATGTGACAAATACATTTTAGCACTGTGGTTGAGAGGTTTAAAATTCTCCTCAAAGAATTCTTTCCCTGTATGATACGATTGTTTGAGAGGAACATGGTCATCCTTCTTTGTTCCAATCCATCTGTTGGGTATGAGTTTTTTTGATAATTAATATTGAAACATAGGGTTGGCCTTGGTTCTTAGCAAGTGAAGTTATATTAAAATGGATATTGATTAAAACAAAGAAGTATTTATGTGTTTCATGCTCCGATGTTGGTTAAAATTGTATAGTCATGATACAAAATCTTCTTATGCATCATGTGTTGTAGCATTAAGATGATGTTTGATACAAAGGTTTATAGTTATATTGGATAACTTCACGTGCTTTGTATTTCAATATTGAGTAGTACATGTATATCTATGCCTTGGTTGGAGCATATTTGTCTTTAGAGAATCGTAACTAATGATCGCATAGTGATGAGGATATCGACAGACATTATCAACAGGTTTTTCGGCGTAAGAATTGTAGATCGACGGCTACAATTTATAGTCTTTATTTTTGATGCATTTATGTATTATGTTATATTTATTTTCTAGTTCCGATTGTACCCTTTTACTTGAGTTTATTGAGTTGTAGCCCAAGGGGCATTTGAGTATTTTCTTTATTTTTATTTTAGGCATATATATTGAGGCCTCATCTATTGTAAAAGGAGGAATGATTAAATGAAATTTTATTTTGTCTTTTTCTTCTTCTTGTGAGTGCCACTAGAGGGAAGAGAGAGCCCAAGGTGTGGGCAAGTGCAATGCCCACCAGTCATCGGAAGAGTCTGTGGCTCGTGGTATTCGTCTATATTCTATATTCCATCTTCGTTATCACCCACCAACTTCTCTTCATTCTTCCACCATCATCCCACAACCAAAATACCTCCCTTAAATCCAATCCAACTCCCCTCCCAAAACCCCATCCACCGGCCTAGCCCTTGGCCATCTAACCCGACGCCAAGCCCACCCTCTCCCTCCTTGACCGCCGGCCCCATCATTGTCTCAAGTCATTATGGTGATTCCAATCATCATAATGACTCTCTAAATTGGCTTAAGCAATAAAGGAAGGAGTTAGAATATTTTGAAATTCAAATTTGAATTAAAAAAAATTTCCATATTTACAAATTCTAAATAATGAAAGTTTTCAAATTTGAATGCAATCTAAATTTAACTTAGAGAGGATTTAATTATTCTCCCTCCTAATTTGTCATAGCTTGTTTGGAAATTATTCAACTCCTCCCCAATCCCTCCCTCCTCTCCCTTGCTGCCGCTGGCCCTCCTTTAATGGGCATTTAACTTGTTTTCCTATTCAAGCCCTAAACCTTACTTGAATTTGAATTTAATTTCAAGTCTAATTTCCCTCCAATTCCACTTAAACCTGAAATGAATTTTTACTTAAACAAAATCCCCTAACCCTAATCCTAATCACTCCCTTCTCCCACAAGCCGTCGTCCTCCCCATCACCCAAACCGCCAGCCCTCTTCCTCCTTTTCAATCCTTACCTCCTCCTCCCCTCTTCCCTACTTGTATGCTCCCACCCTTCAAGGCAAGCATGTATGGCTGATGAGATCGACCACATATTTGTTTTTGACGAGCAAGGAAGTACGGATATTCTTGGATCCCCGTTCTTTGACGTGTACTTTGGCAACGATGAGACTACCGACGGATACATTGACCGCATCCTATAACAACTCACGCTGTCGATCGAAGAGCACATTCGTGTGGGCTGTTGGATAATCGTTGGTCACCCACCACCTCCACCTCCGGCTACCTCTCCATCAACAAAGGTCTTCGGCTCCATCTTCCTAGTGATAATCTCCTTCCTCGTATGGTTCGTCATTCTCCGCTAAATCCCAAGAGTGATTGAGTGAGAAGGTACTCAAGGTGAACCTCTCGTTATTAAGTGGTCGATTTTGTTATGTGCATGTAACATTTACTTTCATCTTTGGATTTTGATCGAATTGTTTGGTTAATGTCAAGAGCGCTTCTTTGCCTAAGCAAGTTGAACGTTTTGAATTTCGAAATCTTCCTTTATTACAAACGATAAGTTTATATTAGCAAGTTTTGATCAATTATTCATTTAATTTCTCGAGTAACTCCTATTAGATTCACATCACATAGTTATATGCATTCTTGAAATCTAAAACATTATGTATTTGTTTGAAATCATATTGTGGAATAGTTGGTAGCTTTATGGGAGGATCTTCATGTACCTTTTGTGTCAAGTTATGAGCATTCATAGATATTATGCAAGGTTGCTATATGTTGTTGAGAGGTATCTTGAGTTGATTGGAAGGGAATGTGAGATCTTTGTAAAATTTATCATATGCATTCCTAACCCATTGTGATGAAAATACATGTAAGGTGGCATGCTTTGTCTCATGTGAGGGCGTGGGAGAAGAATATTCGGCATTATTTTTTTTTAATTGTTTGAGGAGGTGTATGAATGTTGGAGAGCATCTTCTCTTTGAGGAGAATTTTAAACCTCTCATCTTCATCTTCTTTTTCTATTTTCTTCATCCTCCTTTCCACTTCTCCTTCTTCATGTGCCTCTTCCATCTTCATCCTCCTTTCCACTTCTTCTTCTTCTTCTTCTTTTTTCATGCTTCTTCTCTTTTTTCCCCTTCTTCTCTATTTTCTTCTTCTTCCTCTCCTTCCCATTCTTCTTCTCCTTTGTACTCTTCCTACCCTTCTTCCTCCTTCTCTTCCTTCTATTTCTTATTCTTGCTATTTAGTTATGAAGTTCAACTGTTATGCCTAGTTCTCTAATCATCAACACACCGGTAAAATGAGTTTTAACTTGTTGTTGCTAGGACTTTGATAATACACCTATCATCAGTGCTTGTTGCTTAGCTTTTCTTTGTCCATTTGATTGCTAGATGATAGATTACTTTGAAGAGACATTTGTTCATAAATTTGGTTATGTTTGGTTCTTACTCTATTCTAGCAACGAAGCATTAAGGATGGCATGATTTTCTTCTAGCAAACCACTTGTAGTATTGTTAAATTTTTCTATATCATTTCACCGATGTCGTTGCTATTACACGTGTTTATACATATGTTCTAACTTTATTAAATATTTGATTTGTAGTCAACATATATAATGAATTAGAATGGGAAATGAAGATGACATTGAATACCTTTCTCTTCTTAATATACACCTTAAGTTGGAATAATGGATATAAGTGATATGGAATATTTTTCTCTTATGTTAATGATGCTTTCATAAGTGGTTCCACTCATTCTCTTTTCGTTTGAAAAGTTTAACGATAAGATAAACAATGAGAGTTTATTGTCATTGTTCAGAGAAGAGTTGGGGATATCTTTTTTCGTTAGAAGTGTTGAAGGTGTGAACTATCCCATAAGAATTTATTGGTTTCTTAAGTTAATTTTCTTCAAAACACACACACACACACACACATATATATATATATATATATATATATAAACACTGCGCGTTGGTTTAATATGAACCAAATATTGATGATGGTCGACCAATTTTGCTCAACGTTGTGTGGCAAGATTAGCAAAAAGCCAAAAACAGTCAATGTCATGTCAGTTACAGCAAAAATCTAGCTGTAGTGCACAGGAAAGTGAGATTCTGAATCAATTACTGATGGATGCCTGCTGAAACTAATCTGGGATGACAAACAAGTTTTTTTTTCCCTAAAATTTATATCATCTATACAACACAAATATGTCAAATCTGTGTTGTACATATTCTTCTCAGGCTCGTTGATTCTGTTCATCTCTTTAAAGTTGTTGTTGCTCCTTCTGAAGCGCAAACGGGTTCAATAAGCTTCTTAAGATTCCTTCACAACCTGCTTCTTGCCTATATATATTTTTAATATAACTGCAATATTGCTAAAATATTGTACCTTTTAGTTGAATTTAATTTCTAAGAAGGCAGTAATAGTTCGACATTAGAATTGCTAGAATAATAAATTCTTGAATCTTGGCTTGCCAATCCATACTAACTCATTCAGTTGAATGTTTTAGCATAATGTCTTCAATATTTTCCTAAATCGATTGGTGATGGAGCCATTTATTGTCTCATGACTAGTTATATATTTAGTTATTTTTAACTATCTTGTAATTAATTTTTCTCCTTTCTCTTGCACCATTTAAGCTTATTGTTGATGCTTTATCTTTTGTTATATATTTTTTTATTGTTTTTTTAGAGATGGCATTTCGAGGGGGTCGAGGCCGAGGGCGTGGAAGGGGTGGATCTTTTGAGTTTAGAATGGCAAAGCACGAGCCATTTATCCCTTTTCCGGTTAGTTGGCCTAGCTTATTTTAATAAGTTCATTCAATTTATTCATTGTATAATCTTTAAAGCTATATAGCTATAGATGCATTTTTTTCCTAAACAATATTTGAAAGCCTTCTAACTGAACTTATTAAGAACAATCTAAATGAACTACATTTTTTTGTTCATTTTTGTCATGCAAACTTATATATCTTTTAGTTGACATTATGATTTTATTTGAAATATTACGTCAGTTTCTGTTAAAAGTTTGACATGTATGCATTAGCAATTTTTCTTATTGTTATACTTGCTGTCTACCAAGGTTTAAAATTTCGTAATTAAGCCTCGAGGTGGTTTTCGTCCGTGAGGCGAGGCGTAAGCTTCGAGGCAGTCTGAGACGTAAGCCTCACGGACACAGAATTGCGTAAATGAGAAATTAAGGGTTTTTAACAGGTAAATAATAGCAATATTCTATCTTACAGTAAAAACATCTAAATGATATATGAAAATAGTGGAAAGTAACAAAATAGATGCAATAAAATCATGTCTCAAAGTACAAAATTACAAAATATTAGTTTAACAAAACTCCCAAAGTATAAAAAACATATAAAATGCAATCATATCCTATCACTAAATGGGTCTTCAAGGGAATCTTCTTCTCCAATTGTATCTATGAATGTCATATCATCATCATCTTTAATATGACTCACTTTTCTCTTCCCTGTTCAATAAGAGAAAATATCATTATCATGTTAATTGCTCACTTGATATAAATATAATGCGATAGCATATAAGAAGTTGGGGAATACCTTTACTTGATTGTTTTGCTGCAGAGCTAGTGGATGTGCCCACTTGATCTGCTTCGCCCATCAAGACATCCACACTTAGATCTTCTAGCTGTAAGTCTGATAATGATAAATCTGTCTAATCATCTATGAATCACTCATTATCAGATGACACATCATCACACACCAACGGGTTCTCATCATCCTTCAACCCCTTATTCCTCAATCTCCTATCTCTTAACCTCTTGTTGTGCATAATATATACGAGGGAGCTCATTCTGAGTGTTGATAGCCGATTTCTTCTCTTTGTTTGCACTTGAATATATGTACTCCAGTTTTGCTCACACCCAGAAGAAGAACAAGTGAGGCCCAACACTCTTACAGCAAAACTCTGTAACTCAGGGGTGGAATCACCAAATTGGATCCATCATTCAACTGTTTTCAAGAATAAAAAAGATAATAAGAATTCAGAACTGAATAAAGTATCTTGCATTTACCAAAATAACTATACCTGGAGACCGTTTGACAATGGTTGATTTTGCTGCATTCAGACCAAAAAAACCTCTTTATTCCGGAATAGAAGAAGTTGTAAATCTGCAAGCTCCCTATCTGCCTGCTCCGATATTAGTCTTTCCATACAATGATACAGACCAAGCTTCACCTCTGGGTTTGAAGATTTCTTCTTTGAATATTGAAATTGAGGATTGAGATAATGTCGCTGCATGTAGATGACGGTGTAACTGCACCTCCCACCGAGCATCAATGATATCCCAAATAGACCTGTCAATTTTGGGTCACGGGTCGGGTTCGGGTCGAACCTGGAACTATTCGGGTTTGGGTCAACCTGACCCGTTTTTATAAACGGGTCGATTTTCCGGACCCGAACCCGACTCGCTTCGGGTTCGGGTCAACCCGACCCGACCCGCGGACTCGGAAGTGGGTCGACGGCGGCTGCAGTGGAAGCCTCGTCGCCGCTAGACTTTGCGCGGAACGGCCTCGCCGCCGCTGGACTTTGCGCGGAATGGCCTCCTCGCCTGGCGACGCACTGACGCAACGTGAAAAGGCGCGGCAAGCCGGCAAGGCGCGCCTGGCCTCCTGGGCGCCTGCGGACGCGACCCGCGATCGTCGGGCAGGCTGGCCTCGGTGCAGGCGGGGCAGGCGGGCTCGAAGCAGTCAGGCAGGCGGCTCGAGGCAGTGGTAGCGGGTGCTGGGCAGCGGACACGGGCAGCGGGCAGCTCGGGCTGGGGAAGCAGGCAAGGACGGGAATTAAAATTTTTTAAATTAAACGGGTTTTCGGGTTGACCCGACAACCCGTCGGGTCAACCCGAACCCGACCCATTTTTGCAAACGGGTCGGTTTTTTGGACCCGAACCCGACCCGCTTCGGGTTCGGGTTCGGGTCAACCCCGGGTCGGGTTCGGGTCAACCCAAACCCAAAAATTCTGGGTCGGGTTCGGGTCAGGTTTTCGGGTCGGGTCCAATATTGACAGCCCTAATCCTAAATGTCTCTATAACTTGCCTCCTCTCCTCCCAAGTTGTGTGCAATCAACTTCGCCAAATAGAGGCGGCGTCGGCGGGAAGGGAAGCCGGCGGGTAAGGACCGTGCGGGAGCTCTTTGTTTCGTGAACTGTAGCCGTGCGGGAAGGAAAAAATTGGGAGGAGCTGCTGCCGTGTGGGTTTAAGGAGAAAAAAACCTTCATTTTAAGTGGGTGGGCCCTAATCCCATGAGGCTTATGCCTCACCAAGAGTTGCGCAATTGCTCCTCTGAGGCGCGCCTCAGTCCACGTGAGGCATACGCCTCTGCCAGGGGTGGAATTGCACAAGCTTCGAGGCGGTTTTGGGACAAATTACGCAGAGGCGCGCCTCTTATTGTGCAATTTTAAACAGAGCTGTCTACTCCCTCTACCTCTGCATTAGTTCATTTTATTGCTTCTTGCTATGAAGCGTGGACATTCCTTGGCGTTTGGACTCTTAAACACAACACATGTACAACAGGCCATTTTGTCGCATCTTCTGTCTATATCTAAGTTTTCTACCCATTTTGAAATCAAAATACTCATAGTATTACCCCCTATTAGGCATTGTTAATCTCATTCTCATTAATTTTCAATATTTTAGTTTTTATATCTTTTTCAACTTTATGTACTGTACTTGACAACATGAAAATGTATAATGACATATGGTCTATGTGTAACACCCTAAGACAACGATCTATAATATTTCTAGTATTCACTTTTCAGAGGATTGTTGTGCACTATACTTTTAAATTCTATTTACCGTCTTCTCTATTATGTCGAGCTTTTGTTACATGCCCATATCCTTGCTCCACAGTTTTCTTGTAATTAATGTATGCACGCATACTAATTTTACTATTTTAGGTACTAGCTTGTCTTAGGTTTTTCATGGCCCGTGCTTATAAAGGTTTTTATTTACTGCATTCCTGTCGTCTTGCTTTTGTCATTTGTCCATAAGCTCCTCAGGATTCTTGGAATTGCATAGCTAAATTTAAAATGCTTGTGGATTTGTTTCTCTTCTATTTATTTATGAGCTAACAGTCATATCTTTCTCTTCTATTTTTACGAAAGGCTTGTGGATTTGTATCTATTCTATTTAATATGATGTTTATTGCATTGAGCTGATCATATCTATGGTCTTTGATACTCATATAAGTTTAAAATATCAGCATACATATTATTTCCTCTTCCTTGTATGTATTTTCTATATTAGACTTGTTTATTCTATCGAGCTTTTTAGCTCATCATATATTATTATAATGGTTATTCAGTAAAGGAAGGGAGCATGCTTGGCCTTGGTAAGGTGACCAAATTTTGTCCTTCAACCTATGATTTGGGATATATAGTTTAGGGTTTATCATAGAAGAAGAACGAGCATGAATGCATGATATAAAATTATAAATTAAAGATTTCTGTATGTGGTAATTGTCTATGAAGTTTTTTAGATGTTTTGTAGTTTGTTTAATGAGTTCAATTTTATAAGCTTCCATATAAATGGATGAGTTGGATCTATTGGATGATTATGAAAAGTTTGTTGTATGTTGTGGAGCAATCTAGGTAGGCTACTTTTCTACCCATTTGGTCTTGATTAGTTAAATTTAGGATAGATGCTGGTGGGAAATGCCTTGAATTGCCCACCTTTGCTATGTCTCATGCAAGGTTTAAAATTGCGCAATTAGATATTAAGATGCCTAAGCTTCATAATCCAAAAATTGTGTATACTGAAAATAAAGGTTAGAATAGGCTTTTTAGTATAATAACTAAATAATTTATTAATGAATAACATTAATATTCTATTGAATTATGAAGTTATAAATTTGCATATATATGAAATAAAAAATTTGCACAAGACATAAAGTGACAAGTGATAAATCGCATGAAATAAAATTGATATGTAAACATCACAAAATAATATACAATATAAGAATTGCATAAAAATATCATATAACATCAAGTTCAACTCTAAGTTCTTTCTTACCTAGTTTCCTACTCATCCACATTTAATTTATAAAGAAAACAGTAATGGGATGTTAACAACTCAAAAGTCATATGCGTTATCATCACAAAGGTAGTCTTTATTTGAGTCATCATTGTAATAAATTGCTTTCTTCTTTGTCATCACTTGTGTAGTTCAATATCTCACAATGTGCTTCTTCTTCTATATCAATAACCATCCTCTTCCCTAAATATTTGTGATCAATATAAAGATGAGAGTAATACTTCAAATTAAGAAAGCTTAAAAAATTTTAATTCTTTTTTATATACTTTTTTTTTGGTAAGTCTTTTTGTAGATGACCTATGGTGGATGCAGATGCTTTTCTTCAATTATGATTAAAAAATTAATGTTCAAATCTTCTTATTGTAATTCAAATGATGTACATCTACAAACCATTCATCATAGGATATCATATACTCACAGAGCGAAGGATCATCGTCATCCTTCAACCCTTGCTTCAAGTTTTTGTCCTTTTGTTTCTTGTTATACTTGATGTACACCGAGGAATTCATTCTTATGGTTGTCAAATGATCTCTCCTCATCGTGTAAACTTGATTATATGTGTTCCAATTGAGTTCACATCCATATTAGTACGCTAATCCCAAAATCTTAAAAGCAAAACGTTTTAATTCTAGACTGTCATCACTAAATTGTATCCACCACGCAACTGAGGTATTAGAAAATGAATAGAATAAGTAGAATGAATTATGTTGATTGATAAAATTTTTCTCTAATAAAAAGAAACATATCAAATTACCAGGAGATCACTTTGAAACCGTTTTTTACCTGTTGTAGTCGAAAAAAGCCCTCCTTATTTATGAAAAGTACCAATTGCATGCCAACAATTGCTCTTTCATATGAATCTGCTATAAACATTTCCATGCAATGGTATAATCCCAATTTTATGTCAAATTGTATCGATTTATTTTCTGCATATTAAAATCGAGAATTTAGATTTTAGCCAATTGCATGTAAGTGATGATGAAGTTGCAGCTCCCATTTTTCATTAATAATATCCCAATATTTCCTAGAGTTATCATCTTCTTCTTCTAAGTTAGGCAATCAACTCCTTTGCTTCATCCATTGTATAATATATGAAATCCGTTATAGAATTTTTCATAGTATCCATTATCATCAAAACTTGCAATAGTGGTCTGATTGTTGTAATAACATAAAACACACTATGCTAGAATCTGTCATTCTAAACAATCTTTTTAACTTATTTTCACTCAAGTTTTCTTGCCCAAATGCAGCGCTGCTACCGTGTTGAAGTAAACTGATGGACCGACTGATTTGATTGATAGAATTAGAAAGTTTCCTAATCAAGACAGAGCTATTTAGGAAGATTCTTAATCAAAGGGGAATTATTTAGGAATGTTTCCATTTCAATTGGGAGGGAATTATTTAGGGAAATATTATTTAATTTGAATTCAAAATTTAAGAGGGAATTATTTAGGTAAGAGGGAATTATTTAGGTAAGAGGAGGATGAATTAAAGGGGATTATTTAGGAAAATTTTAATTATAATTGGGAGAAAATTAATTAGGGAAATAAATTTAATTTGAATTCAAATTTGAGTGGGAATTATTTAGGAAAATGGGACTGATTTGGGAGGGAATTATGGGAGTCCATTTAAGATTAACAGTAGGATGATTTGGATTATGTTTTGAGTAGCTGAAATTAGAATTTTTTAGGTTGTGAGGGCTCTAGTTGCCGGCTAGGGATTTGGGAGAGCCGGAGCTTCCTCTTGAATTGAAGATCCAATTGTATCTTACTATTTTCTTTCATATATTTTTTAATAAAAATGGGTTTGATGTATTTTTCTTTCTAATTTCTTATTATCTTTTGCTTATTTCAAGGAAATTGTATCCAGTTCCTATCAAATTGATATCAAAGCACTTTTTTGTGACCTATGACTGCAAAGAAATTTGAACCTTGGAAGAGTATCTTAAAGAAAAAATTGGCCAATTCAAATCGGCTTTTGAGGATAGAATGACATCAATGGAGGAAAAGTTTTCCAACCTAGAAGGAATGATAATGAAATTATTGGAGCTTCACACCCAACCAATAACATCGGAGGCGAGAGGATCAGGAGGTAGAAATTTTGGGGGAAGAAGAGGAGATGCCATCTTTGGAGTCACTTCCAAGGAGGGGAAAGGGTGAAGGAGTGAGATTTTTGGTGAAGCTGAAAAGTTGGGAAGAAGAAGAAGATGGGTAGAAGATAGAAACACCATATATGGTTCAACCACTCCTACAACAATATCTAGTTTTGTTCCAACCAGCTCTCGGGTTTCCTCCTCCGCAGGAATGCGAGCATGCTATCATCTTGAAGTAAGGAGTCTCACTTATCAGTATTCGTTTGTATCTTCATCTCGAAATTTAGAATGAAGAGATTGAGAGATTAGTTAATGAGATTCTTGAGGCAAGGATCGTTCGACCTAGTGTCAGTCCATTTTTCAGTCAAGTGCTGTTAATCAAGTGCTTCAACAATAGTTTATTTTGTTCCATTTTGAGGACAAGGTGGCACTTTGGTATCGGAGTATAATTGATAGACCGGCTGATTTGATTAATAGGTATTAGGAAGTTTCCCAATCAAGATAGAGTTGTTTAGGAAGGTTTTTAATCTAAGGAGAATTGTTTAGAAATATTTTAGTTACAATTGGGAGGGAATTATTTAAGGCAAGATAATATAATTTTAATTCAAAATTTAAGAGGGAATTATTTAGGGAATAGGAGGAAAAATTAAGGGGGATTATTTAGGAATGTTTTAATTATAATTGAGATTGAATTAATTAGGTTAAAATAAATATATTTTGAATACAAATTTGTGAGGGAATTATTTAAGAAAAGTGATGTAGAACTACGATGAATGCAATGATTTTATTAAGATTTTGCACAACTTCTTGATTAGAGAAATAACAAAGAAATCTATTAGCAAATAAAACGATGAATCAAAATGTAAGAGGGATCACGACCGTTTATGCTAAGTTGCATATCAAAAGATTTGAAGCTTCAGAATAATGTAGAAAATAACTTCATGCCAAGATAGTAGTTTCAACAAAATTCCTAGTCTAACAATAAGATAAGTAAACAATGAATGCACTCAAATTCCTACATTTACTATGCTTAGCAGAATCAGGCGAGTGCGTACTTCGTGATTGCAATCAAATCACAAGAGCGGGTTAGACTTAAGAAACACGAGAAAAGGAGTAGAAAACCTTCGTTAAGGATCGGCGGCAATCCTCCACTTGACGATCTCTAATTGCTCTTCAATAGCTTCGACCAAAGTATCCAAGATGCGTTCGATGTAGTCTTCAACCGTATGGTCAATCCTCGGGTTGACGTCGAAGAATGTTGAATGGAGAATGCTTACGAAATTGTGCTCGTTGTAGGCAAGTCCGTAGTCAGTGTCGGGATCGGCCATTCATGAATGCTAGATGATGATTTCTTCCCAAGGGTGGCTAATACTCTCGAACGTCGTTGAAGAGAAAGAAGTTTCTCTTCAACTTGAAGTAGGGTTGAGGTGAAAGGGATCGGCCAAGGGAGGAGAGCAAGGTTAAGAGTTTTTTTTTTATTTCAGATTTTGAACAAATAGGTGGAGGGAAAAGTAACTTTGAAACAAATCCTCAGTTAATATCTTTGATTGAGATTAATTAAGGAAGAGAGGGGGGGGGAGGACCTGAGAAGGGGAAGGGTTTTATTTCTTACCACAAGGAGAAGCTCTCTTATGGAAAGAAATCAAGTGAAAGCTTGGAAATTTTGGCCAAGAGTGGGCGTGGAGATTTGGAATTATTTCCAAGAGACTTTTGAGAGATTTGGAACTAAATCCCCATGGGATTTATTAAAGGGGTTGGCGGCAACAAGGGTGAGGGAAGGATTTAAGGCAAGTGTTTATGTCTTGATTTAATTGGGAACTTAAATTAGGAAAGAGAAATTAATTTGGATGAGGTTAATGACTTTCCAAAAATAGATTTCATATTTTAGGAAAGAATTTGAATTTCAAATTTCTTGGATTTGAATTTCAAAATCAATCCTAGTCATACTCAATCCCTATTTTGGAAATAAGAAAATAGGAGGGAAGATGGGAAAGGTGGGAGGGGCCGGCGGCTAGGTTGGAGGCTCTATGGGTTTTCGGTGGAGTGGAGGTGGTGGGGGTGAGGCTGACGGTTAGGGGAAGAGGGTTGGTGACCGGCGGCTTAAGGATGGGTGAATTCCAAAAGCCAGCGGCTAGATGAAGAAGAGAAAAGGAAATTTTGATAAAGGCAAAGCACCACGAACCCGGCCGCCTCCAAGGTTGGTGGGTGATCCAAATTCCCTCACCAAGGGATTCGCTCCAACTCTCAAGCTCACTGAAGAACTCAAACAAGAGGGAAAAGTTTTATCATTCAATAATTTATTAACTTGCAAAGAGAAACATAGGGGTTATAAATAGCCTCTTACATAAGACTCAAAAATAGAAAAGACGATAACGCCCTTAGGGCTTACATACAACATCCCTTAATAAAAGGGTACATCGGAAAACTAAATAAAATAAATACAATACGACATCATAAATAAGAAAATACTTGAAATAAATAAAAAATACTATGACTCAATCGTGGCCGTAGATCGGCATCCACGCCTTTGATAAACCTTCCATGATTTGATGTCCCCATCAGAAAGGGGATTGATTTGGGAGGAAATTATCGGAGCTCATTTAAGGTTAACAATAGGATGATTTCAGGATTATGTTTTGAGTTTGCTGAAATTAAAATTTCTTAGGTTCTCCAATTGAAGATCCACTTGTTTCTTGTCTTTTCTTTCATAAAAATTTCAATAAAAAGTATTCTTGTGTATTTTATTCCTGATTTTCTTGTCGTTGACTTTCTGAAATTGCTAAAATCATATTTCAGCCAAGGATTTTCCTAAATTTCTGCATGCCCTTCCTATCATAAACATAACTTTCAAAGGCTACTTCACCTCCAATGTGCTTTGCAAAGTCAAAATAAATAGTGGAAAATCTTATTGCTGCAGCTCTTAGTATTTTTTTCTTTGAAGGTTTCCTCGTGAGGGTCAAAATCAAAAAATGATTATGTATACATTTGCTCATCTTTTTTTTTTTCCCCTTTGTCAATATAATCTTATGTTGAAAAGGTTGGAGTAGCTCCAATGGAAAATAAGATTAGAGAGAGTCACCTTAGATGGTTTGGTTACATAAAACGACAGCCTTCTGATGACCTGGTTAGGAAAGTAGATGTATTAGATTTGTCTTATGTTAAGAAAGGTTGAGGTAGACTTAAAAAGACTTGGTTAGAAAATATTAGAAATGACCTTTCTTTATTAGATTTAGATGAGAATTTGACTCTTAATAGGACACAATGGAGAAAAAGGATTCTTGTAGTGGACCTCATATAGTTGGATAAAGGCTTGTTGTTGTTGTTATCAATATAATCTTCCAAGTTTTTTAGGGTCGTATCAAAAATTTGTGAGGATATGGGTTAAATGATGACGATAAGCCTCCACCAAGTTTGTCATGTAGTGATTTGTGAGGATATGGGTTAAATGATGACGATAAGCACCGACCACTCGTATTGTGAGCCAACATCAAATCTGTCATCGAACTGTTGCTATGTTAGATTCTTCGACATTGTTGACTAATTCATATATACTTTGATTACCTCCTGCACCATATCTAACACTTTGGCATATGGTGCCACATTCTTATGGGACATGGATAGGTGCTCCTTCATTCTGTTACACCACCCTCCATCATTTTCTCACAATAAATACATTTCAAGTAAATACATGTCTTCTTGTCACCTCCCACATCAACTTGAATGTTATGTTTTCACGTCGGATCCTCTTATGGCCCGATTTGATATTTTCCTTCCCTCTTAACTATTTTCTATAAAACAGTACAATAGAAAGTTGTTATGTTGATAACAATAAAATATTTGAATAATGAAACGACTAGAGTTAGCCATGTAAATTAAATGGAGTCAACAACAACAACATCAAGCCTCTATCCCTCTATGTGGGGGCGGCTATATGAATCATTTTTCTCCATTGTGCCCAGTTAAAAGTTAAATTCTCATTTAAATTTAATAAAATAGTGTCATTTCTAATATTTTCTAACCAAGTCTTTTTGGGTCTACCTCTACCTTTCTTTTTGGGTCTACCTCTACCTTTCTTAACATAAATCAAATCTAATACATCTACTTTCCTAACCGGGTCATCGGAAGGTCGCTGTTTTATGTGACCAAATCATCTAAGGAGACCCTTTTTAGTATCTTCCACTGTATCTACTCCAACCATTTCACGTATATGCTCATTTCATATCCTGTCTCTAAAAGTAAAGCCAATCATCCACTTGAGTATCCTTATCTATGCAACACTTAACTTAATATTATGCTTCTCTTTTAATGGCCAACATTTTGAACTATAAAACATTACAGGTCTAACCATCATCTTATAAACTTTTCTCTTAAGTTTGAGGGGGACTTTTCTATCACACAACAAGCCCGATGCATTCCTCCACTTCAACTATCCAACTTGAATTCTACTAATAATATTCCAATCTATTTCACCATCACTCTGAATAATAGATCCAAGATATCTAAAACATTTATTCTTATTAATGACTTGATCACCCAAACTAGTTCCCCACAAGGTGCACCTCAGCCAAGCTGAGGCATATGCCTCAAAAATATTCCTCGAGATGTGTGCCTTGATGTGTTTTTCCTCAGAATTATGCTAAGATGTGCCATATATTGCACAATGTTTAAGTAGTGGTTTCATGCTTGATTGAGAGTGGTCAAATTGATGCATGACAGATACTAAGTCTTTATTCTCAGTTACATGAAATTTCATATGCATGATTATAATGCATGTATTTGTAGTGTACAAGAAACTACAAAATGTTGATGATCATGGGGGTCTATTTTTCAGAGCTGTAAAAAGAAAATAACTTTCTTTTGTAAAATGCAATGCATGCATATGATGCGCCAATAAGATGGGATGTTATATTTGAAAGGCATAAAATGATAAAATTGTACAATGGTAGTCAAAAGTTGGGTAGAATGAACACCAGAAGAAATGCCAAAGGCCTCTAGCTCTAGCAACGTACTCCTAAGCTTTCTGCATTGAGGCCACAAATTTGAGTACTGCTCATGAAATTTTTTAAACTAAATATTTTCTAGGTTATTGCATGGAATTCTATCTATAACTAGCCTTATGCTCTACTTAATAAAATATTTAGAATATGTTTTCTATCGTTAACAAAAATAGCGGGTAATTTGTATTAGCTAATAATGAAGTGACATGACCTATGTAGAGTGTACTTTTTATATTTTATAATTTTTATGTTCATATATATCTGATCTGTCTTATAGTTATCTGCCTTGTATCGTTGTAATTAAGACCAGTATTGTATTGTTACAAGGTTGTGGAATTACAATATTTTCATGTATAGCTTTTTAGAATTTGTGTTTGGCGTGCTTCGGCTAAAAAATATTAATAGTAGATATACTTTTACTGCATGGTTTATGTATGATATAGAGAACATAAAACATGCCTTAAGCATTGGTATCTTGTGTTTCAAGGGACCATCGTTTCTTCTCCATCCTCTTGTCCTTGACTGGGCATTGTAGATTCTACCTGAAATCACATAATTTTTAGTTAACCATGTGTTTATTCTGGCAGGAAGACGTAAAATTACCTGATGTGTCAAAAATTGAAAATTTCTCAAATGAAGAGAAGGTGCTTATAAATTGGAAAATAAAGTTTGAAAGATTTTGGAAGACCTCCTCTTATTATCTGGAAGATTCGAGTAAGTAAAGAATTTAAATTTTTTTCATCTTAGATCATCATCATTAGCCTTATCCTAATTATTTGGATCAGCATATTGCCGGCTGTTATTTAGAATGTCTTAGTCTCAGATATTTTTGCATTTCTTTTATTACATGCTATTTTTTCAGTCTAGAAAAACATGATTGTGCTCGACTATTAAACCTGTTATTTTAAGTGATATGGGTTGCCTAAGATGTAATTGAGAACAAATTGGGAACAAATGATATGATATTTTTCTAAGATTTAACTGATTTTATTCTTTAGATGTGAAATTCTGTATTACCTAAACCTGATATTTTTTGTGATATATTTAGTTTAAGATGTTGCTAGTATATGTGGAGCAAGTGGCATGACGGTTTTCTAAGATATAAATTATTTCTATTCTTTAAATATGGAAATTCAGTATTACCTAAGAACTTTTTTGATAGTTGTATTAGTTCGTTCGCACTGAAGTATTTACCCCTTTTTTCATCCCTTGAAAGTTTTTTTTTTTTTTTAAAAACTAGTATAAGCAAATACTTTAAGAAAATGCGATGTTCTTCAATTAAGCACAGCTCATGTATGGGGTGCATTGTAACTCCATACAAGATATGTTAAATTTTGAAAAATTACAAGAAACTCACGCCTAAGACCATATAAACATATAAATATTTGCACAAACAGTCACTGTGATACACATGTGCCTGCATGCTACTGTGCTGTATGGGTGCATGAATGCGTATGCATGATTATGGTGTGTATTTATTACTACATAAAGGGAATATCGCACATACAGAATAGCAATTTGTTTTTTTTTTTTTCATGGTGTCAAACATTTAAATTATAATGTCAAGAGAAGGTAATAGAGAGAAAAATTAGTGTCGAGTATATAACTTACGATTAATTTAGAAATTGTCATGTTAGAGTGGAACATGTTGTATTCATTGCATGCTCCCATTGTTTATAACTTTATATAGCTGTTAATCAAGTCCGTGCAATATTTTTAATTGAAATATGAAGTATTAGATACCTAATGATATTTTGATATAGGGGGTCTTATGATACTAATACAAACCAAGATGAGATGCATAAAGAAAAACTCATAATTTATAGTTTCCAACTATTAATTCTAGCAAACATAAATCTCTTCTAATATAAATGTTAAATCTCAGCCGTCCCTTAGCAAATTGATCCCACAGCTAGGATGAGGATCCGTGGGAGGCCCACTTGGATCATGCCAATCTCTTTCCATAGTTAGGTGGTTGATGTAGGAAGGATTATATTAGGGCAATAAAGTTAAGGTAGGGCTATCAAAATCGAGTCATGGGGTCGGGTTCGGGTCCAACCCGAAATTGACGCAAGACTGTTTGACCCAACCCGAACCTGACTCGTTTTTGCAAACGTGTTGATTTTTCAGACCCGAACCCGACCCGCATATTTTTATCTTCTCTTTTTCGTCATTGCTGTTCAGCTTCGTTCCGCAGGAGGTGTGGAGATTGCACGAGTCGCTTCTTTGGCTCCTTCAGTTCTTCGTTGCATTCGACTTAGCTCCTTTGACGGTGAAAGTTACAACATTTTGATCGGAAGCAACCACAGGAGCTTGCTCGCTGTGAAGGTAACTTTCTCCCTTTCTACGGTTTGCTTTTCATCTTCTCTTTCTCGTCGTTGTTGTTCAACTTCGCTCCACTACACGGATGATGTTCCCTTCCGATCGAATCGGAAGTTACAACATTTTGATCAGAAGCAACGACGGGGGCTCACTCGCTCTTTTTATCTTCTATTTCTCGTCGTTGCTGTTCGACTTCTCTCCACGGACAATGTTCCCTTCCCATACGATCGAAAGTTGCAACATTTTGATCGGAAGCAACGACGAGAGCTTACTTGCTCGTTTTATCTTCTCTTTCTTGTCGTTGTTGTTCGACTTCGCTCCACGGATGACGTTCTCTTCCCATCAGATCGGAAGTTACAACATTTTGATCGGAAGCAATGAAGTTCAATCGCTGTGAAGCATGGCCAAATTCTGTAAATACGCCGAACAACAGGATCTATGGTCAAAATTGGGTCATTTTCAGTTTTCCGGGTAAACCTGAACCCGACCCAGAATTCGAAACGGATAAAAAATCAGTACTTGAACCCGACCCATTTCAGGTTCGGGTCAAATATAGCCTTCATTGCTATCTTTTGACACCACAATGTATGAAGTTAATTCCCTCCTGAATTTCGATCAAATTGAGGATTCTACGGTAAACTGAAGAGGAGATCTCCAAAATATTCAACCTTCTTTTTGCTTAAATGAGAAGAATTATTTGAAGTGGTCATAATTTGTGAAGACCTACTTGAAAGGAAAAGGGAAGATGAATCGCTTCATTGGTGCAGGACCAAAAGAAGATCCTTGATTTTGGGCATGGGTTGAAGCGAACTCCATGATTATGTTATGATTGTGGAATTTCATGACTCCAAGAATTACTTTCATGTTCCTATCTACTACAAAAGGACATGAGATGCCGCCAGACAAACACTTTCAAAAAACTCGGGATGCTGCCCAAACTTTTGAAATTAAGGTCAAGCTGGGTAGCACAAGACAAGGAAGCAAGACCGTGTAACGGAATACGTCACTCTCCTTGAAAACTTGTGGTAAGAACTTGATCACTACAGATGCATAGAGACCATGTGCCAGATGATGATGCTATCCTAAAAAAATTTATTGAGAAGGATAGAGTATGATATTCTTGTAGGACTTAATGCGGGGTTTGATTAGGTTAGAGTTCAGATCCATGGAAAAGAGGAGATATCATCGTTAAATGAGACCATTTCTCTCATTCGTGCTAAAGAAAGTCGATGAGGGGTAATGCTAGAGCTAGGGGTGTCAATTTCGGGTCATGGATTGGGTTCGGATCGAATCCGGAATTGACCCAGCACTATTCGGGTTCGGGTCAACCTGACCCGTTTTTACAAACGGGTCGATTTTCCGGACCCGAACCCGACCCGCTTCGGGTTTGGGTCAACCCGACCTGCTACAGGTTAGGTCCTCCGGCATTTTCCGGCAGCAGAACATGGCAGCGGCCGCTGGCGGGCAGCGGCAGCGCCGCAGCAGGTCAAGCAACGCGCATTATGCCCAGCGGCGCAGGCGGCGACGCAACCCTTAATCCGATGTGATTTGAAGCGGACCACGGCTTCAGTGCTTCACACGGTCACGTGGGCAGCCGGGGTAGGCAACGCGGGGCAGCGTGCAGACGGGGCAGGCAACATGTGGCAGCCATTTTTCGAGTCATTGCCGGGTTTCCGGGTCAACCTGAATCCGACCCGGTTTTGCAAATGGGTCAGTTTTCTAGACTCGAACCCAACCCGCTTCGGGTTTGGGTCAACCCAAACCCAAAATTTTTGGGTCGGGTTCGGGTTGGGTTTTCGGGTCGGGTCCAATATTGACAGGTCTAGCTAAAGCCAAAGTTTGTTGAAGGTTTAATAATGGTGACAACCAAAGAGATATTATTGAAGGAAAAATGTAAGGACTCCTCAAAATATAAAGACAAAGACTCCCTTTGGTGCAACTAAAGAAATTAAGACATACAAATGAGACGTGCTGGAAGATACATAAAAAGTCCCATAATAAAGAGTGGAATCAAAGAAGTGGACAAGAGAGCACATCACAAGCTAACACTTCAACAAGTTAGCCCATCCCAGAAACATAGTCCAACCTCAGGAGCTTAGTAAAGAAGAAACTAATAATCTAAAAGAACTAGTATCCCCTAAAAAATCACCCGCATCTTTTTTTTTGCACTTTCATGTAAGTTTTTTAATTTTATTGGATGAAGTGCTTCTAGAAATCATTTGAAATGTTTATGGATCATTGACTCAGGAGCCACATATCACATGACATAGTCCCCTATCCACTTTATTAATTATACTCTCTGCCCAAGTGATAAAAAAATCATCACTGCAAATGATTCTCTTACCATAGTAGCAGGACAAGGAGGCATCCTTATATCCCTCTCACTCTAAAAAATGTGCTCAACGTACCTCAATTATTCACAAATCTAATCTCCATACAAAAACTTATTAGTGACCATAATTGTCAAGTCTTATTTAACCTTGTTGCTTATTTTAGGAATAGGGATCAAGAAAGAAGATTGAACTTGCTAAGAAGAAAGATGGTCTGTACTACCGGGAAGAGTTGAACAAATTTAATAGTCGCTAATGTCTATTATACGTTATCCATATTTGATAAAAAATCTATTATTTGGCCTCATCATTTTAGATTAGGACATCTATCTTTTGATGTCTTAAAAAATATGTATCCAAAATTCTTTTATAAGTTGGAAAATGAATATTTTCATTGTGAAATTTGTGAATTAGACAAATATAGATGAGTTTCTTTTCTAAACAAAAATGAGAGATGTGATACCCCTTCTATCTTTGATGCAAAAAAAAAAAAAGCCTAAAGCCTACTAGGTATGCAAACTTAGGACACAAGACTTCCTTTCTTAAAACATAAAAACTAACATAAATAGAACAATACAATAGTTTAAACAAACACAATCACTCCTTACAATTTCAATAAAAGTACACAACAATACCATATGATTAATCAAAGCTTTGAGAAGAAGGATACAATGGGGTGTAAACCATGGGTAAAAGAAATATATTAGAAGACCGAGATGAATTAGAAGAAGAAGAGAAGAAGGTAATAGTTTGCAAGCTATTCCAAAATCCTCAGGTTTTTATCCAAAAATAACTACATTTCACTCCCCTAAAACTGCTACAAACAACCCTTATAAATAGAGAAAAATAAGCTTAAAAGACACCCAATTAGCTGCCCAAAACAGCCAACCAGAACAGGGGAAAGCCAAGGGACAGCAGCAGGAACTGAACAACCACAACAAGGGGAATCGGGAAAGCCAGGGAGCAGGAGCAGAAACCGAACAACCACAGCAAGGGGAACCAGGAAAGCCAGGGAGCAGTAGCAGAAACCGAACAGCCACAACAAGGGGAACCGGGAAAGCCATGGAGCAAGAGCAAAAGCCGAACAACCACAACAAGGGGAACTAGGAAAGCCAGGGAGCTGGAGCAGAACCGAACAGCCAAGCCAAAGGCAACAACATAGGCCCCCCCTGGGACTATATTGGACATTTATCAATAGTCCTGGGACTATTTTGAGGTTTTACTCTTGTCCAAATCATAATCTAAATTTATGTGATTGAACACAAACTAGATATGATCCTGTTGGACCCGGTTTGCAGGCAGAGCCTGGACCCATGCGGGTCTACAGGCGGAGAAAACCAAGGGGGGGGGCGGGATTTGGCTGGAAGAGGGACCCTCACTTAAGTGAGGGTATTTTGGGGATGGGAGGGGATTTTTGAATGGGTATGAAGGGAGCCTCTAGGGTTTAGTTTTTGGGTATTATGAAAAGTATATTCTCTTTCTAGTTTTCTTCCTCTAGTCTTCTCTTGTGCTTTTCTAGGGTTTTCTTTTGGGAGATCTTGTCCTTCTCGAAGTGGACAAACTTATCTTGTTTTCTCTTGGCTTGCTAATGCAAAGGTTCTCATTGTTCTTCTCTACCTTTTTTTGTGATTATTTCTCATTTGGTGTTGGTGGAGAAAGTTCACTCTCTTGGAGGGGAAATTAGGGCAAACCCTAATTTGTGAAACCTAAGGCGTATCAATTTGGTATCAGAGCCCTTGATCCTAGACGGCATGGCGTCAAAGAAAGTGGAAGTTTTGGAGGGGGAGATGGGCCAATTGAAAGAGGAGGTGGGGGAGAAACTCTCATCGATGGAAGGCAAATTTTCATCCCTTGAAGAGAGATTTGGGGAAATGGAAGAGATGATCCGAAAATTGCTAGAAGCTCAAGTTGCTCCACCAAACCCTAAGGAAAAAGGGAAATCTCCGGTGACGAATCAAAACCCTAACCCTAATTGTCCAATTAGGGAAGAAGGAGTAAATCATAGTGAAGATGTCATGCAAGGCCAATGGCAAAGGGAAGGAGGAGAAGGGTCTGGAATAGGTGGCCCTTGGGGGATGACAGGTGGTCAGGGAGGCCGGCCATACATGGGCTCGGTAGGCCCCTACGGCACACGTGAAGGATGGCAGAATCAAACGGGGGGGTTTCCGGAAGGAAATCGTGCCACGTGGGAGCAGGGAGGAAGAAGGGAGGACTATGGCATGGGCTATGGAGAGCCAAGAGAACCACTATGGAGGGGACTTCAAAATCCTTACCCGATGGAGAGAAGGGGAAGACCACAAGGTGAGGGATTCACTCAGGGGACATGGGGAGATGGAAGAACCTTCCATCGAGCTGACAACCGCATGAGGAAGTTGAAGATCCCTATTTTTGAAGGGGAGGATGCGTATGGATGGATCTACAGGGTGGAGCGCTATTTTGCGGTGAACGGTGTCACAGAAGAGGAGAAGCTGATGGCGGTACCGGTATGCTTGGAAGGGAAGGCTCTGGCCTGGTTTCAGTGGCTTGAAGGGAGACAACATATTAGGAGTTGGGAGGAGTTCAAAGACCTCCTACTTCATAGGTTCAGGGTGTCAAGTGAGGGCACTCACTATGAGCAGTTGTTGGCTCTAGTGCAGGAGGGCACGGTGGCAGAGTATAGAGAGCACTTTGAGCTACTATCAGGCAGACTGAGAGGGATTCCGGATGACCTTCTAGAGGGGAGTTTCATGAAGGGGTTGAAGCCTCACATCAGAGCAGCCATCAGAGTAGTGGCTCCCCAGGGGTTAGTAAGGATCATGGAGACTGCACAGCTGGTGGAGGACAAGCTGAAGGTGGAACCACCGAGGAGATCAGGGGTGTCTTACCCCACTTTCCGACCACCACCCATGGGTGGAGGTACAAAGGCAGTCACCATTCTCCCTCCTAGGGAGATAACCACGGCAAGAACCACTACAGCAGTGAACCAAGGGGGTTCAAGAGGTTGACTGACTCAGAGCTGAAGGAAAAAAGGGCCAAGGGCCTTTGCTACCGCTGTGATGAAAAGTTTACACCAGGGCATAGGTGTAAGGAGAAGACACTACATGTGATCCTAGTGGAGGATTCAGAGGAGGAAGAAGAGGATACAAGAGCAACTGAGGAGGGTGGAAGTGAGGAGGAACACCCTCACTTAGCTATGGTGGAGGTCTCACTCAACTCCATAGCGGGACTGACATCGCATTCCACCATGAAGCTAGAAGGGGAGATTGCAGGCTACAAGGTGATGGTTTTGATTGATAGTGGGGCCACCCACAACTTCATTGCTTGCAGATTAGTCGAGAAGGTGGGGCTACCAGTGACACAAGGGAGAGGTGTAGGTATCATTTTGGGCACAGGGAAGAAGGAGAACTGTAACGGGCAGTGTAAGGGAGTGACCCTAACATTGCAAGGGGAGGAGATAGTTCAAGACTTCCTACTTCTGGAGTTGGGAAGCACTGACGTGATACTCGGGATGCAGTGGCTCCAGTCCTTGGGGGAGATGAAGGTGAATTGGAAGAAATTGTGCATGGAGTATGGGAAGGGGAGCAGGAGAGTGACACTACAGGGAGACCCCAGTTTGTGCAGAGCCAGAGTGGCCTTGAAGTCCATCTTCAAGACTTTGAGAGATGATGGAGAGGGCTATTTGATAGAGCTACAGCAGGTGGGCATGGAGGTAGAAAGAGAGCCAGAAGTCATACCTGAGGTGGTCCAGGATCTTCTACAACAGCACTCCACAGTGTTTCAAATGCCCAAAGGGCTACCTCCTATCAGATCCAGGGAGCATGCTATTGTGTTGAAGACTGGGGTAGCACCCATCAGCGTGCGACCCTACAGATATCCTCATGCTCAGAAGGAGGAGATTGAGAGGTTAGTAGCAGAGATGATGGAGGCTCAGGTGATCCAGCCCAGTGTGAGCCCATTTTCCAGTCCTGTACTCTTGGTAAAAAAGAAAGACGGTAGTTGGCGATTTTGTGTGGACTATCGGGCCCTTAACAAAGAGACTGTGTTGGACAAATTTCCTATTCCGGTGGTAGATGAGCTTTTGGATGAGCTTGGGGGAGCCACCATCTTCTCCAAGGTGGACCTGAAATCTGGTTATCACCAGATTAGGATGAAGACTGAAGACGTTCAGAAGACAGCATTCCGAACACATGAGGGTCATTATGAGTTTCTAGTGATGCCATTCGGGCTCACTAACGCTCCCTCCACCTTCCAAGCCCTGATGAATCAGGTCTTCCAGCCCTACTTGAGGAGGTTTGTTCTAGTTTTTTTTGATGATATATTGGTGTATAGCAAATCACTGCAGGACCATATCACCCATCTTGGGGTGGTACTCACGACCTTATTGGAGCATCGGCTATATGCCAACCAGAAGAAGTGTTCTTTCGCTCAGAAGGAGGTGGAGTACCTGGGACACATCATTTCAGCGAGTGGGGTGGCGGCTGACCCCACCAAGATAGAGGCCATGGTGAAGTGGCCTACACCAAAATCACTTAAAGGCCTACGGGGATTTTTGGGACTTACTGGCTACTACAGGAGATTTATCAAGGGCTATGGTTCCATAGCAGGCCCTTTGACTGATCAACTAAAGAAGGACAACTTCCAGTGGGGAGAGAAGGCAGAGGAAGCCATGAAGACTCTGAAGGAAGCCATGACCAGTGCTCCAGTTTTGGCTCTTCCAGATTTCACCCAGCAATTTGTGGTTGAGACTGACGCTTCAGGGGTGGGCTTGGGAGCAGTGCTCATGCAGAATCATAGGCCGATTGCTTTCTTCAGCAGGATCTTATCACTTAGAGCGAGGTTGAAGTCAGTTTATGAGCGGGAACTGATGGCCATTGTGTTGGCCATTCAAAAATGGCGGCCTTATCTATTGGGGCAACGATTCATAGTTCGTACTGATCAGAGGAGCCTCAAGTACTTACTAGAGCAGAGGTTGGTGGCGGAGGAACATCAGAGGTGGCTAGCAAAGCTCTTGGGATACGAGTTTGAGATTCAGTATAAGCCCGGAGCTCAAAACAAGGCGGCAGATGCTCTTTCCCGTGTGGAGTGCTCACAGCTGATGGCACTATCTGTGCCACGATTGGTTGATTGGGGGGAAATGGTGAAGGAAAATCAACATACCGAGGAGTTAAAGAGAATCCGGACGGCTATCCAGAAGGGAGAAGGAGGGTTCAAAGGGTATCACCTAGAGAACTCTCTTTTATTATACAAAGGGAGGTTAGTACTACACCGTGACTCAGCATTTGTCCCCATTCTTCTACGGGAGTACCACGATAGCTGTATTGGTGGACATTCGGGGGTGGAGAAAACATATCGGCGGGTGAAAGCCGAATTTTTTTGGAAAGGGTTAAGAGGAGATGTCGAAGACATGGTAAGCAAATGTGATATTTGTCAACGGAACAAGTATCAAGCTTGTGCCCCTAGTGGTTTGCTGCAGCCCTTGGTGCTTCCAAACAAGATTTGGGAGGAAGTCACCATGGATTTCATTGAGGGGTTACCCAAGTCGGAAGGATATACGGTCATCATGGTGGTAGTTGACCGTCTGAGCAAGTATAGCCATTTCATTCCACTACGGCATCCTTTTTCAGCTCCTACTGTGGCATCTACTTTCATCAGAGAGGTGGTTCGATTGCATGGGGTCCCCACTTCTATTGTCTCGGATAGGGACAAAGTCTTCTTGAGTTCATTTTGGAAAGAGATCTTCAAGATGCAGGGCACATTCTTGAAGCGGAGTACAGCATACCACCCACAGACAGACGGACAGTCCGAGGTGGTGAACCGGAGTGTGGAGACTTACTTGAGATGCTTCGTTGGAGAAAGGCCTAAGCAGTGGATCAAATGGCTTCCATGGGCAGAATATTGGTACAACACTTGTTTCCATACTGCATCTCAATTCACACCTTTCAAGATTCTTTATGGAAGAGATCCACCACCGTTGGTGAATTATCAGAAGGGGACGACCCCGGTATATCTAGTGGATCAATACTTGGAGGAGAGGGATAGGGTGTTGGGGGAGTTGAGGGAACACCTATTGAGGGCCCAACAGATCATGAAGACTAAGGCGGATGCTCACCGCAAGGATGTGACATTTGAGGTTGGAGATATGGTATACTTAAAGTTAAGGCCTTACAGACAGAAGACTTTAGCTAGCAGGAGTGAAAAGCTCTCTCCACGATACTATGGGCCTTTCGAGATCGAAAGGAAAGTGGGTATGGTGGCCTACCGTCTCAAGTTACCTCCTCATTCCTCCATCCACCCTGTATTCCACGCATCGTTATTGAAGAAGAGCATAGGGGATCATACTGTGGCTACTCCTACTATACCCCAGGGCCTCACAGAAGATATGCGATTCTTACTAGAACCACTACATGTGAAGGAAGTGAGGAAGAATGATCAAGGCAAAAGGGAGATTCTCATCGAGTGGAAGGACTTACCAACACATGAGGCTACTTGGGAGATGTACGAAACCATGCAGGCGCAGTTTCCAGACTTCAACCTTGAGGACAAGGTTGATCTTCTAGAGGGCGGTATTGTTGGACCCGGTTTGCAGGCAGAGCCTGGACCCATGCGGGTCTACAGGCGGAGAAAACCAAGGGGGGGGGCGGGATTTGGCTGGAAGAGGGACCCTCACTTAAGTGAGGGTATTTTGGGGATGGGAGGGGATTTTTGAATGGGTATGAAGGGAGCCTCTAGGGTTTAGTTTTTGGGTATTATGAAAAGTATATTCTCTTTCTAGTTTTCTTCCTCTAGTCTTCTCTTGTGCTTTTCTAGGGTTTTCTTTTGGGAGATCTTGTCCTTCTCGAAGTGGACAAACTTATCTTGTTTTCTCTTGGCTTGCTAATGCAAAGGTTCTCATTGTTCTTCTCTACCTTTTTTTGTGATTATTTCTCATTTGGTGTTGGTGGAGAAAGTTCACTCTCTTGGAGGGGAAATTAGGGCAAACCCTAATTTGTGAAACCTAAGGCGTATCAGATCCCTGTATCATAAAATCAACGACAACTAGGAACATGAACAATGCTTCTTGTATATGATTGATTTGATTTAGGCATATAGATCAAGGCTTCGTCAAAGGTAGGGATGCTAGCAAACCGAGCCTATTCGAGTAAATACTTGTTCATGTTTGAGCTCATTTATTATCAGCTTGTTCAAACTTGATTTGAACTTGATTCGAGCTTTTTTTTGTATTAAAGCTTGATTAGTTTAAAATAATAGATGTTTATATTTGGTTTATACTTGGTTCATGTTTATTTCATTTTATACTTATGAAGCTTTAAAAAAATGAGTCTTATCAAGCTATCAACGATCTTTACTTTATAATGTTCATTAACTTAACAAACGTGCCTTATCAAATCTATTTACAAACAATTTTGTAGAGCTTATTCACAAACATATCCAGTGAGTATTTTTTAGCTATCAAAAGAGCCCGTTCACAAAAGTGTCTATTCACAAACATATCTTGTGAGAAATTTTCAGCTACGCAACGAGCTCATTCACTACCAAACAAGCTTAAAATTTTTGTTTATAAACAAACTTGGTTATGAACACTTGAGCAAACAATCTAACAAACATAAATAAATGCCTCTTATTCATGAACACATTTATTCTATTGAAGGAATTAAGCATAAAAAGTAAAATTAACTTTTATAAAATAATAATAATTTATTATAATAAAATAAAAAATTATGTAAAAATATACCAATAAAGATTTATAACAAGAATTAATTGATTCTTAACGAACTTATTCACAAGCTCTGTATTAAATATTAATCAAGCTTCAGAACGGGCTTTATGAGCTTCTTTTTGAGTTTGTTTGTGAGCTTTAATTGATATTGTTCATGAACATAAACGAACCAAATTCGTAGTTATTCAAGTTTGTTTATTTAACAATCAAGAATTTTAAAAATTATTCAAACTTATTTGATTATTTAAAACAAACGATTATGAACGAGCTATAATTGAGTTGAGCTACGAGTAATTTGTTGAACGCTTGGCTCATTTGTAGCCCTAGTCAAAGGGAGGAGTAACTCTAGAATTAATTACTATCTAGTGTATTTTGGGGTCAAAAGAATAAAGTTTGTGGCCAGCTGATTTCCTTGCTTCACCTAAGAAGTTCGTATGGGGCAAAACAAATTCAAGCTTCTTAGGTCTTTTTAGTGCAGTACCTTTAATCTTATCAGTTCTAGTTGCATACATTATTAAAATTATTCCGCACACTTCTGATGGTGTTAAAGACTGATGATTGATATATTAGATTCAGGAAGCTGAATTTTATCATTGTTAACATGGCAAGGAGCTATGTTCGTTTTGTTTTTGTAGACATAGTTTGGAATTGAAAATTTAAAAGCATCCTGCAAGTTTAATCTTAGTCTTCTGTTAGACCGGTCCACTAGACCGGTCTAGCCGGTCCGCATAAGACCGGCAAGTCGCAAAGAGCGACAGATCTCCGCCTCCTGCGGAGATCGAGCGGCCCGACCAGCCCAATAGAGCATTTTAGGAAGCGTTTTTTAGCGTTTTGAGAGGGAAATTTGAATGTAGGGACTGTTTAGGCATTTCCTTTTGATTTGTATGCATTTGTTAACCTCAGAATAACAAAACAAAACAAAGAAAATCTCGCGTATAAACCTCTTACCTGTCGGATCCTCAAAATCATGCCGAAATCCCGCTACTTACCTCGTATCGGTCGAAGACATCCGCGAATCCTGCTGAATCGGCGCCGCTCCAGTCATTCCTCCGCAATCCCTGCCGAAATCCAGCTCTCGATTGTTGCCCCATTCCCGTCGTTAAATACCGGACCCGTGGAAGCCTTCGGGATTCATTCGCAGAATTCCTGAAGCAGTCGAGCCCTCACTGCCTCCAGCTCTTCCACTTCGCACTCCAGCTCAATCCACGATCGCTGCAGCTCTTCCTCCCGATCCCGACGACGTCCACGACACTCCTCACACGAAGCTCTCCCGATCACCTTCTCTGTGCCGAACCTCCAGTCGGCCGAGCCACTCTCCCTGTGCCGACAGCAAAGTCGAACCCCGATCAGAGCTCTCCAACCCGATTCCTTCCTCCTCCCTCCTCCGATCTCCACCCAGCTGCCGATTTACCCTCTCCACCTCCACGCCTCTTATAACCGACGCCAATCCATCTCTCCCGTCGGCCAACACAGAGAGAAAGAGAGAGAGAGAAATTGAGAGAGAGAGGAGAGATCTACATACCCGACCTCCTCCCGTTCGTCTCCGAGCCGAGACCCCCATCCCGATCCTTTCCCCTCTTACCCGAGCCCTAACTCCACTTAAAATATAACTCAACTCACCCGACTCAGTCCCAACTAGCTCCACTCAGTCCCGACTCGACAACCTAACTCAACCTAACTCCTCCAACACATTACTTGGCTCAAGGTTATCCCTACTTCTAATTACTATTAGTTATAATTAAGTTATTATAATTATTCATAGTTATAATTATTATTAATTATGATAATTATGTTATCATAATTAATTAATAATTATAATTAGTGTTAATTATAATAATTATTTTACTATAATCATTAATTATAATCAATTTATATTAATTATAATTTTTTTAATTATAATTAATATAGATTAATTATAATTAATTATTTATTAATTATACCTAATTAACACTAATTATAATTAATTGTTGTTGATTGTAATTAATCTTAAATTAATGATAATTAATTTTCATCAATTATAATTAAGTTTGATTAATTATAAGTAATTATAATTAATTCTTCATTAATTATAAATGATTTTAATTAATTCTAATTAATTTCTATTAATTATAATTAATTACTCTTAATTATGATTGGTTGTCAACATAAAATGCTTCCCTCTTTCTCCCTCGATTCGCACCGACGGCCGCCAAGGTATAACTTCTAAACCCTAAAACTCCGAGAACTCGTTTCAACGCATTCGTCGAGACAAAACGACCACCTATGCATGCTTTTCTTAGCGTGGTGGGAGGGAGTGCGTCCCGACGCTTGCGACGAAGCGGGTAATCACCCAAATTCCTTCTTCGAAGTTCGTATCGCCTTGGAAACCCCGCCTATGCACGCTTTTCTTAGCGTGGTGGGAAGGGATCTCGGTGCGATGCGCGCGACGAAGCGGGGATACCCTTAAGTACCCGCTTGCGGGGAAATAACTGTTCTTGCAAAATATTTTCAAAAAAATAAAAAAAAATACTTTTTTTACACACAAAAATACCCATGCACGCTTTTCTTAGCGTGGTGGGGGATCGAAAAATTACACGGCTGCGGTGTCCTCGAAAGAGGGCATCTACCATGCACGCTTTTCTTAGCGTGGTGGGAAAGACCCAGTTTTCCGTAGTTTTCCCCTAAACAGGGGAGACGCCGGAAGGCTACCGAAATTTTGGGTGAAATGTTGCTACACTGAACTTGATTGAACTCGGACTTGAACTCAAGAGGCTACAAAAGACTTGACTTGAGCTAGAACAAGAACTTGATTTGAACATTAAGCCGGCAGGATTTGAACTTGAAAATGAAGTAAGGGACTTGATGAACTGCAAAGGACTATACTGAAACTTGATTTGATCTTGAACTCACACTTGATTTGAAAATCAATAAATATGAGCAAAGACATGAATAAACCTGGAATCAGCCTTGAACTATAGGAAACTCAAATCACAACTAGAACTTGAATGAACAAACCATAGAACCAATCTCTTGACAGTGTAGAGTTGGAACCAAGCATGAAGGAGCTTAATATCTCAAAGTGAAATTATAGCAATTCTTAATTAAATGCAAGAGGTACACACCAGATATAATAGTAGAGCCTCATGGACAACAACAATTCACATTCAATGAATGTAGCACCTTATAACCCAATGCAATAAAGAAGTGGAAAGGATACCATCCACTAATCAAATGATGATAAAGACTCATGGAATCAAATGATATTAGAAGGGTTTGATGCGTAATGGGCATAACAAGTCTTCATATTCAATGGAATGTGGATATCAAACAAATGTTGAATATTAAGCCCCTACGCATATTGTAACACATATTGAGAATCAATGAGAATGAGTGGATGTGGAACTCATGGTGAGCAAGAATTCAATAATCATTTGGTTGCAAACAATCATCAATAAAGATGAAGGATATGTGATCTACTTGCAAGCATGATTCAAAGGGATTCGTGAGGGAAATACTATCAGACGCATGATATGTATTTTCTTGTAAACACATAGTGCAACATACGGCCAATATAAAAATCAACAAATAGTGCACGACAATCTACCTGTACGAAGCAGCGAATAATTCTATCCAGAAGCTGCTACGCCACGCCACCGAATCTGCAATATTCGTACAAGCAGACAGAAGGCGTCTACAATTATTTCAAAATACCCCTACACGTGCACTATAAATTGTATACACATAGGTACACTAAAAGGGGTAAAAATAATTATAAAACCCTCATGGGCCCCGGCGAGCGTGCTATAGAAATACACGTGACGTCTAGAAATGCTGCGCGGGTTATCAAATTTGAACCCGATCCTCCTAAGAAGATAAAAGGAGTGGACAAGGTTCAATTATAAAATGCCCCCAAACACCCGCATGGGCCCCGGCGAGCGTGCTATAGAAATACACGTGACGTCTAGGGATGCTGCGCGGGTTATCAAATTTGAACCAGATCCTCCTAAGAAGATAAAAGGAGTGGACAAGGTTCAATTATAAAATGCCCCCAAACACCCCGATGATGGCCGTGTTGAATGCAGATCTCAACCGGAGGGGTTCCCCAAATATTTTCAAATATCTTCCAAAAGTCCACACAAAAATCCAAAGCTCCACCCAAATATCCAAAAATCCATAAATCCCAAATCCCAAAAATATTTAAAATTTGAAATACAACCATCAAATGCTTAAAGCAAAATCCATCCACCATCCGCAACAGTTTGCCGAGGTGGATAAATCTGAAAACAACCTCAACTCACAAAAGAGCTAAATGCCTAGTCGAAAATATCACTAGGATCCATTCTCAAACAATATCTTGCCAGTAAGGACGTGGTACGTGTCCTCTAACCGGCAGTTTCGCCGCCAAATGGCACTGCAGGTAAACGGTTATGACCCTGGGCCCTCTGAACCGAGTGGTTTTGCCGCCAAATGGCACCACAGATACCGGTTATGGCCAGAGCCAATACGTTCCTTAATGGCGTTAAATCCTTGAGATATGAATCAATAGGATATGATCGATAGGGCACAAAGCCCTCTGTTAGCTAAGGTGGATTCAAATTTGTCCCCTTAGACAAACATCCAACCCAGGTCTACAAGGTCCCCTTGGACGAAGCAACCCATGGCTGCCGACAAGGATCCTTCTGTCAGGTTGGGTCGACTACCTCCTCTGACTAAGTAGACCAGGGACCACGATGGCCCGGGACGACGGAACCATGGGATCTTGATCGGGTCCATCATCCATTCCCCCACCATCCGCTTTAAGTGCTAGATGGTAAAATTTCTATTTTTAAATATAAAATTTTTCCCAAATTTCCCAATCCAAATCTTCAAATCTTCCAAACCCAACTCTTCAATTTCCAACCATTTTCAAATTTCTATACCTATGATGCTACTATATGCCAGATAACACGTATCTTTATACATATCTGATTGACGACTAGCCTTAATCGAAAGTTTTCTCTCGTGATCGGGAGGGGTAATTAACTATAGGGGCTTGCGCCTATAGGAAACCAGAACTCAGATCATAAAGTCCTCGCAAAATGAGGGCGAAATCTCTGGGTAGTGTCTTATCTACAAACCCATCTGCCTTCCAAAATTTACCTCGGAACTTAATTCGTTAAAACTCCCTCGCCGAATAAGAAAAGCGCGAGCGGAGGCCGGGGCCGAATTTTTGGAGCCCACAGATTTCTGGCGACTCCGCTGGGGTTTGGTTTCTCTTTCCATCTTTGGCTAGTCGTCTTAATTTTATAGTAGCAGCTATATCAAATCGTACTCAAAATTTCGAGTGTTTCACGATGATCATTTAACGAATCAAAGTCCTGAATATTCTAAAATGATTATTTGACAAATTCATTCGGCATTCAACATAATTTTAAAATTATTTTTGTTACTTGCTTATGCTAATGATTTTTGTCTATTTTTGTTTTTGTGTTCTGTGTAAGTCTCTGCATTTTGAAAGTGTGGGGTGATGTATCAGATCTGATCACTAACCCTTGCCTTTCATTTATGCAGATGGATCTACAGAACACGCCGATGACCGTCCAGCTGGGACGAGGTGCCAGGATTCAGCTGGCTAATGCTATTATTGAGACCGGAAACACTGGAGCTACCATCCAATTTGGTAGTGTTGATTTTCCTGCAGTCGTTGCAAGGACTGCCGCCATTCTTGTGAATGGAAGGAATGCTGAAAGGCCTGCCAGGAGGCCCCATTCTACTGAAGCTGTCACCCGTTGTGTGCATCTGCCAACACAACAATCTGTTACTGAAAATCCTCGTGGGAAAATTTCTGTATTCGAGAGGCTATCACAGCCTAAAGCCCTGACCACTAGGAGAATTGTGAATGGTGGAAGAATCTCCGTGGTGACTGCAAACACCACCACTCTGTCAACCAGGTTATCTGCACCTGGGAAAAATGATGTTGAGGCCTCCTCATCTGGAGGAAGGCCTACAAGGAGGCAAATAAGGAAGATGAACGCTGAGCTCCGAGCTCAGCATCAACAACTCCCAGTTCACCCTTCCAATCTGTCGGCCCAAGAGCCTGAAGCCAATGTTCCTACTAGAAACAAATTTTCTGATCTAAAATGGGTGAAGAGGAATAGCTCCACTGGTGAGCTAAAGAAATCTTTTGGGAGCAATGACAGGAGGTCTCAGCTCCTCCAAAGAGAAAGGAACCTGAAACTCTCTCAGCCCGGGTCTATCGGGTCCTGAAGACTGTAAAGGAGAGAGGTCGGAAAAAGAAGAAGTTCCAACAGCCTTTGATGATCGAGGTTAGGAGGACTCCGCCAAGGGAAAGACTATCCTTTGTCGCAGAAAGAAGAGAAAGAAGATATGTCCCACGCGGTGAACATCGGGGTGTGACACCTGAACCATATGTTCAGGGATCCACCGCTGAAAGGTCCCGGTGGAAAGAAAAACAAGTCTGGAGGCCAAAGCCTCGAAGAAATGAAAAAGAAAGAAGAGAAAGAGGAACTGATCTGGGCGTGACATCTGGTGAGGCTTCCCGGAGATCCGTCCAAGTCTATAAACAACGTCAGAAGTGGGCCCCAAAAAGGACCCATAATGACACTCCTCCAGACGGTAGACACCTTGGAGAATCCTCCAGGGGATCCCGTTGCCCTCCATCCCCTCCAAAGGAAGAGACTAATTTTGATCGCAGCCCACTGATCGAAGAAGTCCCCGTGCCTAATCAGGAGCCGGAAATCCAATGGCGTCGTCGCTCGGAGATCCGAGTACTGGAGGAAGATATAGATGATCAAAATCTAGAGGAAGAAGAACTCCTTGAAGGGGAAGAAAATATTGAAGAAAACGTTGATGAATTTATGGAGGAAAATTTAGAAGAAAATATTGATGAATTTCTGGAAGAAAACTTGGAAGAAGGATTGGAAGAAATAAACAACGCCCTAGACATGGAAGTTGTCTATATGGTGACACATATAGACATTGATGATGGCGCCAATTATGATGAAGATGAAGATGAAGAGCGTTGGCAACCGCCACCCAGGCAAGTATATCGTCGTCGTCATCGAGAAGGGTCCACCACTGGCAGAAGTCGTCATTCTCAAGAAGAAGAAGAAGTGGAGGAAGTAGATGAAAACCCTTCTGAAGCCGAGAACGTCACACTCACTGAAATGCGACGACAAATGAGGCGACAAATGAGGGCCAAAGACAAGGAAATATCTCAGTTAAATGAGAAGATGACTGAGATGATGACTCAAATGGGGGCGATGATGCAGAAAAATGCTACTATTGGCGCCATGCCTAATCCTCCTGCTGACCCTCCAAACTTCCAAGCGCCACAAGGTTCAGGAGTACAGGGAGCCCCTGAAGGTGGTCGCGAAGCCCATAATATCGTTCGCCAGCCCACTCCGCAGAATATTGCAAGTACTTCCGAGCCTGTGACAGCTGCACAGTTGGAAGGAATCATCACAGAAAAGATCAGGGCTATTATACCCGTCGATCAAGCAGAAAAGTTGGTGGGCAAAGGTCGTCCGTACCCGGCTGAGTACGACCAAGTACCGTACCCAAAAGGGTATTCTGTACCAAAGTTCAATACTTTCAATGGTACTAACAATCCCCGACAGCACCTGACACAATTTAAAGCCACCTGTGGGAACACAGGAGGAAATGACGCCCTACTCTTCCGACAATTCGTCACCAGTTTGACAACAACTGCTTTCGAATGGTATGCTGAACTACCGAATGATTCTGTGAAGACCTTCGCTGAATTAGAAAATATGTTCGTGAAGAGATTCGCTAGTGCAACTGAGAAGATTACGATCGCTGACCTCGCTCTGGATAAGAGAAAAAGAGAAGAATCAGTGACTAAATACATCACTCGCTGGCGAAATTTGAGCATGAAATGTGAGCAGCAGTTAGAAGAAGAGCATGCCGTACAGTTGTTAATGGGCAACATTGATGACAAGATGCAACCCTTCCTGTGCATGGCTACAATCAACACATTTCAAGACTTGCTCGACAGAGTGGCCAAATTTGAGAAATTGAATTTGTCCAGATCAGAAAATCACGCTGATAAGCCCAAAAAGGCTAAAGCCCCGGGTGCTAGAAGGGGTGAGGCCGACTCTACATTCTTCTCTAGAGCTGATAGAGAAAAACAAGTAATTTATAACGTAGACAAAGGCAAACAGCCGATGCAATATCAAGAAAAGCCTAAACAGGCCTACAACCCCACCCCCCAACCGAAGCTGATATTAGAGGGAAATGATAAGCCACGGACTTATCAAGCTGGAGGCTAGAGACAGGCAATAGGAACTGGTGATAGAACGTTCCAATCCCTCAAAGATAAAATGAATAAAGAATATTCATTCAAAAGGGAGAGTGTCGCCAAATTATTTCGACAAGTGTTGAAATCGGGTCTAGAACTGCCTGAATGCAAGAGACCCGAAGAGTCGAAGCACACTGGTGACCCAAATTATTGCCCATATCATCGGGTGCTCAGCCATCCTATTGAAGATTGCTACATCTTCAAGGATTGGCTTGAAAGAAAATATCAGAAGGGAGAGATCACATTGTCCGATAATGTATTGTCTCACCCTAAAAAGGAATCAGCTCGGGTAGTCACGTCCTCTTCCGTACCCCTGGTTGAAGAAAGAAGAAATGAAAAGAAGCCAAGTCAAGAAGAACAGTGGGAGACTGCGGTCTCTAAGAAGACTGTGAAAATGTTGAAGCAGTTTGAAGGAATTTCAGGTGTAAAGTGGAAGTCTCCTATCGAGCCAATAATAGATTTGAAGGCACTGTCGGTGGTACGACCTTCTACTTCAAAACAGTTTTCCAACCAAGTTGGTTCTTCAAAGACTGAAAAGAAGAAATCATCCAAGAAGAAAACCAAGCTTAAGAAGCCTAAAGAGAAAAAGACTGCAACTCAGAGGGTTATTGACAGTTTGGATGAGTACTACCAGACTGTGAGGCGACCTATCAAGCTCGCTGACTTCATGTCGGAGCTTAAGATAGACGAAGCCGAAGAAAATGATGAGAATTCTCTTCCCAAAGAAGTATGTCGGGTCATCTCAGTGGCGCCAAGTACCTCGATAAAAGAGGAATACACAGAAGAAGTATCCTCTGAATCTTGTATGATGGTTTTGTTTATGGATTACAGTTCGGAGGAGGATTTGTATTTTCCAGAGGGAGACGAATCAGACCCTAGTATAGCGTCTCGGATGAGACATGTAAACCTGGGTGGTGATTCTGAATCAACAGATGAGTCCCTAGACGCGACAATGGCTGACTCTGAAGAAAATGTACAGTTAAATGACTCTGAACCGGAGGAGATCGCTCAAGTGCAGTTAAGAAGCGGCAAGATACTACCGCCTCCACCAAAGAAAGGGGTCTTCAACAAAGACAAGGAGAAAGAGATAATTATCAACGATGACATTATCCCTGAAGATCCTAAGAAAAAGAAGACTTCAGCCAATGGGATAGATTATAATATCTTATCCCATCTAAGAAAAATTCCAGCACAACTCAGCATATACGATGCTTTGGTGATGTCTAAAGACCTTCGGGAGACTCTGATTCAGGCTCTCAAAGATCCCGAAAGATACGAGACGTATTTTGCTGAACGTAATTTGACTGAGGTTCTACAAGCTCGTAATGAGCCATTTATGACTTTCTCCGAAGAGGATATGATGCTCGGAACTGCAGACCATAATCGTCCTCTGTATGTTACTGCAGAGAGCGATAAGCTGATCATCAGTTGAATCTTAATCGATCCTGGATCCTCCGTGAATCTGATAAGCTTGAAAGCACTGAGATCCCTCTGCCTTGATGTGGAACACCTCGGGCCAGATAAACTGATGGTGCATGGTTTCAACGAGAAAGGACAGAAAACCCTTGGATCATTCATGCTCCCTCTAGTATTTGGAGAGCTCCATACAGAAGCTAAATTCCATGTGATTGATGCGGATACTTCATTCAAGGCGCTACTAGGTCGTCCCTTGTTGCATGAATATGGCATTGTCCCGTCAACATTACACCAGTGTATGAAATATCTCAAAGATGGAGAAGAATTCAGGATCTCTGGTGATATTCAGCCATTCACAGTTCATGAAGCAACAGTCTATGAAGTAGCACGGTATTTCATGCCAAAGAAACAAAAGTCTTCGAGCTCCCTCGAAGCTAAAGCATCAAATTCGAAGAGTATAAAGCGACCTGAACTGGAGGGTAGGAAAAAACAGGTGGGGAGAAAGAAGGCAGTGCCGACTCTTCCCAAAGCGCCGACCATTCCAAAGGAAAAGAAGCATGTACCTCATATGGGAAGTGACACAGATGAAGATGATGTTACTCCTGCTAAATCTCGAAAAGTATGCCAGTCCACAGATGAATGGAGTAGGCAGGTCGAATTTTCAAATGATGATTATGACTACGACTCTATTTATATGAACACGGTGCAGAATGTGTTCTCTAGAAGAATAGACAGTCTATCAATTTCAGATAGTGTGCTTGTAGTCACGCGTGTTCCCTTACAACATTTCAAAGAAATTATTCCACGCGAGATGCATAAAGTTGAAGAACTCGCCACTCTCTATCTGCCTCCCCGTAAAAATGGGACCGTGCCAGGGAATGTGTTATATTCCACGGGAGTTCGTGAAGAGGAGAATCATGATTGGGATTGCATGATCCTCGACTCCGAGGAGTTATTTCCTACGAGGCTACCCAGATTCAATACCAAGAATATTCAAAGAATGCTACGAAAACAAGTCAATATTCCTACCACCAAGCGACAACTTCATACAAGTTTGGACCTGTGGTATGGGAGGGGTCCGTGTCCGTTACGACAGAAGGATACAGATGCATATAAAGGTATCGGATTCATTAAGAGAAAATTCCTCCATAAAGAGATTTGTCGCGCCATCACATGCGTGGAAATTGAATCTGAGGATGATGTTGCTGAAGAGACATACGAGGCTGATGATTATGATGAGCAGCCCGTAGAAGCCGAGCCTGCACCAGAAGAGCTTGAAGATGGTGGACAGGCAGCCACTATGGATGAACTAAAAGAAGTCAACTTGGGGACTGAGGAGGATCCTCGCCCAACCTTCATTAGTTCTCTCCTACCCGAAGAACAAATAGAAGAAATAAAAGAGCTCCTCTGTGAATTCAGGGATTGCTTTGCCTGGACATATGCTGAGATGCCTGGCTTATCCCCTGATGTAGCAGTTCACAGATTAGCAATCAAACCGAATGTAGCACCCGTCAAGCAAGCTCCAAGGAGAATGAGATTGGAGATTGAAGAACAAGTGATAGCTGAAACAAAGAAATTAATAGAGTCAGGCTTCATCCGAGAAGAAAAGTATGCCGATTGGATTGCTAATATCGTCCCTGTGAAGAAGAAGAACGGACAGATTCGTATCTGTATTGACTTTCGGGACCTCAACAAGGCGTGCCCAAAAGATGATTTTCCACTTCCTGTATCCAAACTCCTTGTGGATAATACGTCAAACTACGATATGTTCTCCTTCATGGATGGATCGTCAGGATACAATCAAATCAAGATGACGCCCGAAGATGAAAAGCATACATTGTTTAGGATGCCCATCGGAATTTTCTGCTACACAGTCATGCCCTTTGGCCTGAAGAACGCTGGTGCCACCTACCAACGAGCGATGACTCACATATTTGATGATTTGATACATCAAAAGGTCGAGTGCTATGTGGACGACCTTGTTGTCAAGAGCATGGATCGAAGAAATCATCTAAATGACTTGAGGATTGTGTTTGAGAGAATCAGAAAATATGATCTGAAGATGAATCCTCTCAAATGTGCCTTTGGAGTCTCTTCTGGCAAATTTTTGGGGTACGTTGTCCGTCATCGAGGTATCGAAGTTGACCCCAATAAGATCAAGGCAATCATGGAGATGCCACCTCCAAAGAACCTTCGACAGCTTCGCTCACTACAAGGACAACTGGCTTTCATTCGGAGATTCATATCAAACCTATCGGGTAGGTGCCAGCCGTTTTCAAAATTAATGAAGAAAGATGTCAGTTTCAAATGGGATGCAGAATGTCAGGAGGCGTTTGATAGCATCAAAAGATATTTGTTGAATCCGCCCATTCTCGCAGCGCCAATTCCGGGGAAGCCTCTTATACTGTATACAGCTGCACTAGAAGAGTCCCTCGGAGCACTATTGGCCCAGAATAATGAAGATGGAAAAGAAAATGCGCTCTACTACATCAGTCGAAGGTTGATTGGAGCAGAAAGCCTTTATTCCCCAATTGAAAAGCATTGTTTGGCGCTGATTTTTGCAGTTCAGAAACTCCGCCACTATATGCTATCCCATAAAATCACACTGATATCAAAGATCGATCTGCTGAAGTTCTTGATGACAAGACCAGCGTTGACAGGTCGTCTAGCCAGGTGGGCAGTATTGTTATTGCAGTTTGAAATCATATACGTGCCACAGAAGGCGGTGAAAGGACAAGCCTTTGCAGATTTTCTTGCTGCACACCCAATCCCGGCTGATTCTCCACTAAATGATGATTTGCCCGATGAGCAGATAATGCAGGTCGAGGAGAATGAAAGGCTACCATTCTGGGAAATGTACTTCGACGGGGCATCGTCGATTAGACCTGTCTGACCTCCAAATATTGCAAGAGCCCGAGCCGGCATTGATCTCATTTTCGTAGCACCCGAGGGAGGCATAATGAGATTCTCATTCAGTTTGACTGAACCTCGAACCAACAACGAAGTCGAATACGAAGCTCTATTAGCAGGGTTGGAGATTGCGATCGATGTCAGAATCCAACATCTCCAAATCTTTGGTGATTCTAAGCTTATAATAAATCAGGTCCTCGATATTTATAAGGTTAGCAAAGTCGAATTGGCCCACTATCACCGGCGAGCCCTCGAGCTTCTGAAGCAAGTACCAAATGTCAAAATGGCTCGAATTCCTCGAGGACAGAATGCTAAAGCAGATTGTTTGGCTAAATTAGCCAAAGAAATGGCGAACATCAACGAGGAGAAGCCTATATTCATTGGAGTTTACACTCGTAGGGTCTTGGAGCCCACTTTATTACAATTCCCAAGGGCAGAAGGAATTCCAGATTCAAGTCAACAAGATAAAATTTCAGTTGACCCTCAACCTCTCCATCAGATCATTATGGAAAATTATCCGGAAAGATATCATACGGCCAAGAGACATAAAGCTAGTCAAGCTTCAGAATCGTGGTGGCATTGTTTAAATATTGAAGTCGAAAATGATTGGAGACAGCTATTCATTGACTACTTCAAAGAAAACAAACTCCCGACAGAAAAGTCTATGACCGCACAAATTCGAAAAAGGGCGTTGAGATACGCATTTGTTAATGACACGTTGTACAGACGAGCCTTTGATCAAATGTGGCTAAGATGCTTGGAGACCAAGGAAGCTGATAAAGTGGTAGCAGAAATCCACGAAGGGCTTTGCGGAGCACATCAGTCAGGTCCCAAAATGACCGCTAAAATCAAGAGAATGGGTTACTATTGGCCGACCATGGTCAGAGATTGTATTGACCACGCTAAGAGGTGCCACGAGTGTCAAATCCACGGTGATGTTATACATCAGCCTCCAAATCCACTGCACCCAACAATAGCATCATGACCATTTGAATGCTGGGGCACTGATATAATCGGGCCAATAGATCCGCCGTCATCAGCGGGGCACTGTTTCATTCTAGCAGCTACAGACTACTTTTCCAAGTGGGCAGAAGCAGCTCCATTCAGAGAGGTCACATCCGAGCATGTGATCAATTTCTTTACCCACAATGTAGTCTATAGATTTGGTGTGCCACGCCGAATAATCTCAGACAATGGTACTGCTTTCAAAAGTACAAAAATCTATAAGTTCGTTGACCGGCACAAAATCGATTGGCGATATTCATCCATATACAATCCAAGAGCAAATGGATTGGCAGAAGCCTTCAACAAGACGCTGGTGAAATTGTTGAAGAAGATTCTCACCAAGAATAAAAGAGAGTGGCATACGAAAATGGCAGAGGCACTGTGGGCGTATCGTACAACCTGCAAAACTCCAACCAAAGCCACTCCATATTCTCTAGTGTTCGGTGTTGAAGCCGTATTACCATTAGAGATTGAACTACCGTCACTTCGGGTAGCAATCCAAAATGATCTTTCTCAAGAGCAAAATGTCCGTCTCAGAATGGAAGAGCTTGATGCACTCGATGAAATCAGGTTACAAGCTCAACAAAACTTGGAAATCTACCGAGGAAGAATGACAAAGTCCTTTGATTGAATGGTGCGTCCTCGATCATTTCAGGAAGGAGAGTTGGTCCTGGTGCTGAGAAGACCAATCATCCCACACAGAAAAATTGGTGGCAAATTTGTATCCAATTGGGAAGGTCCATTCGTCATCGAGAAAGTGTACCAAGGAGGAGCATATCAGTTGATCGATCTGAACGGTCAGAGGCCTATACCCCCAATCAACGGTCGACACCTAAAGAAATATCACGCATGAAAATTCCATATCTGATGTATTTTGTGATAATCAAAATTTTATATGCATATTTATTAATGCATGTTTGCTCATATTTTGAAATTCTCTTGTGTAGCAAGAACGCATTTCAAAATCCTCCATCAGACTGGGGGCATTTTAAATATTTATTTGGGTCGACATCGCGCTGCGTGCCGAGATCCCCAAATAAATATTTAAAATCTTAAAGACAAAAAGCCTATCCAAAATGTCCCTACGAGACAGGGGGCATTTTAAATATTTATTCGGGTCGACATCGCGCTGCATGCCGAGATCCCCGAATAAATATTTAAAATTATCAATCCAAATGTTATTTTGTGCTAAAGAATACAAAGATTTCTTTTTCAAAGTCTATGCAGGTGATCTTTCAAAAGTTAGAGACACCTTCTCCAACAAACCAAGACTCAAAGGTCAAGAAAAAGACTTTTGTGGCTACACACTCCTACAAAATTGAGCCAAAGAAGCTTAAAGTCTTTCAACAGCTTGAAGCTTAAGGTTCGAATGGGTGTAAAAGGTCGGATCCAACACGCCCAAATATGGCCGAATCGCTGGCAGCTCCGTCTACTCAACAAGCCATAAGAAAGGCCGTAGTAGCGGAACCCCCACTTCGTCAACCCGTCAGTAGGGACTGTAGGAAGTATGAAGTCAAATTTGACTCGACCAGTTCAAGTGATCGTAGTCTACAAAATTCTCCTAAGTGACTGGAGAATCAAAATTTCAGTGGAAGGATAAGTCTCAAGCAACTACCAAATGTTTGTAGGCTCCAAAATCTTCAACCATAAAGGAAGACTCCAAATCTGTCAACTTCAGCAAAATCAGCATTGGGAAGTACAATTCCCATAGCTCAAGTCTGAAGCCTGAATGGGTGTAAGAGGTCGGATCCAACAAGCTCAAATATGGCCGGATCGCTGGCAGCTCCATCTACTCAACAAGCCATAAGAAAGGCCGCAGTAGAGGAACCCCCATTTCAGCAACCAGAGGACAAAGAGCTATCAAATTCTAGCTCTCCCGATCTGATGAACTCAAGTGATTCAGATTAAAGTCTTCTCAAGTGGTTAAGAATCAAGATACTACCTACGGTGCTATCAACTGAATCAAGAACCTACAAATCCTTCAACAAATCCGTAAAGCACAAAGCGAGGATTGAAGGAATTTTTCTTCAACAAGTCCGTCAAAACACGAAGCAAAGGACCGAAGAAAATTATCCCAAAGTTCATGAAAAGCCCTAGGCTGAACTAAGTGGATTATGTCATCAATAAGTCCGTTATGCACAAAGCTCTGGACTGATGACTTCTTGCCATCGACCTAATACAAACCTAAGGGTTTAGGTCACCGGCATCTACTCCTTCAACAAGCCCGTCAAAGCAAGAAAGCAAAGGGTCGAAGGTACAAAAATCACCTGACAAGTTAATAAAGACAAATCAGACGATTCTCTATCAATGTCCGCAGCACAAAGCACATGACAAAAGAAATCAGTATCTCAACTATCTATTGATACATCTAAAAGATTCAAAAATAAAGGGAGATTAGTGTGACATCCAAGCAAAATTTTGGAGATCCACTAAAAGAAGATCTTAGTGTGACATCCAACTGAAATTTTGGAGATCCACTAAAAGAAAGCCCTAGTGTGACATCTAGAATAAATATCTAGAGATCCACAAGGACAAACAGCTTACAACAAACGTGATTCGCTCTAGACGCGTACCACATTTGTTGGGGGGGCATTTGTTAACCTCAGAATAACAAAACAAAACAAAGAAAATCTCGCGTATAAACCTCTTACCTGTCGTCCTCAAAATCATGCCGAAATCCCGCTACTTACCTCGTATCGGTCGAAGACATCCACGAATCCTGCTGAATCGGCGCCGCTCCAGTCATTCCTCCGCAATCCCTGCCGAAATCCAGCTCTCGATTGTTGCCCCATTCCCGTCGTTAAATACCGGACCCGTGGAAGCCTTCGGGATTCATTCGCAGAATTTCTGAAGCAGTCGAGCCCTCACTGCCTCTAGCTCTTCCACTTCGCACTCCAGCTCAATCCACGATCGCTGCAGCTCTTCCTCCCGATCCCGACGACGTCCACGACACTCCTCACACGAAGCTCTCCCGATCACCTTCTCTGTGCCGAACCTCCAGTCGGCCGAGCCACTCTCCCTGTGCCGACACCAAAGCCGAACCCCGATCAGAGCTCTCCAACCCGATTCCTTCCTCCTCCCTCCTCCGATCTCCACCCAGCTGTCGATTTACCCTCTCCACCTCCACGCCTCTTATAACCGACGCCAATCCATCTCTCCCGTCGGCCAACACAGAGAGAAAGAGAGAGAAATTGAGAGAGAGAGAGGAGAGATCTACATACTCGGCCTCCTCCCGTTCGTCCCCGAGCCGAGACCCCCATCCCGATCCTTTCCCCTCTTACCCGAGCCCTAACTCCACTTAAAATATAACTCAACTCACCCGACTCAGTCCCAACTAGCTCCACTCAGTCCCGACTCGACAGCCTAACTCAACCTAACTCCTCCAACACATTACTTGGCTCAAGGTTATCCCTACTTCTAATTACTATTAGTTATAATTAAGTTATTATAATTATTCATAGTTATAATTATTATTAATTATGATAATTATGTTATCATAATTAATTAATAATTATAATTAGTGTTAATTATAATAATTATTTTACTATAATCATTAATTATAATCAATTTATATTAATTATAATTTTTTTAATTATAATTAATATAGATTAATTATAATTAATTATTTATTAATTATACCTAATTAACACTAATTATAATTAGTTGTTGTTGATTGTAATTAATCTTAAATTAATGATAATTAATTTTCATCAATTATAATTAAGTTTGATTAATTATAAGTAATTATAATTAATTCTTCATTAATTATAAATGATTTTAATTAATTCTAATTAATTTCTATTAATTATAATTAATTACTCTTAATTATGATTGGTTGTCAACATAAAATGCTTCCCTCTTTCTCCCTCGATCCGCACCGATGGCCGCCAAGGTATAACTTCTAAACCCTAAAACTCCGAGAACTCGTTTCAACGCATTCGTCGAGACAAAACGACCACCTATGCATGCTTTTCTTAGCGTGGTGGGAGGGAGTGCGTCCCGACGCTTGCGACGAAGCGGGTAATCACCCAAATTCCTTCTTCGAAGTTCGTATCGCCTTGGAAACCCCGCCTATGCACGCTTTTCTTAGCGTGGTGGGAAGGGATCCCGGTGCGATGCGCGCGACGAAGCGGGGATACCCTTAAGTACCCGCTTGCGGGGAAATAACTGTTCTTGCAAAATATTTCAAAAAAATAAAAAAAAAATACTTTTTTTACACACAAAAATACCCATGCACGCTTTTCTTAGCGTGGTGGGGGATCGAAAAATTAAACGGCCGCGGTGTCCTCGAAAGAGGGCATCTACCATGCACGCTTTTCTTAGGGTGGTGGGAAAGGCCCAGTTTTCCGTAGTTTTCCCCTAAACGGGGGAGACGCCGGAAGGTTGCCGAAATTTCGGGTGAAATGTTGCTACACTGAACTTGATTGAACTCGGACTTGAACTCAAGAGGCTACAAAAGACTTGACTTGAGCTAGAACAAGAACTTGATTTGAACATTAAGCCGGCAGGATTTGAACTTGAAAATGAAGTAAGGGACTTGATGAACTGCAAAGGACTATACTGAAACTTGATTTGATCTTGAACTCACACTTGATTTGAAAATCAATAAATATGAGCAAAGACATGAATAAACCTGGAATCAGCCTTGAACTATAGGAAACTCAAATCACAACTAGAACTTGAATGAACAAACCATAGAACCAATCTCTTGACAGTGTAGAGTTGGAACCAAGCATGAAGGAGCTTAATATCTCAAAGTGAAATTATAGCAATTCTTAATTAAATGCAAGAGGTACACACCAGATATAATAGTAGAGCCTCATGGACAACAACAATTCACATTCAATGAATGTAGCACCTTATAACCCAATGCAATAAAGAAGTGGAAAGGATATCATCCACTAATCAAATGATGATAAAGACTCATGGAATCAAATGATACTAGAAGGGTTTGATGCGTAATGGGCATAACAAGTCTTCATATTCAATGGAATGTGGATATCAAACAAATGTTGAATATTAAGCCCCTACGCATATTGTAACACATATTGAGAATCAATGAGAATGAGTGGATGTGGAACTCATGGTGAGCAAGAATTCAATAATCATTTGGTTGCAAACAATCATCAATAAAGATGAAGGATATGTGATCTACTTGCAAGCATGATTCAAAGGGATTCGTGAGGGAAATACTATCAGACGCATGATATGTATTTTCTTGTAAACACATAGTGCAACATACGGCCAATATCAACACGAAGTCAATGATAGCTCTTACTACATCTATGTACAAACACTGACGAAAGATCGTAGATGTTAGAAGAAATTATAGTGTGCCCACAAGTGACTATAGAAGGTCTATCATGCATACAATGATTCATCTACAAGCATTTGCAATGCAAGGCAGGAGATTAGTTAGTGCACTATGACCCGCCTATAAAAATCAACAAATAGTGCACGACAATCTACCTGTACGAAGCAGCGAATAATTCTATCCAGAAGCTGCTACGCCACGCCACCGAATCTGCAATATTCGTACAAGCAGACAGAAGACGTCTACAATTATTTCAAAATACCCCTACACGTGCACTATAAATTGTATACACATAGGTACACTAAAAGGGGTAAAAATAATTATAAAACCCGCATGGGCCCCGGCGAGCGTGCTATAGAAATACACGTGACGTCTAGGGATGCTGCGCGGGTTATCAAATTTGAACCCGATCCTCCTAAGAAGATAAAAGGAGGGGACAAGGTTCAATTATAAAATGCCCCCAAACACCCGCATGGGCCCCGGCGAGCGTGCTATAGAAATACACGTGACGTCTAGGGATGCTGCGCGGGTTATCAAATTTGAACCCGATCCTCCTAAGAAGATAAAAGGAGTGGACAAGGTTCAATTATAAAATGCCCCCAAACACCCCGATGATGGCCGTGTTGAATGCAGATCTCAACCGGAGGGGTTCCCCAAATATTTTCAAATATCTTCCAAAAGTCCACACAAAAATCCAAAGCTCCACCCAAATATCCAAAAATCCATAAATCCCAAATCCCAAAAATATTTAAAATTTGAAATACAACCATCAAATGCTTAAAGCAAAATCCATCCACCATCCGCAACAGTTTGCCGAGGTGGATAAATCTGAAAACAACCTCAGCTCACAAAAGAGCTAAATGCCTAGCAGAAAATATCACTAGGATCCATTCTCAAACAATATCTTGCCAGTAAGGACGTGGTACGTGTCCTCTAACGGCAGTTTCGCCGCCAAATGGCACTGCAGGTAAACGGTTATGACCCGGGGCCCTCTAAACCGAGTGGTTTTGCCGCCAAATGGCACCACAGATACCGGTTATGGCCAGAGCCAATACGTTCCTTAATGGCGTTAAATCCTTGAGATATGAATCAATAGGATATGATCGATAGGGCACAAAGCCCTCTGTTAGCTAAGGTGGATTCAAATTTGTCCCCTTAGACAAACATCCAACCCAGGTCTACAAGGTCCCCTTGGACGAAGCAACCCATGGCTGCCGACAAGGATTCTTCTGTCAGGTTGGGTCGACTACCTCCTCTGACTAAGTAGACCAGGGACCACGATGGCCCGGGACGACGGAACCATGGGATCTTGATCGGGTCCATCATCCATTCCCCCACCGTTGTGATGGGAATAATGTTAGGGTTTGGGCATTTTGAATTTGGCTGAAATTTGAGATCTCTTAGATTTAGGTTTCTTTGGGCTCTAGCGGTGTCTAGAGATTTGGGAGAGATCGATCCTCCTCTCGAATTGATGATCAATTGTATCTTGGCTGATTTATTCATCTACTAGTGAAATACAAGCTTTCCTTTGAGTTTTCTCTCAGAATTTCTCTGGATTGGTGCTGTAAACAGCAGATTTCTGCTGTTTTCTGTTCTGGACAGCAATATCTTTGCTGTTGGTTCACCGATTTGGGTTAGGTTTGCTTGCGAACTCAAGTATTACCTTAGGGTTACTTGCGAACTCAAGTCTTTCCTATCATCTTCCTGATTACATAACATGTCTATCCCTTTTGATATGACATTCCCAAATTATTGTATGTTATGTACATAAGATATTTACTGGAGTTTGAAGATAAAAAGATAAAAAGTTGTGAACATTTAACTGCAAATTGAATATTGTCTCATATTGTGGACCATTCTAATATAACTAAACTATTGGTATCCACTCAGGCTTCGTTTGGGACGGCTTTCTTACTGCTTCTTAAAGCAGCTTTCTTATAAGGCTTCATTTGGGATGGCTTTCTTACTGCTTCTTAAAACAACTTTCTTTTACTAGAAAGCTGTTTTAAGAAGCAGTAAGAAAGCCATCCCAAATGAAACCTCAGATGATTTCCTTGAATCACTCTTCTTCCTTGTCAAATATTGTCTCATCATTAAGTTAGTGTTTTTTTGGCTCCAGTTTTTTCTTACGCTCTAGTTAAACATTGGTCTCACCGTTGTGATGGGAATAATGTTAATGTCAGAAAGACAAGATGCTGAGACTGAGCAATATGCTGAGAAGCTTAAGCGCAAGGGACAGCAACCACAACATTTTGGAACTTATATGAAGCTTAATGTGTCAAATTTCCCTGCTGAACTGATACAAGGTATAGTGCCTTCTTTAGCAGCTTTAACTGACTGGCTCTTGAAAGTTTAACTTTTTGAGATAGAAGCTATACTCTATCTAATAAATGTTGTTCTAATTTTCTTTTGGAACTAGTTGATTATTATGGTCTAGCTACTGTAAATTTTTAGAGTTTTTGGATACAGCTGATAGTTCTCATTTGTTTTAGGTGGAAAAAGGGGACACGAATGCAAAAGACTTCGTTGGGATACAAAAAGAGGTTTGGCATAAATTGACTATTTGACTTGGTCTTCCATAGTGAATATATTATCTAAGTTCTATATCAAATACTATTGTTTAGTTCTTATTCAACGAGTGAATTGATAAAATTTATCTTAACATATTATGATGCAAACCTGTCCATAGCTAGTGATTTGGAGCCCATTGCAGTGAATTTCTCATGGTATATATATATATTCTTTTTTTTCCCTTTTTTTAACGGGTTTGTTTTTTAAATCTTGATCATTTTCGTGTTAAATTCTAAAGCAGTTTCCAAGTAGCTAGATGCTAATTCTGTAGCTACTGCTGATGTTAACATTCTTCTTTTTCTTTGTGAGGATGCTCACCAATTGCCCTTGCTATTATTCTAAAAGGGAATTATTTTCATCAAAATCAAGTCACTTACTAAAATTAAAAGCTTTGGTGTGCCGATGAGACTGGTATTTACCTTTGCTTTGGCGCACCCACAGCACACTGCTGCCTGATTCTGCTTCTGCTTTCCGAGCACACACACACATACATATATGCAACAACGTGTTTTTGAAGTTTAATGTCTGGAACAATGCTTATTTCAAATTTTCTCTTTTTTTGGGCACTAGATGAATTCAGTTTGTTTGACAAGCTTGAAGAGAAAGAGAAGGTGAGTGAAAGAAGATTATAGTTCTCTTTACATATTTTTTGCACTTTTAGCAAGCTGAACAACGATGAAGTGGTAATTAACCCATTGACGCTTCTGTCCTCGTATTTTATTTCCAATTCTTTTTTTCTACATTTGATCTTCCACACCCCTCCTTTCCATCTTTTATCCTTCCATCTCTCTGCCCCCCCTAACCCATTTTTTCCTGGCCCCTTCCGTTCTATCACTATATCTATCACATTTTCGACCATTTTCTCTGTTTTACTCTCCCTGTTCATGGTAACACATTGCTTCACATCGAACAAAACTTTTGTGCTTCTGATAATCTTCCAGCAAATGAAAATGCAAGCATCTACCTGATTTCCAGGATGGTGATGGAAAGGATAATAGTGTAAAGGAAAAGAAAGATGGTGATGAAGAAGAGGAAGAAGATTTAGAGAATGAAGAGGCAGAAAGCTCGGAGGATGATTATGCTCAGGTATTAGCTAAATCTTGAAAAACCTTTGAGTGTGATTATCATGTTATGATCTTTCAGGGAAGTTTTTGTGTTATCACCTTCTTTTTCAAGTATGTTGCATACACAGTGAATGCACACACTCAAACTAATATTGAAACAAAAATAACATCAATTACTGGTAAATTTCAAAGCCCCCCTTCTGCAAATAAAAAAGGAAAAATACCCTTGAATATTTGCAGGCGAAGCATCAGAATTGAGAAGAAAAAAAAAAAAGTCACACAGATTTAAAATGGATTTTAGCTTGTTGAATGAGTTTCTATTTAGTAATCTTGCCCCAATGTTCGTTAAACAGCTCTTTAGACTCAAAATTGAATTAGATATATAAATAATTGCTGGAAGTCAACTGAAATTTATATTTTTCTGCACAGAATGAGTACTTTGATGATGATGAGGATGATTTTAACAGAGATGATGATCCAGGTAAGCATGTTTATGGCCTCATGAAAAAGTTACTCTATTATGTTACATCTTAAGCCCAGAACAGATATTGCTGAAGTTCTTTGATATTTGCCAAATTTTTTGCTTTTAATATGTTGATAAATTTCTTAATTCGGATTCTCCAGTGGAAGACTACTATGACTGAAGGAGCAGCGCTTCAATGTCAGCTGTAAGCAAAGGTAATAACACTAATTTTGCCCCGTTTTCTCAAATCTCATTTGGACCTGAAGACTTTCTTCTGTATTGTATCTTGTAGGCCATATGGCAGCTAAAACTGGACGCAGTTGCAGATTAATGTTATTCTCATCTTCAAAAGGTACATTTAGAGCTGTGGCTTCTTGATTGACAGAGCTTTTCCTTGCAATCCTCTGCTTTTCTTATTTAGGGCTTGGGACTTGCAAAAATAATGGATAGAAATTATTTATACAACAATGGCAACATCATCAAGCCTTTGTCCCACTACTGTGGGATCGGCTACATGAATCCTTTTTTTTTTTCTCCATTAGGGTTTAGGTAAAAATACTGGAAGAGAAAAGTGTAGGGTTGCGTTAGATGGTCGGCAGCTATCGTAAAACTTGTCGAATAAAACATGAATAGAAATTTATTATAATAAGAATAATTTAATAATAAAAGAGCTTTGTTGTACTCAAATTTACCTCAAAATTTGTTTGAACCTATCGATTAATCAAATACATAATATGTCACTACCTTTTTTATAATATTTTTTATTAATGATGATCGGATATAATCTTTGGTTTATATATATATATATATATATATATATAAGATTTCCTTGATATAAATTAAGGAGATCAATAAGTAATTAAATTCATCAATTATAGTTCAAAAAGCAACTGAATCAGTGGGTTTTGGATCTTGAATCTACTTTTTTTTTTTTTCTCTTTTAGTTTTTGGTCTCTCGAAAGGCATTTCGAATTTTGAATGATAACATTATTATTATGTTAATTTTATTAAATTTTAATAATATTTATTATTTATTACGTCATCCAGTTCGATCCCGGTTAGACCGGTCGAACCGTGAACCTCTCCTTCTTCCGGTTCGTTGTCTGATATTCAAGGATTGCACTAATCTCAAGATAAATTCAAAAATAATGAAGCACACCGTGAGCAAAATTTCTATGAAAGAATCACATGAACTTGTATGTTTTTTTCGTTCTCTTATCTATTTTGATTTTTCAATAAAAATAGTCTTACATAGAAACTTAGGCTTCATTTGTTACATTTTTTTGTTGCTTTTTACAGTAATTTTTTAGCTAAAAAATTTGTGCAAGCATCATAAAAATAATGATAAGAAGCTGTCCCAAATAAAAGCTTAATTAGCTCTCAAGTATGGTGGTATGCATGGAAACCATCAAAGAAGAAGCAATCCTATCTTCTTGAAAAGCTTTTGTCTCTCACTTACCTTAAAAAAAAACATGGCAGGAAGAATCCCTTCCTCATTGCAAGTCTTTACAATTTCTCTATTGGTTTCTTCCACGAGAAATTGTGCAACAACTAGAGGGGAACAATAACATCTAATTTAGAAGTCTTAAGTTTCGTTTAGGATAGTTTTCTTTATGTTTTTAAAAGCGGTTTTTTAATATAAAAAATTTTATATTAAAACTTTTTTTACTAAAATAGCTGTTTTAAAAAACAATAAAAAACTATCCTAAATAAAACCTTAGTTGAATAGAGTCAATTTGCCTAACAATAGTGATGGAGAATTTGAAGAGATGGAAGAGCAAAACCCATTTTTTTATCCAAAGTTGATAAACTGGACATGACTCCAATTTTTATTTTATGGGAGACTAGCCACTAGCTATTCCAAAAGAAAGGGCCATCAAATCATACTTGTAAGTCTATCATAGATGGTGAACTATTTTGTGCAGGTCCTGAACGGGGAGAATTGTCTGATTTATCTCTATGATCAATAAAAAGGGTAGTTCACATAGACAAAATTGGATGGTTCTTCCCGCCTAGTATACGCAGAGAATAATCTCTCATCATAGAGGCAAGCAATTTGTATTTCACTCAATTCATCATTCATCAAATATTCAAATTATATTGTGAGCATACATATTCATAATATTAAAAAAAAAGAGAGAACATAAAGAGAGAAAAATATTACATAATTTCATTTATTTGAATTTCAAAAGTGAAACTTTTTGTAAATAACAAATTTCCTTCCGTGCTTTGGCTGATCTTAGCTTTGTGGATTGGTTGTAGTAATTATCAAATTAGCCTATATGATTTGTCCCTCTATCAATGCCTTATTGGTCACCTCCTTCATGGTTGAAAAATAATTTAATTGCTTTTAATATTATCGGATTCACCCATTTATTAAAAAAGATTTAATTGCTTTTAATATTATGGAATGAGTTTATTTTCAAATTAATAAAATAATAAATTATTGCTTAAGAATATAAATGCATAATATTATGACAAAATAATGATATTAAAGCACAAAATAATTTGATGATTTTAAATAACATAGTAACAAAACTAAATACTTAATCAACTAAAAAAATGCATTTTATTTATTTATTTATTTTACATTATCGGCATATATTTAGTCATAATATTACAATAGAGAGAGAGAGAGAGAGAGAGAGAGAGAGAGAGAGAGAGAGAGAGAGAGGATGCCTAAGCCTTATATTACCAATATATTAAAATAGATATGCATCTTCATTTTCTTGCATGTATTTTCAACTACATTAAATAATAATTGGTGAGTCCTACAAAATTGGTGAGTCCTACAAAATTGGAAATAGATAAATCATTTCGAACCACGAAGGAGACGACCAATCAAGCATGAAAAAGAGGAGGAATTTATGCCAATTTGTAAATTACTTCAATCAAGCCACGATATAAAGACCGGGCGAAAAATGAAAGAAATTTTGTTATTTATGAAAATTTTCAAATTTGGAAGTAAATAAGAGGAAATATTTGAATTTATTGTAATGTTATTAGACCTTTCAAAGACACAAATTTCTTTCTCTTTCTCTCTATTGTTATATGTACCCCATAATGTAATTTGAATGTAGAATCAATGAAGAATTTGAGTGAATTCAAATTGATTTTCTTCACTAATAAGATCCTATAGACCTAATATCGTATTGGTTTTAGGGCAAATAAGATCTACTTCTGTATATGTGAAGATGGATTTTGTTGCCCATTCATCTTGTTGGAATAACTATGGTGAGTTTGCCCAAATTTGTATTATGATGTTCATTTCTTCCTCTTTTTAGCTTCTTCTTCTCTTCAACGTTATAAAATTTTTATCCACATTCATTACATGTATTTCTTCAGTTTAGTGACCTAGATTATACCTTTTGGCATGATTGATTTAATTAGAATTTTTATTTTTTTATTAGTGGCTTTATTTATTTATTGCCTACTAGCATCCTTTAACTCTTCAGGAGCAGAGATCATTCTGTGCAGAATCCGAACGCATCTGGAGGTCACTCCGGAAATGCGCTGTACATTAGGTGACATGACGCGTCTATATGTGACGTCCGGATTGGCCTCCCGACTCTTCCGGACATCGCTTGTAATAATTTTTCCTTCAAGAGAAGTGTTCTCGGAGAAGAGGATATTTTTAAAAATAAAGATAAAAGACATTTAAAAGCACAATTAACAAGCAATTAAAAAAATAAAAAACACCACAAATTAACAAGCTGATAAATATATCCATTCTGAAGTTGGTGGCATCAATCAACATAAACATAAGAAAAATTATTGACGACTATTTTATTTTAATAATTATTGGTATACAAATGTAAACATATAACTTTTAATTAATGTAGCTCTTCTAATAACTTATAAATATATAAGATATATGAAAATGAATTGTTTTTCATGTGCTCTTATATTTATATACATGATATTCTTCATATAGAAATCAAAACTCGCCCTTTGGCCTCTGCCTATCTCCAACTGAAAAATTTATTTTTCACTTCAAAATACAATAATAATCCTATCAATTATCAAATGGTAATTTATGTCTAACAATTTCTTAAAAAAAAAAAAAGTATAATCTTTCTCATCTCTGTATATAGGGCTGTCAAAAATGATTTGTGGGTTGCGTTTGGATCAAATCCGATATTGATCCGTTGCTGTTAGACACGATGCTACCTGATTAGTGAGATCGCGCACAAGCGGGACACGTACGGTCCAGTGCGTGGTCGCGCGCAAGCGGGGATATGGTCCAATGCAGGGTCGCATGCAGGCAGTCTGGTTATGTTGGCAGGTCTCTTCTGGGTCATTTTCGGGTTGGCAAGTTGACCCAGACCCGACCCGATTTTTCAAAATGGTAGGAAATTGGAATCTGAATCCGACTAATGTGCTAAATGGGTTTACTCCAAACCGGGATTTTCTGGGTCTCATGTGGATCAGATTTTTCTCCACAAATTAGTTCGACTCACCCTTTTTTTAAGGCTCAAGCAAGATTCATTGTTCAACAATCCTCTAGAAACTTTATAAAATCCAACTTTTAGCTCTTCTTCTTGCATCATATGATCATAGGTATAATTCATTTCTTAAGTATGGTCTTGATATCCTTTCATGAACATCTTTAAATTCAACAATTTGTGATTCAGTTGTTTTTTATTTTATTTTAAGTACTCTTATTTGGTTGTCATTTGCTATGATGATGTAAGAACTTATGAGGTTCAATTAGGAGTGTAAATGAGTCAAGTATCTACCTCATTGAGTCAAATTTATTTAGTTTTTTATTGAGCTCGAAGCGAGCTTTTTAATAAATTTGAGCTCGACTCATTAAGAAATTTATAGGCTCGAGCTCGTTTGGAAATCTCGAACTTGACTCGATTGTTGAGCTTAATTACTTAGTTTTAAATAAAAAACTTTACTTTTTATAGTTTTAATATCGAATTACTTGAGAAATGCTAAAAAGTATTATATAATGTTAATTTAAATTAATTTTTAAATATATTTTAAGTTAATCGAGCTACTCAACGGGCTTTCGAATGAGCCATGCTGAGCTAGTTGCCGCCCTCAAATAAAAAAAAAGCAAATAAGAATGGCAGCATAAGCCAAAAACAGTCGGTTATGACTAAGGTTTCATTTATCCATTTAGAACGGCTAAAAGATGCTTTAAGAAGTAATAAGAGCAGTTTTCTTACTGCATTTTGAAGCAGCTTTTTAATATAAAAATTTTTTATTCAAAAAAATTTTGTATTAAAAAATCGTTATAGAAAGTAGAAATAAAATTGTTCCAAATGAAGCCTAAATCACACAAAGAGAAGCAAACCAAATATAAAAGAAAAAAACTTACAGAATTTCCTGACACATACAGAAATGGAGCCTTGATCAGCTTCTTCATAGCATTTGTATCAATAGCTCCTGGAACAAATTTCTTTCCACACATACCTGGTACAGAAACACTAAATACCATTTGTCCAGAGCTTGGAATGACTTCTTTCTATTGATATCATAGACAATTATGCAGCCATCTGCCCCTCTGCAGTATTAGAGAGTAAGATTATGAAAATTTTCTTGCTCTGGAGTGTCCTAAATCTGTAGAAGTAGCAGATTATTCAATGAAAAATCTGTAAGATGGAAAAAAAATTTAATTTCGAAAGAAAGCTCAGTTCTCTCATAGACAAGTATCCAACAGTCAAGACTCCAATCCAACGGTCAAAAAAAGTTTCCTTCTCACAACTACTCCTATATTTGAACTCTCTTCTTGGCGGCATTAACGGCAACGCCATTGCTTACTTCTCTGCAATTCTTTGCTCCTCCTCCCTAAACTTCCCTCGCCAATCGTTCTCTACGGCCACTATGTTCAGGCCCGCCACAACGTCGCGCACTGCCGCACCGCGCATTGGGGTTATACTCAAAGTCATCCTTCTTGGTGACCATGGGTGAGCTTCCTCTTCATCTCCCCATTTTTCCCTTCCAGTCCTCTAATTCCCTAACTCAGCGCTTTTAATCCTTCTTCTTGATCCATTTCGTCATTCTTCAGAGTAGGAAAGACGTCGCTGGTGAAGCAGTATCCTCTGTTCTTCCAATGCCAAGATCCTTCCCTTCTATTTCCATTGTAATTGTCATGAAAATTCTTGTTCTTGGTTGTTGCATTACATTATCAGAATATAGAGATGAAAGATCACTGTAAATTCATGGCTCCTCTGGTGAAACAATGTCCTCTGTCAATCTAAGAGGCATTCTTCCATCTCTTTCATTCTTCTTGTCCTTACTGTAGATTGTGTATTTCTCTTAAATCTTTCTTGATAATCTTATTCCAGCTCCATCCCAATTCTTGTTCTCCAGATTTGGAAAGACTTCTCTATTTCTCTAATGCAGAAATCTTTGATTTGTTGGTGTTTACTGAAATCCGGTATCAAGATTTGCATCAGTTCCTTACATTTGTGCTTAGATATGTTGATAAGAGTTTCAACCATCAGTTCAAGCCAACAATCAACGCTGATTTTTTAACAAAGGAGCTCCAAATCGAAGGAAAGCTTGTAGCTCTGCAAGTGAGCTTTCTTTCCAAATTAAAATTCTTTTCCATCTTACAGATTTTTCATTGAATAATCTACTACTTCTACAGATTTGGGACACTCCAGGGCGAGAAAAATTTCATAATCTTGCTGTCCCATACTATAGAGGGGCAGATGGCTGCATACTTGTCTATGATATCAATAGTAAGAAGTCATTTGAAGCTCTGGATAAATGGTATTCACTGTTTATGGAACAGGTAAGTGTGGAAAGAACTTTGTTTCAGAAGCTATTGATGCAAGTGTGATCAAGAAGTGTTTGTGAATCTATTTCAGGAAATTCTGCCATTCTCATCTGTATTTTTTTTTTTAAATTGAGAGCCTCACCCAGCTTTCATATATTAACCATTAACTGTTACATGTGAAGCACTATAAAACCCCAAAAAAGATTAAAAAAAAGAAGAAGCAAAATTACATACATCAAGGAAGAGTATAAAATTACATGCACGGGGGGTTCTCTCCTGACTATTGTATAACACAAATTTGATCAGGAAAAATGGTAAAAGCACAAAATATTTGGAATAAAAAATAGATTAAATGTTCCTTACAGCGAGATGAACAAAATTTCCAACTGGGCCGAGTGACGAAAATCGCTCCGCTGCCTCCAAATCTCAATTTTTTTTCTTTCCTCTTTCTCTCACTTATTCTCTTAACCTCTTCTCTGTTATCCGAATTCCAAAAGATATACTGATTGGTAGTTATAAAAAGATTATTATTGTATGACAAAAATTGTTATCATTAGTAATAAATAATATGTTCTTAAAATAAAAATTATATTTTATTTCACATTAAAATATATTTTAATTTTAAATAAAAACAAAGTTAATATATTAAATATGTATTATTTGTATTTGTATTGAATATCATAAAATCTGATTTATACAAAAATATTGTCCCCATTTTAGGCCAATCCATCATATGTATCTGATCTGGATCACAACAAATTTCCATTTCTTCTGCTTGGCAACAAGATTGATGCAGATCATGGGGTTCTGAGACAGGTAATTAAATATAAAAAACATACATAATAATGATTTCATGCATAACATCATAATTTTATAAATTTAGAGAGATTCATGCTTTAGTTTGGGTTGGCTTTCTAGCTATCTAATACTAAAAAATTGCTTTAAGAAGCAGTAAAAAAGTCATCCCTATGCTTCATTTGGGACGGCTTTTTTACCGCTTCTTAAAGCTGCTTTCTAGTACAGAAATTAGAAGTTTTATACTAAGGCTTCATTTGGGATGACTTTCTTATTGCTTCTAAAAATAGCTTCCTAGTACAAAAATTATAATTTTTGTACTAAGAAGCTGTTTTAAGAAGCAGAAAAAAAATCGTTCCAAACAAAACCTAAAAAACCTGTTTTAAGCAGCAGTAAAATAGTCGTTCCAAGCGAAACCTTAGTAAATAAATCCTTATGTGTTTTATAGGTCTCTGATAAAGCAGCAATCGACTGGTGCGTTGCTAAGGGTGATATCCCTTACTATGAAACTTCAGCAAAGGAGGGCTGCAACATTGAAGCTGCTTTCCTCAGCATTGCCCAAACTGCATTGGCAAGCCAGCATGAAAAACATACTATGTAATTATTTCTATTATTATAAATGTCTGGCTCATACGATCAGCACAAAATCCTCACTGAAATATGATTATATTGCCATATTTACAGATATTTCACAGCAAGTTCATCTGAAGCTGCTTATGAAGAGGAGCAGAGGAGCTTCAGAGGTAGATGGTTCTGCTGCTATTACTGAACCCTGCGCAAATTCTTCCACTTGTATCATTGATCTTTCTGTTGAGAAGAAGAGTTTGTTCTTTTATTCTTTCATTTCTGTTCATCCCATCACCAGAAATGCTGTAGGAATAGGTGAAGTTCTTTGCTAATTGATCTGCAAAGATGATAGCAATATGTGTTCCAAATCTGTAAGAGATGCATCTTTTTTTTGAAGATGTTGCAGCATAAATAAATTTTTAGAGAGCTAATTCTCAACCCTCCTCTTGCTGTTTGGATTTCTCTGAGGAAGCTTTTCCTGCTGCATTTTTATATGGATACATGAATCTTAATAAAATACTTGTTAACATTGGCTTTTTAAGTTTTGTTTGGAATAACTTTTTATTGCTTTTTTAAAACAGTTTTTTAGTACACTATTTTAAGAAGCAATAAGAAAGACGTTCCAAATAAAGCCTTAGTACCCACTGATGCTTAGCCTGGTTGGTTGCCTGGTTGGCGAGTACGGGTTAACCCTTGCTTAATTCCACTCGAGCGGCAGCGCCTCTTAAGTGGGTCCCAATCAAGTGCGAGCTAGGACGTTTATGTGGTGGGTATCTCTTCTAGGTCAGCTGAGGATTAGTCATGCCCACCAAGTGCCCTTTCGGGGGTGACAGTGGGTAGATTCCCCATTCAAAAAAAAAAAAAAAAAACCTAAGTCATATATCGAATAACTGAAAATAATGTTGGTGTTGAGGTTATAACCGATTAGCTATCTCACCCTTGTGTGGTCTACTTCAAAATTTACGTTTAGCCACCATCTTATTTTACTCGTAAGTTAAAACTTTTAAGTAAAAAAAAAAAAGGATCAAATCATTGTTGCATCTAACCTAATATTGATCTCTCTTTAATTGACATTCCCCAATATTAATCACTTAAATACCAAACAATAAATGCAAAAAAAGAATTATAATAAAAATATAATTACATCCTTTTCAATCAAAACTAATAAATTTTATATTGATGATAAAATTCACTTAAACCAAGATACAAATCCCAAAAGGAAAGCAAAAAAATAGCTACATAATAAACAAAATAGAAATAGCTGATGGCAAGGTGTTTGTTGAATTGCCTCAAAAGAAAATTACAAAGTGAACAGGTAGTTCTAGTGGGAGAAAACAGTCAAAACTGTTGGTTCCATGAATGGCTTGGAGCTATGGCTAGTTGAGGTGGATTCGTTGTATATGGCTTGCAATCTGGGCTAATATGATTGTGAGTTCCTTCGTATATTGTTATCACATAGCTTGAATCGCTACGATCTCTCTCCACTCTCTTTTTAACCTCGCAGCCTGGGCTTGAGCATCGATAGTAATTCCTGCAACAAATATTTGATCAATCTGTAGTGCTCAAATGTACTTAAAGGTAGTTAATTGTGCTATAAATCTCAAGTGCTGTAGCATAAGTTCAACACGCTTCTTCATTGCTAGTTTAGGTCGTTAAAATATGTAAATAGTGTCACACCATTCTTATATAGTTAGGGTATCTCCATCGGAACTACAAACGTCTGTTTGCAACTACTGTGAGCCTCTACCCGAACGTAAAAAAGAAAAGTGTTTTTGCGGATGTGAACAGTGCGATGCCAATATGGCGTCACGCTATTCATAGAAACCCTTTTTTTATGTGAAAATGAAGATGGAAAAGAATCTACATGGATTTTTTTTCTTCTTTGGGTTAGAAATAAAATTCGGTTGGAGATGAATTAGTATTTGAAATGGCTATTACTGTTTTTTGAAGTGGAAGATAAGGAGATCGGTTGATGATGCCCTTAAGTTTCTCTCCTTAAGAGGATTAATTATTATATGGGGACACTGAATGTCATATGGAGACAAACCAGAATGCACCACGTCACCCCTTTGCTCGGTAGCATGGTTCGATATCGCTGACGTGGCACATTCTGATTGATCTTGGAAAAATGTTCTGCATCCCACCTCCACACAGAATAATTTCTCCCTTAAGAGGAGCATTTCGATGAAAATGATTTTCTAAGAAGTGGCCCATAAAAGTTGCAATGGGTTTTAGAAATTTAAAATTTTGAGATAATTAATAAAATAGTAAGCTGTTTTAAAATTTATTTAACAAGAAATTTATTTAATAAAAAGTTATTTTAGAAAGCCGGAAGAAAGCTATCCGAAACGAAGCCTAAAATTGATTACTTAACCATATATTAATTAGCAACCTAATTAAACGGTGTTTACCAAAATAGCATAGGCTTCATTTGGGACGGCTTTCTTATTGCTTTTTAAAATAGTTTTTTTAGTAAAAAAATTAATTTTTGTTGGACTAAAAAATTACTTTAAGAAATAGTAAAAAAACCGCCCCAAATGAAACATTAGAGTTAGAGGTAGCTTTGGAATTCATACCTTGGATTTGGGCTATTCTTCACAGCTTTTTTGCCATATTTCCTCCATTTGAATCCATCATCTAATATCTCCACCTCAGACTTTGTTCTGAATCCAATCCTACACCCACCTTCAACTTTCCTTCTCTTCAACTCCTCATATTCCCTTCATATTAGAAACCACAATATAAATTAGCATAAAAATTACACCAAATTAATATGAAACAATTAAAATCATAATTTATATTTTATCTTTCAGAAAAATTTCAAAATAGTCTATGTACTATTCGTGTATGGCCAATTTATTCCCAGAGTCTGTTGCTGCTCTAATTTAGTCCATCTATTATACAAAATTGATCAAAAATAATCCCCATTTATAATTTTGATGTAAAATTTATCCCGATTTAGTCCGTCAACTATAAAAAGTTGATCTTAATTTGACCAAAAAAGACCATTTCAGTCTTTCAGATCAATTTGGTATAACTGAGAGATTAAATTGGAGAGATGTGCTACTCTAATAGTAAATTCACCATATACCAAAAGTCAAGAGAATTTTATCTATGGAAACTCTTTTATTTAAATCCACTAGCATAATAATATTCTCTTGTTAAATTGTGTGAGCCAATAATATTTAAGTTGACTCTAGTATTTAGTTTTGCTTGGGACAGCTTTTTTAAAGCTTTATAAATCAGTTTTTTAGTTAAAAAATTTATTGAACTAAAATTTTTTCCCTTATTAATTAATCAATTAAGCAACAAAACAGTGTTAAACTTAAGAAAATTTCATATTTTGATAATTGATTGAGAACTTCTGAACAATAACAGTTTGAAATATTTTCCCAATAAATATAAATTCAAAATGAACAATCAAATGATATAACGTACATCTCATGCTCGTATAGATCAGAACTCTCTATCATTCGAGAAGTCGGAGTTTCCAGTTCTCCGGCGACCTCCGTGAGACACGAACCATCGAAAAACTGGCTCTGATCAATCTGCGCGAAATCAAAAACATCTCCGCTGCCGCCGCCGCCGGTCGCCGCCAGTGTTCCTTCGCAGCTGCTGTTTAGAAATTTCGCGAGCTGCAAGGAAGAGAAGTGGCTGTGGCTGTTCATCTCAGCAGGCTCTAAGAGAGCAGCCATCGGTATTCAATCTGTGGTAACGATCACTTCTGATTTATATATTCAGCAAGAAGGTGGATGGATATCCGCCTTCCACGTGGCAATGCAATTTCTGACGACGGTAATTCGCTCCGAAAGTTCCCCACGACCAGACCGCGGCTCAGTAGTTGACACGTGTCAATGTTGGAATTTTTAAGTCATGGTATTCGCAGTGCCTGTGGGTGGGGCCGATGGCTTTGTGGCGAATGTGATGTTGTATGGGAGGGAGCTAACTACACGCTGAAGTGAAGTTTCTGGGATGATCCAGGTGTCAATTCGATGTGGGCCCGGACTGAGATGTTGACTTTGATGGGTGGAGCCGCCTTGGAGTCAATGTGTGTGACGTGGGTGGATTTTCATCCTAGGAGAAAAAAAATATATTATTTTTATCAAATTATAAATTTAAATAATAAATTTTATTATTTATCATTTATTATTTCATTATAAAAATACATGCATATATATATATATATATATATATATATATATATATATATATATATATATATATATATATATATATATATATATATATATATATAATCAAAATTTTATCCCATAACATGTGATTGGCTATATGAATCATTTTTGGGATTTTTACATACATACCACTTTATTTGTTACATATTACATATTTAACACATAATTCTTAAATATTACATTAATACCACATAAATACTATTCTTATAACAAAAGTACCACTCTGTCAAATGCTTCCCTCATTCCGTCCGAATTTGTTAGGAATGCCCTAGCCAGCGAACATCTTCGTGTCCTGGAACTCTTTCATCCTCCTCCCCGCGAGTTGTCGCCAGGTGCATTCTTCCTCGTTGATCTTCCCTCCGGCATCTTCCTCACAGATCTTCCCTCCGGGCATCTTCCTCGCAGATCTTCCTCACAGATCCAAAACCTCGCATCTTCTCGCGGAAACGTCTAGAAGAGCTGTCATCAGCTGCATTCTTCCTCGTCGATCTTCCCTCCGGGCATCTTCCTCGCAGGTCTTCCTCACAGATCCAAAAGCCCACATCTTCGCGCGTAATCGTCCAGAAGTTCCGCTACTCTCGCGATCTGTATGTTCTCTTATTTATACTTTTTTTTTAGGTTCGTAATTTGGCAGATTTTGTTTATTCAAAGTTATAGAATGAGTTTCTAGTTACATATTATGTTGATTGTAAATCTCTAAGTCTTTTGTTACATCTTGAATTCTCTCTTCTTAAGCTTGTTTCTATTTACAGTTGATCCAGTCTAGGTTTTTGTAAAAGAATTTCTATTGTAATGCTTTTGAATGGAGTAAGCAGTGGTCTTAAAAATTCATTTTTCAGGTTATGTGTTGTTTATTTCAGACGTTTATTCCTAAATTTGTTTGTCTTTGTTGACAGATTGTTATAACATTTCAAATGAGTTCTACGAATTCGTCTGCCACGAGGCGCACACGATCTGAAGTTTATTGTTATTGTTGGCTGAATTGTGTCTTGTATACATGCCATCGTGGTCCTAATAATGGAAGACAATTTTATATGTGCATGAATAATCGAACTGATGACGACTGCAGATACTTTAGATGGATAGATGAAGTAGAAGATGCATATTTTTGTACAGATGATGAACGCAAAGGCTTTGAGGCAAAAGTTATTAAGAGGCTTGACTCTATCAGATATTTGATGAAAGTCTTCATTGCAATTGTTCTTGTTGATGTAGCCATCTGTTTGGGTTTGTAATGTGTTTTGTTGGGATGGGTTGAATGCTAAGTAGTATCAACACCGGTTATTTTAAGTTTTGTTTTGTCGTCAATGTTAGTTCCTTGAATTGTGGTGTTGATCAAGTGTATGTTGTTTGCTTATCCAAATTAATGGAAAAATTTACTAAATTATGTTCATTAAGATCAGTCAAACAACTTTTTTTCATTTTAGAATTTGTTTGGCAACTTCCACATTGAAATAAATCAAAGAATTTCAGAAATTGAAATCAGCAAGCTGCAGGAAAGCAAGCCACAAGCTTGCTCTCTTGCCCTCCAAAGCTTCATATAAGGTAGTGATAAACCAAATTCCTTCTCTAAACCGCTATTTATTTCTTTTGGTGGAATATCTGGATACCTCTTCACCATCTCCTGAATTTGATTAGAAACCCATGTAGATGTAGCTAGCCGATTTCCAGCATGATTTATCCCAGGGCATGTGTGTTCTCCATCAACTCTCCTAACTTGAAAAGATTGAGTGCCTTCACATAGGGATGCCCGAATTCTCCATTGACAACCTTGATAGAAACAAGTTGCAATAACTCGTTTCTTATCACTGGCTTTTATCCTCATCCCAAAGTTCTCCCTAATAGGAAATGATCGGAGTGCATTTTTGAAACTTGTAGCATCATTAAAAAATGTACCTATAGTGATATCTGTAACACTAGATTTTTTAAATCTCGAAGCACTATCGTTCTGAGAAATGAACCCATCTATTATTTGCTCAAAATTCTCAGTCCCCATAATCTGTGAGTTTGATTGATCTTCATCAACTTTGTACAATGAGATAACTATTTCGGCACATGAATATTCATTCATTTGGTTTACCAACAGGCTCACGTCATCATCATAATTGATTACTTTGTACTCCTTGGGAGATGTTCAATTAATGTGATAATGCATGTTGTATTGATGTCCATTCAACCAAGGACATATTCTAGCAATTTCTGTTCTAATCTTGAAAATATTTATGTCCTTTCTCAAGTTTCACAGTCCTTTGTTTGCCGCCAATATATCTCTTTCTAGATTGGTCCTTTGTGTCAACCCAAATTCCTCCAAATTTAAATGCAATAAACAAATGCTCTTTTTTACTCCACATAAATCATCTATTACTTCGTCACAACAATCATGCATTGTCGAATTATGCCACGAGGTTGACATTTTTCATTAACTTCAAGCTGAAATAAGATGACAAATCAATAAATCCATTAAACCATAAATACTGTAAGGAGAACATAAAATGTTTTAGGTTAAACTCATTACTTCAATAAAACCACAAAACTCACACAGAAAAATAAACCCATAAAACCATTGCTACGGTTATTTCAATAAAGGGATCACTTCAATAAAACCATAAAAGTTTTCTGTGAAAAGCACAGGCGGGAATAAGAATGCAGAAAAAGATTAAGATGACAGGAAAAGCACACCGGGAAAAGCACACCGGTTCTTCGTGAAGAGCAGAGGCGGGAATAGAGTTTGCGAGTAGCAAAGTTGGAAGAGCTGAAGCCGGGATACAGAAGGTTTCGCTGAAACCTCTGTTCTCCCGCGAAAATCACAGGCGGAAAGGAAAAAAAAAAACGGAGTGAGGTTACTGTTAACGGAGTGGTAATTTTGTTGTAAAAATAGAGAATAGGTGGTAGGAGTGTATTATTTAAGAATTAGATGTTAAATATGTAATATGTAACACATAAAGTGGTATGTATGTAAAAATCTCATCATTTTTTTCTATTATATTCTAGTAAGAGAGAATAGTTTTTTATTTACAAATAATAAATAGATAATTTGAAATTGAAAAATTGAATTTATGTAAAATTTATGCTAATTTTCAATTTTGTGCAAGAGGAAATTTGAATATGTTGTTGCTGGTGAATTATATGTTTTCTCAAAGAAGTTAATAATGTTGAGATTAATTTTGATGTCAATAATGAAGTGAAAGCAATAAAGCATGAAACTTATATAGGCTTTGTTTGGGACAACTTTCTTATTGCTTTTTAAAGCGGTTTTTTGGTAAAAATTTTTGTACTAAAAAGTTGTTTTAGAAAGCACAAAAAAAAAAAAAAATTTGTCCCTAACAAAGACTTATTCTATGATGAGTTTCTCCTTAAAAATTTATTAATGTCTCTATTATGTTATTATCCAAGAATAATTGAAGATTTTTATAATGAATGTTATGAGTTCTACAAACATTCTATAATGATTCTTTGAAATTGTTTTATTCTCTTATGTTTATTATTTATTGATGTCAAAACTTCTAGAATGTAACATGTAATTGTTTGTTTTGATAGTTTTTTCATTATTTTTTATTAGTTATTATGAAATAGATTTAAGTAATATTTGAAATATTTATGTACATGTACAAACAAATAAAATATTTGGTAAATACACAATATTGTGCGTACAAATAAATCAAAATATTTTATGTGATATATTAATTAGAGTTCTGCATTTTTTGCTTACAAATGGTGCTTGCTTTCAACGTTTTACATCTTAGTTTTTGAATCCTTTTACTTTTCTTCAAAGAAGAAAAATCTAATCTCCGAGAGAACGAAACTTATGAAGGGACGGTGACTTGACTTTAACAATAAAGAGGTGAAGACATGAAATATGTTGCATCTTCATAAGTGCCAAGGAATGGTCCACATGCACTTACAACCTTGTTACCTTTGATTTGATAACTAACCAATAATTAATCTTAATATTGACTCTTAAAATTTTATAGGCCTGGTTAAAATATCAATGTCCAATTATAGGCACTTCATGAGTTGAACTTGGTGCTTCAAAACGAAGGTAGCGAAGCACTGATAAAATGCAATTTGGGTTGTCATTTAAGATAATGGCTCTCAATATCTTCTATAGTATTGAGCTATGCTCCTATATGAAACTTGAGTTGGAGTACTACTTATTGAATGCAACCAATTGATTTTAGTTATTAGGCCTCAAATTGCAACATGTCTCCCTAAATATTATGAGCTCAACCTTATACATGCAACTTTACTATTATATGGTATACTTAAAGGATGAGTTTAATAGTGTTCATCAAAGTTAAATCAAAGATGATGTTGTACGACGTTTGGAAATTAACTATTATAAAGTTAATCATTGAAGTATATTGTCGATCACCTTCCCCTAAAAGATTGGTAGTGCAATTTGACCTTCAGGTTCTTGAAGCTCACTAGAGAAATCATAGAGGGGCTAGCTCGACAATAAGTGAAAATTTTGAATGATCAATGCTCATTAAATTAGAAATATATTTAACGATAATATTTAATAAATTCCTAACATCAATATGATACTTCTAATCCAAAAGTAAAAAAAATCAATGTAGTAACAATGATAGGCTTTCCATTTGTTTGATTAATGAATAAGAATAAGGTGATTAACAACTTCAAAGAAGTTGATGAAGTTGATCCAATATTAAGACTCAAGTCACTTGAGGCTTGCAATTAGGCCTCAACACTACCTCCTTTAAAAGTTTACTATAGTGACTCTCGAATCACCTATACTATGACACATAATTATTATTCTCAATAATTGACACCTTATCTAAATTTCATCCTGCGCAATCAATGATGAATTCCTTGCATTTATTAGTGCGAATCAGTTTTCCAATTAGATTCTAGAGGTGGCAATAATTCTTTATATTATGACATGATCATGCTCATTATGGAACATGTAGTATTTGGTTAGGTCATATGAATATGAAGTTGTGTGCATTGTTCTCGATGGTGAAAATACTCCTTGTCGTGAATAGAGTCTAATATGTTGTTTAGTGACACTCGGAAATAGAGTATATATAGTGTATTTTTTGTTATAAGTTGCCTTTCATCAACTTACAAGATCATAAGTTGTTGTGCCCTTATATCACTTATGAGGAAATACTATCATTAATGTTGTTGCAGCTTCTCACCTAATCTTTCATAGTGACAACACAACTTAATTTATTGATCCTTGTAAATTCAACATGAATCATTTGAGGAAAAGAATTGAAGGAATTTAATGTTAAAAGTCGTGTGATTGTACTCTTTTGCATTGATGCAAAAATAGTCAAGTAATAATTGGACCAATATCTTCGACTACTGTGATCTAAGATCTTAGTTAAGAGAACCCTAGCAAAGGAATTAAGTTGAAATTGCCTGAGCACAATAATATTCAACTATTTTACATCCAACATTTCTTGATGGAATTGAGTGGTTAAATTTTAAAGGAACTTCCCCCAACAATAGTCTTATATTTAAGAGAACTTGGGAGTTCTTCAATTATTTCTAGGCACTAACAAATTGAGTGATAAATTATCAATTGAAAATAATGAATGAAATGATTCTTCCTAGAGAAAAGTGGGAGAAAATCATAATGGAACCTCATTAAAGATAGTAAAGAGCATATGATATTTCATTGCATTGTTGATAATGAGAAGATAAGTTGTTTACTTAAAGTTGAATCTGACTTCCCTTTGTATGAGGCTAACGCCATCTTCTTGAACTTTAGTAGTTAACGAACCTCAATAATCATGATTAAAAAAACATTGGTTGGTTGAGCCTCATCTTTTGTAGGATGGCAGGGAAGAGAACTCTAAGGCTTCGTTTGTGAAAGCTTTCTTTCTGCTTTTTAAAACAATTTTCTAGTATAAAAATTTAATTTTTGTACTAATAAACTACTTTATGAAGCAGTAAGAAAGTCATCCCAAATACAACCTAAATTGTGCATTCTTCAAAGAGATAAAACTCGTCATCTTGAAATAGAGTAGTAATTATAATAACCATCAAAATTAGGTAGCTTTGTCGCTTAATGGGTATGACATATTTTCATCTATTAGGGGAGACTACACCAAAAAAATGGAGGATCAAATAATCGTGCTGCCAAGCTGCTGCCTCTAGATGGATTCGGAGGGTATGTATGTAAATATAAAATTTATAATCATGCAAACTTTTTTTATGAGAACATGCTCAAAATGTAAAATAGCAATCTTGGGCTTTAAGCAATATGAGAGGTGGAGTTCAACTCATACCATACTAAAGCATGCGGAGGACGACGGTCGACGGCGATGTGGACGTTTTTGAAATTTCTTCATTTTAATCACGTGTTTGCAACTTCTTGCTACTGTAAGTTAGGTTTATTATTATATACGTTTTCAAACCTTTTTTTTTTTTTGATCAATTAAGGTTTTCTTTGGAACAGTTTTTTTATTACTTTTATGATAAAAAAATTTAATAAAAAAATAACGCGCTTGAAAAATAAATTTTCACTGTTATTTTGTTTTTTTTTCTCTTTAAAAAACTATTTTTTAAAAAAAGGTGCTTTTAAAAGCAAAAATAAAAAGATTTAGGCTTATTTCGGACAATTTTCTCGTTGTTTTTTAACATTTTTTACTAAAAAAATATTTTAAAAAGCAGTTAAAAAGTTACGCTAAATGAAGCCTTAAGACAACTTGTAACCATTACTTTTTCGTTACTTTTAAAAAACATTCGTATTAAAAAGTTATTTTAGAAAGCATTAAGAAATCTGTCCAAAACGAAACCGTAGGATCTATTTTGATTTTGGATCAGTTCCAACATTTTATATATAAAGGATGTAAAAAATATGGGGAAAATAAATATTTTGAAAGCTACCGTAAAAAACAACTTTCTGGCAGTTTTTTTTTTTTTAAACATTGAGAAAACAATAATCAAATAGAACTATGATTGCAATTTGAAAAACAAAGCAGTAAGAAAAATATCTCAAATAAACTTTTAGGCTTCATTGAGACGAGCTTTTATTTTGTTCGGTTGATCGGATGCAAGAAACATCCGGTAGTAGGAAAAAAGAACGCGGTACCGAGGTGTACCGAGTTTTTCAAAAAACTCGGTGCACCGCGGTACCGAGTTTTTTTGCCTATGACCGGATGTTCCTCTGCATCCGGTCGGAGGACGTAATAATTGTTCCATTGAGACGGCTTTCTTACTACTTCTTAAAACAACGCACGAAGCCTTAGACTTCCCTAAATAAAATCTAAATCATAAACTTATACATTGCATATACAAATCAATCTTATTGTATAATTGTAAAACCTATTTTTTTTTTTTTTTTTACTGCTTAAGTTGGATTTGTTTTTCTTATTTGGGCAAAAAACAAAATTTCTTTATTATTTTTAATGATACAAATATGAAATTAATGATAAAAGTTTATTGCTTGATGGGAACAAAGAACTTGATAAGATTGCAATCCTTACAGTTAAAGATAGACTAGAGAAGTCTTTTTAAAAGAAAATGATGAAATTAAGGCTGAATGATGTGGTTCTTCACCAAATTTATCAAATCAATCAATTTCTATTTAGTTGATCTGAATATCCTAACTATCAAAATTCATTATAAATTCAAATTAAGTCAAATCAACCAATTTTTCAGTAACTTCATTCGATTCGATTCAATTTAGTTAGCTACTTATTTGACTTTAAGGGTCTATTAGCAAATTGTAAAGGTGGTTGCAAAAAGTTATTATTAAAAGTAAAATCATATTTTATATAAAAAATGAACAAATTGATCTGTAAAAAATTATTATTCACTATAACCCTCCAAAAATTAAAAATTCACATTTATTCGAAAAACTATTTATTTCATCTATGGGTGACAAAACAGAACAATATGTCGAGTTCCAGTCTGACTCAATTATCCTGACCATAATATGCTCAACCCGAACCTAATCAATTTAATAAACAGATAAATAAAGTGAACCCGAACCCGACCCACTAACAACCTAAACTTTATCCAATAACCCATTTTGTATTAAAAAATATTTTTATTAACTTGTTAACCATATATTTTAAATTAATTGATTAAAAATAAGAAGATTATATTAACAAATAAAAAAATTGAAGGAAAAATATTAAACAGATAATTTCAGGATCAAAATCGGTTAACGAGTCAATCTAATCAAGCCTATTTAATAAATGAATTGGAATGCACGACTTGAATTCAACCTATTTATTAAATGGGTCAGCTCAATTTTGTTGAAAATAAAAGATTTTATTAAATTGCATAAAATTATATCACATCATTAATTAATTATTAAGTGAATTAATTAAATAAAAAAAAAAGAAGAAGAAGAGGGTTGTCGCTTGTTTGCGTCCGGCGACGAGGACAGCGATCGCAGCACGACTCTGTTTAAATCAACACAAGATAACGATGAAAGCTAAAGACCAGTGGCCATCCATACAATACTTAGCGTTAATAAGATAGTAACAAAGCTTGCAAAAGGGGTTAACCGTATCGTCACTTATAATATTCTTTATAACTAATAAATGTTTTAATTATATATATATATATATATGAGACATTTAAATCAATAACGGAAAACATAAATACATCACATACATAAGAGTTGAACCTAAGATCTCTGGGTAGATACCAAAGTTTTCAGCAAACAGATCAAAATAAGCAGTTTTTTTCCAATAACTTGATAGATTTTTTTGTTCAATTTTAATGCTACAACAATCTCTGAGGGGGTCAAAATTGGTTTTCGGATTGGGTTTGAGTCTAAATCAAAATTGACTTGCCTTCAACCCCCCCCCCCCCCCCCCCCCCCTAATTGGAACCTGATTCGGGTCTAATCCGGGTCGACCCAACCCGGCACGTTGACCCGCAAGGCAGCTAGGTGCGTACAGGAGCAGGCAAGAGCCCGTGCATGCGAAGGGGCAAGAGTTCGTGTGGGCGTGGGATGCGTGAGGGCGGGTGCAGGAGCGGGCGTTAGCTGGGGCACGGGAGCGAAGGCAGGTGCAATTGCGGGAGCTAGCGCTAGTGTTGTGGGCACGAACACATGAGTCCATACCACTATGGGCAAGGGGGTGACCCGGATCAATTTCGGGTTTTTTACTTGACCTGAACTTGACTCAAAATTGGAAACGGGTCAAAAATATAACCTGAATCTGACCCGTTTGTAAAACGGGTTAACACGAACCCAAAAATTTTCAAGTCGGGCGGGTCGGTTTTGAATCGGATCAAATATTGACATCCCTAACTAAACCTTTAAAAAAATGAAGTTAAACTCTTAAATATCAATATGCATTTTTATGCAACTATTGAAATTTTATTAAAAATTCTAAATTTAAGCACGGTCATGTAGGAGCAATAGTGGGATGAGTAACCTCTTAGGAAGTCATACCAACAATAACGACAACATCAAGGCTTTATCCCACTACATGAGATCAATTATATGAATATTTTTTCTCCACCGTGTCCTGTTAAGAGTCAAATTATCATTTAAATCTAATAAAGAAAGGTCAATTCTAATATTTTTTAACCAAGTCTTTTTAGGTCTACCTCTACCTTCCTTAATATAGGTCAAATCTAATACATCTATTCTCCTAATAGGGTCATCGGAAGGCTGACGTTTTACATGATCAAACCATTGAAGGCGACTCTCTCTAATCTTATCTAGTACTAAAAATACTCCAACCTTTTCTTGGATATGCTCGTTCAGTATCCTGTCTCTAAGGGTAAGTCCACTCATCCACCTAAGCATCCTCATGCCAGCAACACTACACTTAATATTATGCTTCTCTTTTAATGGCCAACATTCTGCACCATAAAGCATTGCAGGTCTCACCACCATCTTATAAAAAATTCCCTTAAGAATGAGTGGTACTTTTCTATCACAAAATAAACCAGAACCATTCCTCCACTTCAACCATCCAACTTGAATTCTACTAATAATATCCCCATCTATTCCACCATCACTCTGAAAATTAGACCCGAGACATATAAAACAAGTACACTTATTAATGGCTTAATCGCTCAAAGCCACAAACCCCCCACTAAATCTATTACTACTAAAATTACACTGAATATACTTGATTTTAGATCTACTCAAACGAAAGTCTTTAGACTCTAAGATTGACCTCCATAATTTGAGTTTAACTTTAACTCCCTCTCCAGTCTTATCAATAAGAATAATATTATCAGCAAAAAACATACACCAAGATACATCCTTTTGCAAATGTCTAATGAGAACATCCATGACTAAAGCAAAAAAGACAAGGGCTTAAGGATGATCATTGATATAATTCAACTAAAATAGAAAAATATTTAATCAAACCACCTTGTGTTTGAAAACAAGCAACAACTCATGTATATATATCCCTAATGACTTGAATATAAGCATTATTAACTAGAGGTTTCAATACGACCCGAAAACCTGATTCGAACCCGACTCAAAATTTCGGGTTAGGGTCAACCCAGACCCGAAATGGGTCAGGTTCGGGTTTTCTTTTTCAACCCGTATGAAATTTCGGGTCGGGTTCGGGTCAACCCGGAAAACCTAAATGTTACCTGGTTCGACTCGGTTTGCCCCGCAGCCCCTGCTATTTACCTTTTTAACCGACTAGGTATTTTAAGCTTAAGCGACTGTGCGGCACATTCGACATTCGAGAGTTGAAATTTCGTTCGTTTCTCTTCGAATGCAGAACGTCCAAGCTATGGCTGCTCATTTTTGTGGAGCTTCCTGCCTTCTGCCTGGATATTTTCAACTTTTCTCCTCCTTTGCAGCTTTGCGTCCTTGCCTTATCGGTTTCTCTATTAGTATATCTTAAATATAGTCGGTGTTAACATTCTTTCGGTTATGTTTATGACTTATGAGTCTTGCCTTCTTTTTATTTTTTTATTTTCTATGTTATTGTGTCACTGACTTATTGTTAGTGTTAATTTTGAGTTATTCGGTTCTTCCTTCCAATTTGAAGATGTTGTTGTTTTGAAATGCTGATTAGAGCGTCACATTTTGCACATTTTTTGTTTGTTTTGTTAGGGATTTAGAACTTATTATGTAGTTTCAGTTATAATAAGATTAGTATTTTGAAATGTCGATTAGGGTTTTAAAATGCTGAATTGTTATTGGCACTTGGCTATCTTTAATTCTCTATTATAGCAATATATATTATTTTGTTTAATTAAACTTTGATGCCTGTTATTGGAGATTGAAATATCGATAATGACTGTTGAGTTATTGACATATTTTTGGCATTTGACAATCTCTGAATCTCTATTGTTGGCACTTGGCACTTGGCACTTACTAATATCTTGTTGGTTTGATATTTACTTATTTAGGCAGTTGTTTCATATTGAATTAGTAATCATATTTGGTTATTACCTTTTTCCTTTGTATAATATGATTGAATTCGTTCAATAAATGGAGGATTCAAATACCATTCTTGAGATTTATATTCATGAGAATGAGGAAGTTTGCATTGAAGATAATGTGGTAGAGTCATCTAATGATGCATGTAATGATGGTTCAGTCGTAATTAAAAAGCATAGAATGATGACTTTCAAGATTTGGGGTCATTTTGAGATGTTATTTAATCCTATAGATGATATACAAAGGTGTAAATATAAAAAAAAATTGGTACACAATACTTATGTGATAGTAAAATGGAGGTTGGTAACTTAAGGAGACACAAAATTGCAAGAGAAGATATATACGTGATATAAGCCAGCTTATATTGCAAGCCAGTTCTAATACATCTATTTCTATAACTGATCATAAGTTTGACACCGCAGAATTTTGTGATTTATTTATTTCTTGCATGATTATGCATAATTTTCCCTTCCAATGTGTTGAATGATTGGGTGTTCGAGCACTTCCATCATATTTTTGTCAGGATGTTCAACTATTTTCTAGGAATACAACAAGGAATGATTGTAGGAAATTATTCACCAAAGACCTTTCTAATATTCAATCACAATTATGTAAATGCACTATCAGAGTTTGTGTTACATCTGACCTATGGACATCCATAAACATCGATGGATTTATTTGCTTGATCGTATATTATAATGATAATGAATGGTATTTACATAAAACAAATAATTAGTTTTTATTTTATGCCACCACCCCATGATGGTATAGCACTCTTTGAGAAATTGCACTCTCTTTTTTTAATGAAAAATAGAATCTAAATTTTTCAATATAACATGATGGTATAGCACAATCAGGAGGCATTTGTAATTTTGTATTCTCTTAGAATGAGCAGATACTATATATTTAAATGAATAGATACTAAGTTAATACAAAGCGCAAACTATCTACTTGGATGGTAATATGCTAATGTTGATTGAACTTACACCTCGTTAGGTGATTAAAGATTTGGAGAGTTTAATCCGAGCAATGTATTAGAGTTTTATACAAATCTAATTTATTTTATTACAGTTAAATCTATGTCGTGCTTGAAGACAGATTCTAGAGGAGCATTTGAGCAAAATTGATTTGTAAATGTCTAAAAGAGCAATTGATTTGTAAACATTTTGTAAGCAATTGATATGTAATATTGTGATTTCATTGATTTGAAAAAGATTTATTCATTGTAAATTGTAAATCAACCTGCTGTAATTGTTTATATTGCAGTTCACTATGTGATCATGTATTTATAAATTAGGAAATGATATGTAATATTATTTTATACTCTACCCTATGAAATTATAAATTCTTTCTATTGTATATTTTGTAATTGCTTCACACTTTCACGGTTTGTTGAATTGATGCATTAAAATTATATTTCTTTCCAAAAAAAAAAAAAAAAAAAAAAGATTTCAATGAAATCCAGGTCATACGGGTCGTGTTGGGTTGACCCGAACCCGAAGCGAGCAGGTTCAGGTCCGATATAATGACCCGATTCTAAAAACGGGTCGGGTTCGGGTTGACCCGTATGGTGTCGGGTCAATTTTGGGTTCGACTTGAACCCCACCCGTAACCTAGCATTGACAACCCTATTATTAACTCATTTCTTTTCTAGAACTCTCCATAGCACTTCTCTTGGAACTTTATCATATGTTTTCTCTAAATCAATAAAAATCATATGTAGATCCTTCTTAGTCTGTCCAAACTTCTCCATCAACCCTTTCAATAAATGAATAGCTTCCATAATAAACCTACCTAGCAAGAATCCAAATTGATTTTGAGAAACATTAGTATCACGTCGAAACCTATGCTCCATAACTCTCTCCCAAAGTTTTAAAGTATGAAACTCTCTCCCAAAGTTTTAAAGTATGACATATCAACTTAGTTTCTCTATAATTCGCATAATCTTGTGCATCATCTTTATTCTTAAAAATAGGAATCAACAATAAATTCTTTTAAAATTAGGTCTTCAAAATAATATTAAAAAGTTTAGTAAGCCAAAAAATTCTTTCATCTCCTAAGCATTTTCACACCAGTATTGGAATATCATCATATTCACTAGTTTTTCCACACTTCATTTTCTTTAAAGCATCTCTAACTTCAGTTTTACTAATATGCCAATAAAAATAAAAAAAATTATTTTCATTTAGAGTGCTAATGTGACTAAAGTCAATCGTATTATCACAATCTTTATTGAAAAGTTTAGCAAAATATCTCATCCATCTTTGTTGAATATTCTCTTATTAAAAAACACTTTTTGATTTTCATCCTTAATGCACTTCAATTGAATTGAATCATTACCACTCCTATCTTTTTATTTGGCTAACTTATAAATGTATTTTTTGTCCTCTTTAGAATCTAATCTATTGTATAAATAATTAAAAGCTAAAATCTTTGCATCACAAATTACTTTCTTAAACACCTAACGAGCCTCTTTATATCTTTTCCTATTTTCAAAATTTTTACATCAAAATTAATTATTATAACAAAGCTTTTTAATTTTATCTTTTCTTACACATTTTGATTCTACCACCAACTATTTTTATTATTATGAGCTTTTTCTTTTGAAACTCCAAACACATCCTTTGCAACATTCTTAATATTACTAGCTACTTTATCTTATATAACATTTGCTTTCTCATGCACAGATAAAATCTTAAGATCTCGCATCTTACTCTCAAAAATATTTTTTTTAGTATTTTTTAAAAGCCCCGCATATAATCTTAGAACAACGTTTTACTAAATTTTTCATACTCTGCCCATTCATCTTAAAATTCAAAAGAAAATAGTTATATTGGGTACATAAACTTTCATTCATAATAACTTTATAATCTTTACAATATAAAAGATCTATTTTTCTTATAAGAACATAATCAATATGAGTTTTATTATATCTATTTTTATAAGTGGTAAGATGCTCATCTCTTTTTTTAAATAAGGTATTATCAATTACAAAATAATAAGTTAGAGCACAATCTAATATAATCTTACCACATTCATTAATCACTCCAAACTCATAGCCACCATGACATGAATATTTTAAAATCCTCTACGCTTTACCAACATATCCATTTAAATCTTATCTAATAAAAACTCCTTCAAGAGGAATATACTTGAGGAGCATAAGCATAAGCACATATAAGATTAATAATATTAGAGTTAGCAATAATCTTCAAAATTTTAATTTTAAACACATATCCAAACCTATTTAAGGAGCATAATCACATATAATATTAATAATCTTAGCGTCAACAATAATCTTCAAACTAATAAGTCTGTCTCAAATTATATCAATTTTTATAACATTATTATTCATACTCTTATCTATAATCACACATACACCATTTCTAGTAAGACTTCTACCAAAATATCAAAATTTAAATTCTAAACTATCAATCTCTTTAGTCTTCTTTTCAACCCATTTAGTTTTATGAATGTATAAAATATTTATCTTCCTATGAATCATAATATCAATTAATTCTATTAATTAGCTTGTAAGAGAACCTACATTCCAATATCTAATTTTAATTATAGTTTCATGGACAAGCTTCTTTGCCCATATCTGTCCATGATGTGGGAATTCTTGCCTATTTAACACTGCACCCGGTCATTGATGCAGCAACCCTAGCACGCTTCTCGCTGTATTCAGGCCATACATCACGTCACTTTTAGCGAACGCCCCATTATTAACTCAAAAGATAAAATTGTGAAGTCATTAAGTCAAAGCAAACAATATCTCAATGATTAAGAATTTGAGCTATTCAGATATATTTGTGAGCGAAGACTTTCTGATTCTTCACAAATTTTGCATTGTCAGTTTACATGATTACAATAATTTTGATGTTAATTGATCATTTTCTAGATAATTATAATTATGTGAACAAATCATATGATAAGCTGCTAAATTACGTTATTAAGTAACTTGTACTGGAAGATAAGAATTGAAAATTGATGCTTGATGCTTGATGCTTGATGCATATGTCTACCTAAACAAGTTAACATATTGCTCACTGAGGAAATAGTCAATTATTATGAAAATTACAACTGCTCAGTACAATCGATGCATTATTGGAATTAACTATATATAAATCATAGAATTTACTATATTATATTATATTATTATGTGCTTAAAGAATAACTTTTAATGACTTCTTTTTTAGCTAATAACAACCCCACTCTACCTCCCTTGTGGGGAGGTCACTAATTATGATAATCTATTAAGGTCCAAAAAGAGTATCAACGGCTAAGATAAGACACCGTACATTCCCTCCGCATTGTCATCATAATCTCTCTTTAAAGTTTCATTTGAGACAGTTTTTTTCCTATTTTTTAAAGCTATTTTTTATTGCAAAAATTTTTAATTCAAGAAAGTTTTTGTGAAATTTGTGCTGAAAAGCTGTTTTAGAAAGCAGTAAGAAAGTTGTCTAATAAACCCATGAACCTTTTTTTTTTTACCCATAAAGCTCATTGATATTGATGATTACAAACATAATGTTTAATGATTTGTTTAAGCTTAATGAAAGTATTGAAGATGAAATCATTGGGCAAGATCTTATATGTGAAATTACTTTTAGACTTAGAAAAAATTTGTTTAACTTCAAATGTTAAAGGGCATTTAACTTGAGCTTAAGGCTTCGTTTGGGATGGCTTTCTTCATGCTTCTTAAAGAGGCTTTTTAGTACAAAAATTCTAATTTCTTATTAGAAAGCCGCTTTACGAAGCAGTAAGAAAGCAGTCCCAAACGAAACCTAAGTTTGCTCAAGTTAAGCTCCTAATAGATTCTAAAATCTCATATAGGAAGAATTAATTAAATTTTATTTTAATTTATTTAGTTATTATTCATGTTTATGCTAAGGCGTATTTTGAATTTGTAACTAATTTCTACAAAAGTTATTTTTAGATAAAATATTTAAAATTTCTTTAAAATATCTATTGCATTTTGTGACTAGTTGATAAACCCTTCACAAGTCACTACTAAGTACCCACTGGCCAAAAAGTGATTACACTAAGGGGTTGTTTGATTGAATTTCAAATGGGTGTAAGATATTCCAAAATATCCAAGTGCAGAGGTTTTGAAAATTTTGGTGCTTGATTGGATGAAAAAGAAATACAAAGTAAAGTAAATATAACATAAACCATACTAGTTCATTTTCAAGGTGAATCAAACTCTTCTAATTGTGAGCGAGAATGGTTTACACCAGAAGCAAGTTCGCTTGATCACCATCAGCCACCATCGCCGACAACTTGCTACCACCACCACTGCCACCCGCTAGCCACCAACCCCATCGTTGGCCGCCGCCACCCCACGCCGGCCACCATTGCCATTGCTGACTACTAGCACCACCGCCGTCATCAACCACCAACCTTAGGCTACCACCGGTCACCACCACCACCTCCAGCCGCCACCCGCCGTTCGCTGCCGGCATAGCCGCCGCCATCTTTAGACTTTATACTATATTCATTTTACTTCAAACCAAACAAAAAAAATATTCACCTGAATTTACTTTAAACTCATCCAAACAACTCCAAAATATTTATTTTACATTGTTTAGCCAACTAAACAACCCCTAAGTTATATAGTAAGCTTCAAATTTTTAGTTGGAGCTTAGCGGTTCTTCACTAAGTCACTAAAGTGACAGCTTGCTGTAAACTATTAAATCGCAAAATAATCGTACACGCAAGAAATATCAGCGAGCAACTAATCAGTTATGTTAAGTCAATGAGTGTATAACATAAGCAAGCATGTTCTAAATTGTGTGCTTATGATGAATTAGAAATACTTGCCTAAAGTGATATTGATATTTCTAAGAGAGTAAGGATATATGGAGTAATGCGCTATGCTAGTTTGACAGTAGCTTAGCTTGCGTGTTCATTGTAATTTTTATTGTGGTGGATTTCTTGCTCTACTCCCCAATAAGAGAGTGCATGATTTCTAAAATAGCTTTACATTTCTAAAATAGCTTTATAGTTTTTTTTTTTTTTTCAAAATCACATTGGTTTGACAATCCAAAATGAACATAATTGCATAACTATGATGATAATGGTTCGGCGGGAGAAGGGGAGCAGAGAGGCTGGTCCAACCCAGCATGATAGCTAAGACCGAATCAGACCTTGGGCTAGGCAAAACTCAACAGAACCAAGAGGGATTTCGGCCCCACCTTGTGTAGCCGAACAAAGCTATGAATCATTATGAAAGGAGGAATTAAGGGGAAGCTATTTAGGAAAGTTTTAATTAAAATTGAAGGAAATAATTCTAATTTTGAATTGAAATAGAATATGGAAATTAATTAAGTCAATAAGGGAATTAATTGTTGTTTTAATTTCAATTTGAATTCAAAATAAAGATTGAATTAGTTAAGGCAGCAAAGCTATTTGGGAGGGAAATAGGAAGAGCTTATTTAAGGCTCGTTATTTTGTTATGAAGGTTATGAGTGTTTTGTTTGTTTGTTGTAGTTTTCTTCTTGAGGGCTTCCCAGAGGCGTCTAAGTTGACTGGGAGAGCCAATCTACCTCTCGAATAGTAGATCACTTGCATCTTTCATTATTGTTAAAGTATTAACAAAAAAATCAACGCCTATCTTTATGTTCTTACCGTTCTTCTTATTTACTATGCTGCTTTCACTTCCAAATCGTATCAGATAATTGAAAAGAACCATAATTTTTTGAACAGCACAGTGCAGTATTTGATCTGAATGTCAAAACAACCTAAGTCAAGAAATTATTCCATCATTCTAAACAGTAAAGATAGTGTAACAAAGGCAAGCACCATATCAAACCTTACTTTTCTATGGGAACCCACGAATCATAAAAAATCACAATGACAGCAACAAAAGTCCACGAAAACAATCAATTTGGCAAGTCATAATGACAGCAATGAGGGATGCAATGAATATGGATAACTAACCTGAGATTTCCCTTCACGCTTCACCCAAAAAGGACAAGCACTTTGATGAAAATGACTGCCAAAATGAAGCAGCCCCTCATTTTCAGCCAAGGATTAATATAGAAGATTCAGGCAGGTGGCCTCAGCATAGCATCTGCAACGGTTCACAATTTGACCACACTATATTCAATTAATGGAAAGCAAAAAATCAGAAACTTGGCTATACCAAAAAATCATTCATTTCAAATGTTGACAAAATATAGCCAATTAGATACCACTAGCCATGTACAATTTAAAGAATATATCAGCCACAGATGTAATAGATACAAATTTCACTGTTCTAAGTTTTGAGGCGGCGGGTATCATGTATTCTTAAGCTTCGTTTTGGATGATTTTCTTATTGTTTCTTAAAGCAACTTTTTAGTATAATTTTTATATTAAAAAGTATAATTTTTATATTAAAAAGCTGCTTTAAGAAACAGTAAAAAAGCCGTCCCAAATAAAGCCTTAGTTTCTATAGGAGAGAATTTAGATGTCATATATCCAATTCGTCCATGAAGAAAAGGCCAAAATCAGTTAACAGGAAATGATTTATTACAATCCTTAACATATCTAAAAAATGATTAGTGTAATAAGTGAGAAAATTTTCAACTTATATCTATTATCTATGTTAAATGAAGTTCACTATCAGTAGTTGCTCAATCAATTTTTCTTTTAAAGAAGGATACAAATAACAGTGAATTTGGCATGCATCTTCGTTCATATTTTCTCAAAAACAGAAAGAAATAATCAAATATGAATTCACCTACATCAGCCTCATACATATTCCACTAAAACCTATCATGTTAAATACATGCTAAGGCCTAGTCTGAGATCTGGTTAACATTTAAGCAAAGCTCATCTTAAAATTTCAATCTAGTATCCAGTTTTTCAAGAAACACATTAATCGCAAGAAGCGAGAACAAGTCTTTTAGAAAGAACTCACTAAAATCATAAACTGCACCTTGATGCAATTCGAGGTTTCCACACTACAAGTCCTGTAAAAGTTGCTAATGTGCAAATGTTTGTATAGGGGCTTTTTTATTAGCATCTCTACTTGAAGGTGCCAAGTATGAATAATGACATGGAACTATTTTTAATATATAAATGTAGCTATTTTGTAAAGTTGGTATGGCAAAAAAGCACACAAAAGCATCAAAACAAACATAAAAGAGCTAGTTTACAGGTAAATAAACAAACTTAAGCTTTGTTTGGGATGACTTTCTTCATGCTTCTTAAAGCATTTTTTAGTACAAAAATTAAATTTTTTGTACTAAAAAGCCGCTTTAAAAAGCAGTAAGAAAGCCGTACCAAACGAAGTCTTAGTTGCAGGAAGTGTCATAGAACTAGCAGTATTCATCTGCAAATGTCATGAACTAAAACTTCAGAGAAATAAGATAATTTCCAGAGCTGTGAAGCTATCCACAAAAAGTTTGATAATCTCATAAACAACTGGATTAAGATGCTAGAAACAATGCTTAAACATCAAACGAAATGGAACAATGTCTTATTCAATCAAGAAATAGGAAGAGCAAACAGTCTGAAAATTAAATTATTTGGATAGATTAGAAGGTTAAATTAACTAATAACGCACAACTGAAGATTTAACAGAAAGAGCATAGCTCTAATAGTTCTTTAAGTATATCCATCACTCCAGAATTAACAAAGATTCTCCAGAATACTATCATTGGATTCTTGAGAGCAAGAGAGACCAAATAATAAGCTTGAGAGAGAATGCCCGCCCACACTTAGAGGAAACATGAGGGTATTGCGGCCTCTCAAAGTTGTAAATTTCCTTAGTTTGTTGACTGAACCATCAAAATTGATAAATATAAACCAATCAAGTATACAAATAACACTGACCGAAAAATGATCTAGAAACAAAACTTACATATAAGAAAATAATTTTTTTCTATCCAAATTGAATTCACCATGGCCAGATCAAAAGTATTAAGATTGATCGATAACAGCTGAAATAGACAGAAACTTCACTGCATTTAATTTCAATGATTTGACTAATATGAATGATAAAAAGTACAACTGTTGTATAATTGAAAATGTCAAAAACCCTACTTAAAAAGAAATTTTCAAAAATCAAAATAGACTGCCTTGCTCTCATAGCAAACAAATCCTTGATTGACAAATAAATGATTTTACTCAAATAAAAATAGTAAAAGCTGTTGATCGACAGCCAAATAACTGTGAAATTAATGAACTCGAGTCTCCACCTAATGAAAACTCTCCACCAATTTTTAGGATTCCATCATAACCACAATGTTATTATGCTCAGTCAGACATAATCCGCAATCTAATGAAAATTATCTGCTTACGTTTATAGGTATTTCAATTATGTTGATCATGCTGTTAATTCATTCTATTCATTTAAGATAGATTTGTTATATCTTATGTATTTTTTGTCAATATTTAGATTTAGATACAACAACAACAACATCAAGGCTTTGTCCCACTACGTGGGGTCGGCTACATGAATCCTTTTTTCTCCATTGTGTCCTGTTAAAAAACAAATTCTCGTTTAAATCTAATAAAGAAAGATCATTTCTAATAATTTCTAACCAAGTATTTTTAGGTTACCTCTACCTTTCTTAACATAAGTCAAATCTAATACCTCTACATTCCTAACTGGGCCATCGGAAGGCCGCCGTTTTATCTGACCAAACATCTAAGGCAACTCTCTCTAATCTTATCTTCAACTGGTGCTACTCCAACCTTTTCATGTATATGCTCATTTCTTATCCTATTTCTAAGGGTAAAGCCACTCATCCACCTGAGCATCATCTTTGCAACACTTAACTTAGTATTATGCTTCTCTTTTAATGGCCAACATTCGGCAACATAAAGCATTGCAGGTCTCACCACCGTCTTAAAGAATTTTCCTTAAAGTTTGAGGGGGAAATAAAATTGTGCATTTTTAAATAGGTACCTTGAAGACCCATACACGATCTTGTAGCGTGGTAGGATTGAAGACTACGAACGTGGTGTCTACGGATATCTATCATACACGCACTTGTAGCATGGTGAGAAGGCCTAGCTCCCCACACTTCCCCTAAACGGGGGATATGCCGGAATGCTGCCAAAATTTACAGCAAACAGAGGACATGTACTTGAGTAAAAAGATAAAAAATATCAACTGCACAAGAAAAATTAAATGAAGCGTAGAGAAATAAACTAAAACTGAACAAACAAGTACCTTAAAGACTCATACACGCTCTTGTAACATGGTGGGATTGAAGACTGTATCCACGGTGTCTGCAAACACCTACCATACATGCTCTTGTAGCGTGGTGGGAAAGCTCAGCTCCCCACATTTCCCCCAAATGGGGGATATGCCGAAATGTTGTCGAAATTCACAGCAACACAGAGGACCTGAATCTAAACAAATGCGCAGAGGACTTGTACAAACAACATGGAACATGACTTGAATTGAACCCTAAATCTTAAAATGCACAATTAAGATCAAAATGCAAATAACAAATGCATTCAAACAAATATAAACAAACAAACAAAGGACTCGTGGTGGAGAACTGTCAGATGCAATAAACTTACACGCGACATTACCAACTTCGAAATGCAGTGAATTATAATCAATTTACAGCACTACAAGCAAACATCAATATTAAAACTTGTGAATATATGAGACAAGATACACAATGAATGATGCTGATGAATGTAATGGACTACTACAATAGCCCCCACATAGTTGAATACACTATACTTGCAAGAGACAACAGCTAACTGTAGAATGTATGTGTGTCTCCTACTTCCATCAATGAAGACCTCAATGCAAGTAATAGTCAGCTTGCAAATTGAAGCAATGACACTTGGAAGAAACAAGAGAAGACCTATCACATATACAACAGCTCACAGAAAGATGACAGGCACTGAATATGGTAGTACTTTGCAGTCAAATCCAACACTCTGCATACAACTTGCCACTACTAACAAGTATGCAAGTACCGCCTGTTAATGATGAAAGTGTTTATGATGCAAGTACAGTGGCTCATCTACAAGCATATCTAACAGGATTGTAATAAATATACAAGCAGGGAACCTATGAAGTGATGATTCATATGCACATCGGTGCCAATACCCCGCTGTGAATGTAAACACCTGCAAACGATTGTAGAAAGCTCACCAAGCTACCGCAGCCTATCTACGGATGATGACGTGTAACTTGTAGCAAATTTCTAGGCGCTCTTGCTATTGACCACAATGAGCAAATGAACATGCGCATTGATCAGGCTACAAACAATGATAGTTGATAAGATATTTGTGGATAACAATAGTGGGTACATTGAAAGTACGATAAATCCCATGTGGACACAAATACATACAACCCCTACAGTAGCGGTGATTGAGATACTGCGAGTACGTCGGATATGAAGATGACTAGATGCACATAGAAACTCTATTGATACGTCGTCGAAGGGAGATCCCAATAACAATGTGAATTTGAATGATATCATTCATGAATGACTCTATAAAGTCAAAGAATGATCAGTTGAGAAAGATGTTTCATCTTATCATCTCTATAGAGACACCAGACTCCCGATAACTACAAATGTTTATAAGGAGCTTTAAGAAAATTGTTAACCCGAAGCTGGCGGAAAGCCCCGGTTACGGCATTAACTGCGTGAAGTTGAATGGTTATATTAGTGATTTTGTAGAGTCAAAGACTGGCACTTAAAGAAAAAAGAAAGAAGAGAGAAAATATCTCATTTCATTATCTCTTTAGAAATGTCGAGGCTCCCGAAAATATGTCGTGGCATTCAAGTGAAGACCCGAAGATCAAGCCTCAATTCAATGTCCTACCCTCGTGGCGAGTCAAGGAAAAAATAATATGACGATGTACTAACCAAGCCTTTGAGCTCATCAACCTGTGATACAAAACGACCTCATGTCATTTAAATGTGTTTATCCAATCCAAAGAAGGGTCGATTGATTCGTAGATCCGATCTCCCGATGAATGAGAAAAGGTAGACTATATCAGAACAATGAAGTATCTCGTGACAGTCGGGTGACAACGCTACGACTCACCTGTAAGAAAAAACAGGGAATCACTAGTCAAAGCCGCAAGTTGATGAAGTACAATGTCATACCACTAGATCTGCAATGTTCATATGAGCAAACAAAAGGCGTGAATAAAGCCCATGATAAAACCCTGCGTAGCAATAGTAATCCATGCAGTCGGACGCCCCCTTGCACTGCATGGAAACATTCTAAATTGCCCCTCATACATGCATTACATTTGCATAATGATATGTCACATGTGTCATGAATTGCATAATGCATTATACAAATATGTCACGTGACATTGTTACTGCATTCTAAAGATAACCTCCCGGCATGCATCTGTAGGATGCCAAGGATTTTATTCTAGCATGTAGTAACAACATTGCTATTACATTTCAAAATGACCTCTTGCATGCATTAATAAGATGCAGAGGGTTTCAATCAATAGTGTCATTTGATATTATAAGTGCTTTTAAAAAAAAATCATCCTTCTGCATAAGGAGAGGATTTCACTCCAGTGTGTCATTTGACACTACAGTTGCATTTCAAAAATCATATCATATACATATGCGCATGCATCGCACAAAATGCATCCGACAACACATATCCGCATAGGCCCTAGTGAACATGTTGAAAGTACACACATGGCGTCTGAGAATACCGTGCGGGTCAAGAAACAAGTTTATATTTGAACCCGATCCTTTGTCAGCAAATGGACATAGTCGATAAGGTTCAATCACAACAACAAGAACAACATCAAGCCTTTATCCCACTACGTTGGGTCGACTACCTCCTCTGACTAAGTAGACAAGGGACCACGATGGCCCGAGACGACTGAACCATGGGATCTTGATCAGGCTCATCATCAACCCCCCACCATCCGCTTTAAATGCAAGATGGTGAAATTTCAATTTTAAATATCAAACTTCTCAAACACATCAACCCGCGCTGCTACTATATGTCAGATATCGCGTATCTACGGATATGACATATTCATTGATGACTAGCCTTAATTGAAAATTCTCTCTCGTGATCGGGAGGGGTAATTAACTATAGGGGATTGCGCCTATTATATAAATCACTAAAAGCTAAGGTCTTAGCATCGCATATTGCTTTCTTAGATTCCTTACAGGCCTCTTTATAACTTTCTCAATCATCAGAATTTTTAAAATTAAACCAATTTTTATAATAAATATTATTATTTTTAATCTTTTCTTGTACATTTGCATTCCACCACCAACTATTTTTATTATAAAGAGCTTTTCCCTTTGATGCTACAAGCACATCTTTTACAATATTCTTAATATAACTAGCCATTTTTTCCCACATAACATTAGCATTCTCATGTACAAATAAAATCTTAAGATCTAAAATCTTACTCTTAAAAATATTTTTGTTAATATTTTTTAAATGTCCCCATCTAATCCTAGAAAACATTTTACTTTATTTTTTTATTTATGCCCCTTTATCTTAAAGTCCTAAACTAATAATCAATGCTGGGCACATAAATTTTCACTCGGAATATCTTTACAATCTTTGCAATCTAAACGATCTAATTTTTTGAGTTGTACTATATCCATTTTTATAAGTGATGAGATGCTCATTCTTTTTCTTAAATAAGGTATTAGAAATTAAAAAATTATAAGCTAAACAAAAATCTAATATGGTATTGCCACCTTCATTTGTCGTTCCAAACCCATGGCCACCATGAAAGCTTTTAAAATCATCTACCTCTATACCAACATGTCCATTTAAATCTCCTATAATAAAAACTCTTTCTTCAAGAGGTATCTTTTGTGTTAATCTTTTAAGACATTCTAAAATTTAATTTATAACTCATATACAAATCTACTTAAGGAGCATAAGCACTTATAATATTAACAATCTTAGCATCAACAACAATCTTTAAAGCTATAATTCTATCTCCAATCTTATTAATTTTTATAACATTATACTTCAAACTCTTATCAATAATAACACCTACACCATTTCTAGTACTACTCCTACCCGAATACCAAAGTTTAAACGATCAATTTTCTTAGTCTTTTCTTCAACTCATTTAGTTTCATAAATGCACAAAATATTTAACTTCCTATGAATCATAATATCTTTTAATTCCATTAATTTTTCTATAAAAGAACTTATATTTCAAGTTCCTATCCTAATTTTAGTTTTATGGACTAGTTTCTTTGCCTACATCCGTCCTTGATGTGGGAACCCTTGCCTATTTAAAACTACACTTGGGCACCGGTGCAGCGGCCCTTGCACACTTGTCACTATATTCAGCCCATACAGTACGTCGCTTCCAGGGGACGCCCTAGCATTAACACAATTTCTTAAAGAATTCATGTCATTATTATTTGACGTTTTACGCTGGTTGTCGATTACCTAACGCAACCCTCCATTTTTCTCATCTAGGATTTGGAACCTGGCAATGGCAATGTTAGTCAATAAGGTTCAATCAATGAGACAAAAATGTAACAACCTATGAATACCCCGATGATGACCTTGTTGAATATAAATGTCAACCATAAATGATCAAATATTTTCAAATGCCCTCAAATTGCTACAAAATATAATTATTTTCAAATGACCCCATATATCCCAATAATAGCCTTTTTGATAGAAAATCTCAATCGGAGCGGACCACAAGCATTTAGAATGCTTTCAAATGCCCATAAAATTCAAAACTAAAAACAAAATTTAGATATTTAAAAATGAAATAAACTATCAAGACACTTAAAGCAAACAAACATCCACCCTCCGCAACAATTTGCCGAGGTGGACAAATTTAAAACTACTCCAGCTCACAAAGAGCTAATGCCTAGTCGTGAATATCATTAAGATCCATTTTTAATATGTCTCTTGCCAGTAAAGACGTGGCACGTGTCTTTTAACCGTTGGTTTTGCCACCAAATAACACCGCAGGTAAACGGTTATGACCGGGACCCTCTGAATCGGGTGGTTCGCCGTGAAATGATATCATTATATTACAATCATTAGTGAGCATATGCTCCCCAATGACATCAAATCATTAAGATGTAAATTAATAGGATATAATCGATAGGGCACAAAACCCTCAGTCAGCTAAGGTGAATTCAAATTTATCCCCTTACACAAATATCCACCCAAGGTCTGTAAGGTACCCTTGGATAACGTAATTCATGGCTGCTGACAAAGATCCTTCTATCAGGTTGGGTCGACTACCTCCTCTGACTAAGTAGACAAGGGACCACGATGGCCCGAGACGACTGAACCATGGGATCTTGATCAGGCTCATCGTCAACCCCCCACCATCCGCTTTAAGTGCAAGATGGTGAAATTTCAATTTTAAATATCAAACTTCTCAAACACATCAACCCGCGCTGCTACTATATGTCGGATATCGCGTATCTACGGATATGACATATTCATTGATGACTAGCCTTAATTGAAAATTCTCTCTCGTGATCGGGAGGGGTAATTAACTATAGGGGATTGCGCCTATAGGAAACCATAACTCAGATCATAAAATCCTCGCCAAATGAGAGCAAAATCTATGGGTGTGTTTTATTTACAATCCAATCCGCCTTCTTAAAATTTCCCCCATAACTTAATCCATTAAAACTCTCCCCCAAAAGCACAAAAAGTAGAAAAAGACAAAGCGTGGCGGGGAGCTTGGGGCACGAATTTTTGGAGGCCACAAAATAGTTTCTACTTATTAATATATTAAGATTAAAAAGATCACCAAACCTCCTTAAGTTTGAAGGCCAGCCACCAAGCCTCTTCTTCTTAAGAGAAACTCCAAACTTTGCAAGCACAATGAAGATATTTTTCTCTTCATTCCATCAGGCTTAAATAATTTCACATATTACATTTGAATTATATAAAAGGAACGAAAAGAAGAGAGGGGAGGTGGCCACACTAGTGTAAGAGAGAGTGTGTTGTAACTTATAATAACTACCATCTCCTTGTCTTGGCCAACCAATGAAGTAAAGGTTCGTATTTATTTTGAATTAATTCATTCAAATAAATATGTGCACATAATGTATCATCACATTCCCTCCAAGATTTAAAAATATAAAATTCAATTCATAAAAATTTTGAATTTTACATTTTCACTTTATAATTGGCAGTAGTATTTAAAATCACCATAATATAGTCTCTTAAAATATTTAACGCACGCATAAACATAAAGTTAAAATTCTATTTAATTGCTTTGCTCCTTATCTGTAGTCCTTGCATCTTCTTAGATTCCTTCTTACCTTGGGCTTTAATGGTTGATCTTTTTTTTTTTTAATGGGCATCAAATATTGATTAGATAATTGGATTGAGGGCTGCTCTTTATCAATAGAAATGAAAGATCAGCTTTTTGATGTTGCACGGAATTCTTCTTCCTTGGTGAGCACACAATACGTTAATAATTTGAGATGACATATACAATTGAAAAGAAATATTCCTTTGATTCCATCTGATGATAACAATCTTCTCTATTCTCTCATCAATGATGTTCACTTATCAGTTACCAAATATGAATAGGTTTCTGGTCAACTTAGTTTGGATCTACGTTATGCTTGAGTAGAGATGCCCACAAACAATAAACATCTCTGCTTTTGTCTTCTTGCTCGAAGGAGAGAAAGAGAGGAGACCTCAAAAGCCGCTCCGGCGAGCTAGACATCTCTTCCTTCCCCATACGTTAAACAGAAAACCAGCCGCCCCCTTCTCAGGCCGCCGAGTCCCCCTGCCCAGGCCTTGCCGCCGGCTGGGCTAGCCGCCAAAGCCAGCCCACCGTCCAGGAACCAGCCCACCGTCCAAAAGCCCCTTCCCCCTGTGAGAAATCCCGCCGGCCTCCTGTTGGGATTTTGAATTTCAAGAAGAGCTTCATAAGACATTGTAGTCTCTATTCACGAAATGGAGGAACAGGAAAGAAAGAAAAAGCACTCGTCTCTACGTAGGATTTGAAGACACTGACGATACTGCCATCATCTACTTTAAAGCAAAGACGATGTAAATGAATTTCATTATGAAATGATTTCAAACTTGAATTTGTTTTGTTGTGAACTTATTCATTATTAATTGGAAACACTAGGAAATCAATAATATTTCCTGGATAGCTTGAATCTCAAATTACGAAAGGCCTAATCTACTTGAGCGAACTTTGGTTTAAAAGGTCATGCTTCTTGAACGTATCACATCATTTCTGGTCATCTACGTTATGCTTGAGTAGAGATGCCCAAAACATCTCTGGAAAACAATACGAAACAGAGAAGAAAGCTATTCATAAGACATAGTGTTATAATTGCCATCATACTTTAAAAAAGACGATGTAAATGAATTTCCTAGTGAGTAGGGATTATTAGTGTTATAGACCTAGTGAGGGGATTGTGACTTTGGACGATCAAGTCATTAATAAGAGTACACATTTTAGATATATTGGATCTATTGTTCAGAGTGATGGTGAAATAGATGGGGATATTATCAGCAGAATTCAAGTTGGATGGTTGAAGTGGAGGAATGCATCGGGCTTGTTGTGTGATAGAAAAGTACCCCTCAAGCTCAAGGGAAAATTCTATAAGATGGTGGTGAGGCCTGCAATGTTTTATGGTGCCGAATGTTGGCTATTAAAAGAGAAGCATAATACTAAGTTAAGTGTGACAGAGATGACGATGCTTAGGTGGATAAGTGGCTTTACCCTTAGAGATAGGATACAAAATGAGCATATACGTGAAAAGGTTGGAGTAGCTCCAGTAGAAGATAGGATTAGAGAGAGTCGCCTTAGATGGTTTGGTCACATAAAACGAAGGCCTTCCGATGACCAGGTTAGGAGAGTAGAGGTAATAGATTTGACTTATATTAAGAAAGGTAGAGGCAGACCTAAAAAAATTTGGTTAGAAAATATTAGGAATGACCTTTCTTTATTAGATTTAAACGAGAATTTGACTTTTAATATGACACAATGGAGAAAAAAGATTTATGTAGCCGACCCCAAGTAATGGGATAAAGGCTTGATGTTGTTGTATGAAGAATTAATTTTGTATTTAATAATTTGAAATATAAGTATAATTCTAGCAAAAAAGAAATAAAATCTTTAGAGAAAGAAAATGAAAAACTCAAGCATGATCAGTCTAACCAAATGACAAACTAGTTTCTAGCTCATAGCTTCAATAAAAAATTGAAAAACTTTAGGAATGATTTTGATTTTGCATCTGCTCATAATTCATCTTCATAGAATAGAATTATGATTTAAGAAAATGATCTAGCTATGCTACTAATAAAAGTAGATCGATCAGTATTTTTTTAAAATTCATTTCTTATATGATAATAATATGAATTCCTTCAATACAAAAATTAATATGCTAAAAAAGGAGAATATTAGTCTATCTCTTAGAATAAATGAACTTTTATGTTCTAGCACTTCTACTTGGAATTCATTACACAATGAGATTGAGTCATTAGAAAAAGAAAATATATATTAGTATAATGGTTTGCAATATGATTGTCAAGAAATTCATGATGTACTTGTCAAGACTAATATCTAAAAAGGAGCAAATAACAATTTGATACTCCACATGCTTCCACTAGTAATTATTCTGATTTTTCTATGTTTCTCATAGTTTAGATCATAAATAAAATTTGCATGCCAGCTAAAAATTTTAAAAAATGATGCAGACTTGTAAAATGTTTCAGGCATGCTTTACCTGATGCTACGAGTACAAATTGAAGTTAGAAAGGAAATGTTGCCTATGTAATGCTTCAGAATCTAATTTGGAATAATTAGTTATTTATCTTTTAATAAACAACAACTAGAACTATCTAATATCATCTATCAATAATAAAAAGCAAAACATAATCTATAATTTAAAACATCAATGTACACATTTATATTGATTTTCAAAAATCATATACAATACTTAGGATCTATGCAATCATAACATAACTATTATATCCTGAGTACGAAAGAAAAACAAAAAAAACAGAACCTGAAAAATCATGACCAGTCTCACACTCCTGCTACCCTGTCCTAACCTGAAATTATTTAAATACATATAATGAGCTTAAAAAGCCCAACAAGTAATCAAAATTTATAACTAAATTCAAAGCACGACAAATGAGCAATATGCATATCAACAGTCATATCATAGTTTTTATATTCATATGATCATTGAATCAGTACAAAAACAGTAAAATTCGTATGCAGTTGTAGTAGAATCTATAAACATTAAAACAAAAGCCAATAAAGCAGTAAACTAATACGAGTGTCAAATCTATAAAGCAATCATCATATCCATAATACCAATCAGTACATAAATCGTATAAAGTATAATATTAAAACATCGGTAAAGACTGTTGAAATCATCTCAATGCAATAAAATCATATAAGAGTACCCATACTATTCATGTATTACATATCACGTGCTCTTTATATCGCATGCTTAGTATCAGTACAGTGAAACAGTAGTATTAAATAATATCAGTATCTAAATTGGTAACAATAACAATTCAGTGACATAAGCTGTAGAATAATGTAATAATAGTAAATATGTTGAGTAATAATAAATCAATACAATAATTGAAAAAATGCCTCAAGAACATGCATTTCAGTATTCCCACTAAACAACTAAGAAGTCCTGATTATCACGGTATTTTCAGTATTGTATCAGTATCAGTAAACCGTTTGCTCAGTAAACAGAGTTGTCACTCTTTGTCCGTCGGCACAGTAATCATCTCCTTATAACTCTCAATCAGTATCACGTGAATCAGCAGAGGATATCACCAAATCACAGTATTTAAAGGAAAGTTTGTCAGCCAGTCATTATGTACAGGTTAATCAATCTCCAACCAACGGGTCAACCAATCTTTACTTCTCTTTACACACACATTATTATCACAGAACTATAACAAAATTCTCAATCACATATCCACATTTATTCAATGTATTACAACAAATAAAATATAACTGAGCATATTTTATAAAATATCAAAATGTCATAATGGTAGACAATAAAAATTAAATTAAGGAAAAATTCACATTTTTAGAATTTAATCAAATTATCAAATATTGCACAAAATAATATTCTGAAGCTTTATCTGAACTAAATCACTATTTTTAGACATCAAAAAAAATTTTAGTAGGAAAAAATTGCTGTATTTTCAAAATCACATGGTGAAAAATCTTAAATAAATATTCAAAACGTTCATAATCTCAATCTCTATAGCATACAAAAAATTATGTGATGAAAGTTTTACCAAAATAATATTATTTACGTTTTTCAATAATGAAAACAAAAAAATTTAATCTGAAAAACACCAAAAACACAAAATATTCGAAATTAGAAATAGGGTAAAGGTTCCTTACAACAAAACGAGCAATTTTTCTAACAAGCTCGACGGACAAAAATTTCTCCGCAACCTCCAAATCCAAGCTTTTTTTCTCTCTCCTCAAATTTCTCTATATTTTTCCTATTACTCTTCTTTGTTATCTGAAATCAAATAGGAAAAGGAATTGTCATGACATTACTTATAATGCTTTTAGATTTTTTTATAAAATAATAAATAATATTAATATAACTATTTAATTTATTTAATTTTCAAAAAAACATTCATATAAATCTATTTGAGACTTTTAAAATTATAGAAAAATATACATAAAATAAATTATTTTATTTTAAAAAAATATTGATGAAATTAGTTTACAAAACGAACCTGAAGGTCCCAAAATCTTCACTTATACCGATAGGTGTTAATTTCTCCGGTGAGGTGTGCATGATGAGAAGGAAAAATTATTGCGTCCTCCCAGAGCTAAAATCGCGCTAAAAAACGAGAAATACCGAGCAAATACCGAGCAATACCAAACAATAACGAGGAATATCATCATGTGAAGACCAATACCGAGTTATACCGAGCAATACCGAGCAATACAAAAAAATACCTAGTTTTTCCAAGAAAAAACTCGGTATTTTTTTTGTATTGCTCGGTATTGCTCGGTATAGCTCGGTATAACTCGGTATTAGTCTTCACATGATGATATTCCTCGTTATTATCAAATAATACCTAGCAATACCGAGCAAAAACCGAGTTTTTTAGCTCTAGGAGGACGTATCTCTACGTCAGGTGGGAGGACGCAATAATTTTTCCTTCTCATCATGCACACCTCACCGGAGGTCGCTCGAATTCCTACTCAGAAGAATATGGAAAGCTAGAGAAGTTCAGGGACTGAAAGCTCCCCCTTTGGGGAAGCATGCACGTATTAAGGAATTCAAAACACTTCATAAGAGGAGATTCCAAAGACTTCCCCTTTATTCTATCTCCCCTATCTCTCCTCTCCCTCGCTAAATTCATATGAAAAGTGGATTCCAGTCTCTATCTTACCCTCCCTGAAATTCCAATCTTCTACAGCATTCACGCAATAAAGCCCGCACTATTGCAACAGGTCTCCATTATTTTCACAAACTCTTCACTTAAACTCTAAGAGGGAAATCAACCTAATATCAAGGGCAACAAGCGGATGATGATCAGGAAGAATTCATCACCAGCAACGTTAAATTTGCACTCAAAATTATTACATAAAAAATTCTCATACAATGTTTATATAATATATGAAAAGAATATCACATGGGTTAACTCAAAAGCAGGCTAACAAATCTTAACTTGGATAAGCCAAACTGTACTGCGTATTGCCATGCAATAGCAAGAACAGAAATGTGTGTTGCAATGACCTGTCATTACAGTTACTATTTGATTAATTCAGACAAAATCTTACAAACGGATTCATATTTGGAAACGAATGAATAAAGTTTATCATGATGGTCAGTTATTTTGTATGGAATGTACAAAACCGAGTTGAGATTTTTAATTGAGCTGTGGAAACCAAAGAAGGGCTTGCAGGTAGTGAAAAACATATTCAGAACTGATGGGCTTCAACTTTCATTGAAACTAACCTTATTTATTAATGTAACATGTTACAACTGAAGAAGATCTTGGAATTGAGCGCTTGAGCACCCGGTCACTTTTTTTCTTTTTTTTTTGTCTCGAAGAGACGGTACAATTTGGCAGCCAGGCCATTAATTTACCTGCTCTATCTTACAATTACAGTATATACTATGAAGTGGACCTTGAAGATGGCCCTGCACTTGAAGATAAGCTCCTCACAGCTACCTTGACTGCACCCACAGCACCAAGCTGCCTGATCGATGGGCTCAGCCCATGCTCATCATTCTTCAATCCCTCATCTATCTGAACTCCAACATAAAATGCAATCTGCCCATGGAACATAGAAAAGTTAAAAGGATGCTTCACTCTCAACTCACCTACTTCATGCGCGCAACAGTGGAATCAAATAAAATATTCATAGGGAATTTACCTACTGAATAATAAATCACCGTCCATTCGTAATTACTACTACAAAAACTAGTCTACTAGAACCAACCCGGTAAGAATTTTGTGTTTGCCCACATAAAAGATAAATATTTGCGATGTTTGGATTGTTAAATGTTCAATTAAGTCTAAAAGATTTGGAATTGAATTAGAAAGAATAGAAAATGTTCAATGAAAAAGTTTATTGGGAGTGTTATCGTGCTATGCTTGGCACTGCTATGGCGTTGCCCTCTCTGGGGATGCTGGAAGTAGGTGATGCAGTGTCAAGCTCTCCATCTACAGCATCTGAAAATTGTATGGAGGGGAAGGTACTTCGGCAGCGATGCTGGAAGTAGGTGCTGCAGCGTCAAGCTCTCCATCTACAGCATCTAAAAATTTTGCACCATTCGCTGTGGGAAGGAGCGCCACAACGCCGAATCGAAAATTATATTTTTAAATAAATATCTAAAAGCATTTCATTTAACCCATTCCAATTGCCACTCACCAAAAAAATTGGGAGAGAGGCCAAGAGAGAGGAAAAGAGAAAAAGAGGAGAGAGAAAAGATAAATCTAGGATTTGGATGGCACAGAGCGGGATTCGTCTATTAGTCCAGTTTAGGGAATTGCTTGTATTAAGATAGGCTCCTAATACCCTATTTTTTATTTCAATTTTGAAGTTTGTATGGGTAGATTTAAAATAAAATGTGGTTTTATTAAGTTTAAGAAACTTTCTACCATGTAGTTTTTGGTAAATTGTACAATACATATTTCTGATCATTTTATAGTAAAAAAGTAAATTTATATCAGTTGACTTTGTGTATGCAAAATATTGAGTATTTTATAACGTATGTGGCGTTTTTCAAGGTATCAAAAAATCACACGACTTGCAAATCCGGCCCAAATCCGAGCCGAAAAATTTAGGTTCAGGTTGACCCGTTAATAAATGGGTAAGTTTGGGTTAGATTTTTCAACTCATTTATAAACAATTTGGATTCGGGTTGACTTGCAAACCCATTTTTTGACCCAAAAATGACATGCTTAATATTATTTTTTACTTGCAAGTATAATATTCTTATTTTTAATCAAATGTTCTAAAATTTATAGTCAATAGGTTATTTAAAAAAAAAAAAAAAATGGGTTAACGAGTCATGTTGGGTCATTTAGGTTGCTAACAAGTCGAATTCAGATTGGTATTTTGTTAGACCGGTCCAGCCGGTCCAGGCGGGACCGGTTCACGGGCCAAAATCGCGAAACAGGCGGAGATCTCCGCCTCCTGCGGAGATCGAGCGGCCCGACCAGCCCATTAGAGCATTTTAGGAAGCATTTTTTAGCATTTTGAGAGGGAAATTTGAATGTAGGGGCTGTTTAGGGATTTCCTTTTGATTTGTATGCATTAAATAGTTGTTTTTCCTAGGGTTTGGGCATCTTATATTTGGCTGAAATTTGAGATCTCATAGAGTTAGGTTTTCTTTGGGCTCTAGCGGCATCTAGAGATTTGGGAGAGATCGATCCTCCTCTCGAATTGAGGATCAATTGTATCTTGCTATTTATTCATCTTCTAGTGAAATACAAGCTTTTCTTTGAGTTTTCTCTCAGACTTCCTTGTGGTGTTGGTGTTTTTCTGCTGTAAACAGCAGATTTATGCTGTTTTTCTGCTGTGGACAGCAGTTTTGCTGTTGAATGTTCGCCGATTTTGGTAAGGTTACTTGCGAACGCAAGTGTTTCCTATCAAATTGGTATCAGAGCATCGTTTTTGGGACCTTAGGCGGCTGAAATTTTGATTTTTCAGCGAGCTTTTGGCTTCCGGAAGTGATATTTTTTAGATCCATTGGGAAGAAAGATGGCCGGAAAGAATGTTGACATCTTGGAAAGCGAAGTCGGCCAATTGAAAGCCGATTTGGAGGAAAGATTCTTCAACCTTCAAAATCAAATCACCTCCAACAATGAAAGGTTGGAGGGGAAGTTCACCGCAATGGAGGAAATGTTGAAGAAACTACTTGAGATGAAAACCAATCCGGCGATATCGGAAGTAAGAGAGATCGCCGACGGCCATGGCATGGGAGGAAATCCGAACCACTTGCGGGGGAGGAGAAATGTGGAGGTGGAGATCCTAGAGGAAGAGAACGACAGGCCTCCTCTAGAGCCTCTTTCGAGGGAAGAGACGAGTATGGGATATGACAGAAGGGAGGGTGATTTTGATGGGAGGAGAGAGGGATCTCATCGCCGAGGTGCTGAATTCGAAAGAATTCAGCGTCGAGGGGGGGATTTTGAAGGAAGAATGGAGGAACGTCATCGTCGAGGTGCTGAATTTGAAGGTATTCAGCGTCGAGGTGATGAGGTTGAAGGGAGGAGAGGTGAGTATGAAGAGGGGTTAGAGTATATTCGTCGGAGGGACGATCGGGACAATTGGGGAATGCTTCCTCTGAGGGGAATGGGAGGCTATGGAGGATACCGGGGAGATCCCAAGGTGAGGAAATTGAAGATGCCGTTTTCGAGGGGGAAGACGGCCATGGCTGGATCTACAAGGTGGAGCGTTACTTTGCGGTCAATGGGTTGACAGAGGATGAGAAGCTGACGGCGGCAGGATTGTGTCTGGAAGGAAAGGCTTTGGCATGGTATCAGTGGCGTGACAGGAGGGAGCCTATCAGGAACTGGAGGGAATTCAAAAGCTGCATAATAGAACGTTTCCAAACTGACCGGGGAGGAGATTTCTATGAGCAGTTCTTTGCTCTGGTGCAGGAGGGATCAGTAGAAGACTACCGTAATCGGTTCGAGCACCTGGCTAGTAGGGTGGAGCGATTATCAGATAGCGTATTGGAGGGGAATTTCATGAAGGGGTTGAAGGCAGAGATCCGAGCGGCAGTTAAAGTTCTGATGCCTAGTGACTTGGAGGAGGCAATGAAGTTGGCACAGCTGGTAGAAAATCAGAATAACCTGGAGAAGGGAGCTAGGAGCAACAACTCAGGAGGCTCTTACAAGACTACGACCACTCTTTTAGCACAAAAGGGGCCTGCATCAGTCAACAATAATGAGATCACCAGGGAGAAGCCAATAGGAGGAGGGAGTGAGGATAACTTCAAGAAGCTCACTGAGACAGAATTACAGGAGAAGAGGGCAAAAGGGCTTTGTTTCAGATGTGACGAGAGGTATACGCCAGGGCACAGGTGTAAGGACCGAACTCTTCAAGTTCTTACTGTTTGTGATGAAGAAGGAATGAAGGGTGTCGTCTTTCCACCTTGCGGACAAGGTGGATCTTTGGGAGGGGAGTATTGTTAGACCGGTCCACTGAACCGGTCCAGCCGGTCCAGGCGGGACCGGTTCACGGGCCAAAATCGCGAAACAGGCGGAGATCTCCGCCTCCTGCGGAGATCGAGCGGCTCGACCAGCCCATTAGAGCATTTTAGGAAGCATTTTTTAGCATTTTGAGAGGGAAATTTGAATGTAGGGGCTGTTTAGGGATTTCCTTTTGATTTGTATGCATTAAATAGTTGTTTTTCCTAGGGTTTGGGCATCTTGAATTTGGCTGAAATTTGAGATCTCATAGAGTTAGGTTTTCTTTGGGCTCTAGCGGCGTCTAGAGATTTGGGAGAGATCGATCCTCCTCTCGAATTGAGGATCAATTGTATCTTGCTATTTATTCATCTTCTAGTGAAATACAAGCTTTTCTTTGAGTTTTCTCTCAGATTTCCTTGTGGTGTTGGTGTTTTTCTGCTGTAAACAGCAGATTTATGCTGTATTCCTGCTGTGGACAGCAGTTTTGCTGTTGAATGTTCACCGATTTTGGTTAGGTTACTTGCGAACGCAAGTGTTTCCTATCATATTTTTGACTCATTTATTAAACAGGTCGAGTTCAGGTTGACTGAATTTGAATTAAGTTAATTTCAGATTGGACCAGAACCAGACTCATCAACCTGTTTCAACATCCCTAACACTTCTAGCATCGGCTACAATTCAATCATTACTTTAAAATAATATTTTAAATAACCTCTATAAATAGCTCTGAATGGAAAATGTTTGAGTATGCATGCAAATTTTACATATATTCTCTCCAGAAATGTCATACATGTGGCAACTAATGTATGTCCAGGTTCATGTTAAATGTTGTATATGTGTAGTAGACATGTTAATATCTGCATAAGTGATGATCTGAGAGATGATCAAGTAAACTACAAGTAATACTATAAGGGCCCTTACATGTATGTGTTTTTGTATGTATTCTTTTTTCTCCATCTTCCTTGTGCAAGTGTGAGTTGACCAAGTGAAAGTATAAGTGAAATTAGAGTCATAAACAGGCATCGGGATATGTGCATATCATATTTCATATATTGTATTACAAGTTTATCAAGTAATGTATATTGACACCTATATTCAAAGTCAAGTTATACAAAAGATAAAGTTTCTGATGTTAACATTCAAGTTCAAGTGATTCTTAAGTTACATTCTGGTTTATATTTCTGATGCAATTTTTCAAATTCAAGTAATGTTTAATTTCAGAAATATTCTGGGATAATGCATTTGATATATTTGTTCAAGTCCAAGTAATCTATATGTACCATTTTGATAAAATTAAGTGTATAAGTATAAGTAAATCACATGTTAATATTTTATGAATGTTAAAGTCATCTTCTTTTCCACCCATAAATATTATCCAATGTAAATTGTGAAATCTTTTATTATTTTGTGTATTTATCTAAATACAATTGTAAACTTTGATTTCTTCAATAGGACTTGGATAGCCTACTGAGCAAAAAGTTTGCTCATTTTGTTATTTACATGTTATTTCAAGAAAGGGAAAAGAGAAAGCAGAAGCTAAGTAGATTAGAATGGGTTGAATCAGGGTCCAGTTAGGGACAAGTTCAAAGTTAAAAGCATTTATTTTGATTAATCCAATCAATTAGTTACATATTTTGGATGCATTGAAATGTATTGGATTAATGTATATAATTCTTTTGGAGTGAAATATGAATGTAAGTTATATCTTACTTTCTAACATTTTGGATGTTTAGTGACTATAGTCTAGTGTATGCAAATTTTGATAATGAGATAAATAAAATTAGGCACAATTATACCATTAGACATTTGGCGCATGACACCATGTCATTCACAGGGATTTCTATCTGTGATGAGCGATGATTCACCATTCCTTACAGCAAGGAATCCCCTTTAAAAATTATTGTCCAGGGGAATCCTAGAAATTGCAGAAGTTTAAAATTGTTGAACTCAATAAGCATCCATACTTTTACTTTTAGGAAGAAAATGATGTATGCTTTCAGCTTTCCAAAAATTATACAGTTGACGGATCTTTGTTGTTTTAAGAGCGTAAATAAGTGAGCAAAACACTTACAGCAGCGCTTATACAGCAGAGTATATTAAATTAAACCAAACTAAAGTTATCAAAAGATGATAGGAGTTTAAGTTCAAGGATGGGACCTTGCCAGATGAATTTCGAACAGGTGATATATGTAGAAGATTCCAGAAAGAAGTTCCATCTTTCCTGGATTTTAATTCAAAAAAAAAACATAATTAAGGACCCAAAAAGAGTTAATACTTTTCAAGCTGAGAAAATTGACCAGGTCATGCACCTGTAATTCAGAATCCGGACGGTGCAAGCTTTTTCGGCAAGAAAACTTTCTTTTAACTGCAAAATGGAATAAATATATTATATCAGATAACAAGAATACCAAGAAATACAAATCCACTAAATGGATGACCTGTTTTTCTGCCAATAATACCTGTTGCAAGGCCTCAACAGCAGTGTTAGGTCCGCCTAAGAACCTGCAATTACGTCCTAAAACTTCATCTCTAGTGTAACCTGCAGATGTAAGAATAGTTGTTGACTAAGCCTAATTATTCTTAAATTTATCTTGAAGCTATCACATAAAATTTACTTTTGTTGCAATAGATAATTCCTTGTTCTATAACATCACACCACCCATTCTTCTTTCAACCCGGTGCTGTGAGAATAGAACAGGTAAAAGAGGTTGACCAAGCAACACTAGCCATTATTTCTTCCAGGAAAAACCCAGTCAACTATTAATTCACACAAAAAAGGTGCAACAGAAAGAGTTTGTGCTATTACATTTCAATAATAAAACAAATCCATTTAGTTTACGACTAACAATTTGAGATTAGTATCTCATCATGAGCATCAAAAAATATTGATCGTAATTTGATTTTCAAGGCCAATTGACCCTACCCTACACTTGGAGTACATGTGCAATAGGTTCATCAATCCAAGAACATAATCTAGAGTTATTAATATAAAACTCACGTTTCATAGTATAAATTTACCAATATTTCTAATTTAAGCAAAGGGAGAAATCTGAATTTTATTGTCACAGTCCATTTTTTTTTTCCCAAGGATGCAGGATGCTTGCATGTTCGCAGCACACAGAATAACCAAATAGCTTTAAAATGAAGTGGATAACAATGCAATAATATGAATTGATGACAATATATGACTGCCATAAGAGATTATTAGGTTTGTTTTGGGACATCTTTTTTATTGCTTTTTGAAAGCAACATTTTAATATAAAAATTTTATGTTCAAGAATTTTTTGTTCAAAAAAAATACTTTAAAAAGCAGTTAAAAGCTATGCCAAAGGAAGCCATAATATCATTTTCTTGACACAAATCAGAAAATAAAGCGCGAAAGGGAAGAGGGAAGCACCTGTCAGACTTAAGAAGGTGTCACTAGCATAGACGATTGGCATATCAGGTAAAAGAGGATCGGTCCTGTAAGACAAACTATATATCCTTCAACATTTCTAACAATGGAAAAAGACAGTTTTATATTGATATATCCTAGCCGTACAACGAATACGAATTTGCAAAACTCACAATACAAAGCTCTGTTTGATTCTACCGAGAGAAGTGCACAAGGATGAAGACAGAGAAGTTGTGCCAGCCTTGGGACTACATCTATTTCCACAGACAACTCTGCCCGTAAGCTTACTATACTGCGCCAGCTTCGATAGTATCTCTGTAACGCCATCTACTGCTTTCTGCTTCTCTCGATCACCAGCCTCCCTCCGCTCTTCCCCCTCCAAGCCTGCAATCGACTAGATGAGATAAAATTCCACAACAAAATCAGCTCAAGGCACTCACGTAACTAAACGGACAGCATTCCCACGGATCCCTTCGCTAAAACACCGTATACCTCTATTATCCGAATCGTCATAGGAATCGAAGGGAAGACTACACCGGAACTCTAGATCAGAGCGCACCTCATTCCTACACGCCCCGAACAATAGTCCTCCCCTCACCGCACGTCGCGTGCAGCTTAAAACCCGCCGAGGGATCGGTACTTGCACAGACACAAAGTGAATTACCCTGCCATCATCTCTTCCAAAAACCGGACAAAGCTGGAATAGGATCCAGTACGACGTCCCATCCTTCCGATAGTTCAAAATACTAATCTGCATCGCCCTCTCCTCCCGAATCGCCTCCCTAATCTCCATCACCGACCTCCGGTCAGTATCTGGGCCCTGAAATATCCTCCCATTCAGGCCCACGACCTCCTCGCGTGAAAAACCCGATACCGAAAGAAACCCGCGGCTAGCAAAGACGATTGGGTGGCCTGCTATGTACGGATCGGTGATGAGGAAGCTGAGATCATGCGGCAGATCGTCGAGGGCCTCCATAATCCATTCCGAATAGCGGGAAGTGAGGGATTCAAGAAGATGCGTCTCGTTGCTTCCCATCGCCGCTACCGCCGCCGCCAACGGCGATGGCAAACTGCTCTTGCCCCGCCCACCACAACACTCGTCAACACCGCCGATCGGAAGGCAGCAAAATGCAACCATATGCTCGAAGGGAGCACTGAAATCGGTGAGGAAATCTCCAAGAGAAGAAGAACGATAGCGCGAGGGCTTACTTCGAAGTTGCTCAATCGGTTTAAGGATCTGATTAAAGAAATAAGCCGACCGTTTCGAGGCGATTTATCCGAAAATTCATAAATCTATTTATTTATGTGAGCATTAGAGCATTCTGTTCACTGTTTAATTGGTTGGACAAAGCCACCTGACGCTTATGCTCATCCAATTAGAAACAAATTTTGAGCGGATATTTTAATTAAAATTTAATAAATATTTTTTTTAAAGAATTTATTTTACTATCTATATATTATATTTATAATTAAATTTTAATAAGAATATTTAATTCATTTTTCTCCATCCAGTTATTAAGATTTTATTCAAAAGTAATATTATTCATTTTTAATAGTCTTATCAGTCATATCATTAATTAGGAGTCAAAGTAGGATTACTCTCAATTATTTTTTTATATTTTTAGATATAATAAAAAAATTAAATATATAAAATAAGATTATTTTTATTTTATTGAATATCTTATATGATAGTGCTTGAAATCTGGTGTCGGGAACAATGGCATTGTCGATGATGGGGCCGATAGTGATTCCAATGATGATTGCAATGGCTATTAGCAAAGAGGCAGAATGTAAGAGAGTCAAGTCATTTATGAGTTAGTTCGGACTCGACTAGATAAATGGCTCGTTAGTCAAGCTTGATAAATTTTTTTTTTTTTTTTTTTAAGCTTGATAAATTAATAAGTCAAGCTTGACCCAACTTTGATTTGACTCATTAGCTCGCAAGAGAGCTCTTTTAAAAAATATTTAAATAAAATATATTAGCATTCAAGGTTTTAACTACAAGGTTGTTAAAAAATATTTAAATATTATATTATATTTTTATATTAAGTTATTATTGATTAGTTTTCTTCTAATTTTATTTTATCATTTTATAATATGAATAGTTTGAATCATAATTATTTTATCTTTCATAATAAGTTAAAATAGAAGCTAAAATTAAGTTAAGTTTTGCAAAGATGAGGATACTCGGGCGGATGAGTCGTTTTACTCTTAGGCTTTGTTTGGGACGGCTTTTTTATTGCTTTCTAAAACGGAGTTTTAGTACAAAAATAAAAAAAATTTGTACTAAAACTCCGTTTTAGAAAGCAATAAAAAAGTCGTCCCAAACGAAGCCTTAGAGACAGAATGTGAAACATGCATAGACGTAAAAAAGTTGGAGTAGCTTGAGTTAGGGATGTACGTGAGCTAACAAGTTCGCAAGATGGCTTGAGCTCAACTCGTTAATGAGTTCACAAGTCGAGCTTATCGAGCTTCAAGTTCGAGCACGAGCATATAATCAAGCTCTTCTATTAAACGAGCTTGAGTTCAGCTTAGCTCGGTTCGAAAGTTTGTTGAGCTGCTCAATTAATTTAAAATATATTCAAAAATTAATTTAAATTAATATTGTTTAATATATTTTAACATTTTAAATTAATTATATATTTAAAAAATAAAAAATCGAGCTTCATAAATGAGCTTGAGTAGAGCAAGCTCGAGCTTAGTAAGAACTGAACAAGCATATCCAAATTAAGCAGATACTTGACTTGATTCAACTCGTTTACACCTCTAGCTCATATGACATATAAGATTAAAGAGAATCATCTTAGATGGTTTGTTCACAATAATTATCGACCTTTCGATGGCTCAATTAGGAGAGCAGATGTATTAGATTTGACCTATGTTAAAAAAGGTAGAGACATACATAAAAGATTTTTTGGAACTTAGAAAGTATTAGAAATGATTTTTATTATTATTATTATATTTAAATGAGAATTTGACTCTTAAAAGGATACAATGGAGAAAAAGATTTTATATTACTGACCCACACAGTAGGATAATAGCTGAATGTTGGTGTTGTTGTTGGCGTAATGAACGAACTAACTCCTGAGTCGGCTCAAACTCATTGAATAAAGCACGAACTCAAACTAGAACTTGTTTAATTAATCAAATTTAAACTTAAGTCAAAAGTGATTCGAGCTCAACTCAACTCATTTACCTCTAGGAAAGACAACCATACTCAATAACAACAGTTGCATTGCTAACGATTCCAATTAAAAAAACTGGCGATGATGACTATTGATGGTGATGAGAGCTGTCAACAACAATAATTGTGGGGGCAGTCGTTTGTAGCCGTCAATATTATTTTTATTTTTAAAATATTAAAAGTATATAAATATTATTTTATTCCTAAAATAATTTGATTTTTTTCAAAATTAAAAAAATAATAAATATAAGAAACAAATATCTTCATAAAAAATAAAAAAGACAAACCGACCCTTAGCTTTAGGCTAAATCTTATCATAGAAAATTATATCATATTCGTAACTAAAGCTTTTTGTCCTGTCCAAACTTCTGAGAAAAATAATAATAAAATAAATTACATAGTCAGATTAATTCCGGCTACGTGTTGACAGGACCGCTATCATTATTGATACGTCATCTCAAAATTATCTTGATCGGGCACGAATCTCGAGGCAAAAGCTAGTTGGAAACTTCAAAAATTAAGTTTGGGAGCATATGAAGTCCGATTTCAGCAAGCTTATAGTCAAACTGAGCGTCTCGGAAATACGAACCCAACGACACCAAGATCAACCCAATCCGAGCCTAAATGAGTCCGAATCAATGGTACAAAGCGCTGTTGGAAGGTTCAAACCGCAATTTGAGTTACCAAACGGTCTCCGATTTTTGACGAGCTTATACTCGAATCGAACGGCTCGACGAGACGAATCCAACGAGCTCAAGATCATTGATTTCTGACATCACTAAGGCCTTCAATTATCCAACGAACGGTGCATCATCAAAGGATTCGATATCGTTCGTCCATTCAAACCACTCCCAATTCGCCCTTGATCTCACGCCTATTTACGGGCCATGCCACTCCATAAAAACTATAAATAGAGCCCTCATTCTACACCAAAGGGACTCAATTGAAGAGAGAGAAGAAGAAGAGAAGGAGAAGGAGAAAGGGGAAAAGGAGATTCCTCACCTCCTCGACCACCGCCGCCGGAGCTCTTCCTGCCACCTGAAGACGACGGAACTCTGCCGGATTTTCGGGAAACGCCAGGAATTCGCAGGATTTTATAAATTTTGTGGAAGAAACAAATTGTACTTGGATTATCCCAACTTGTGGGACAAAATCCGCCATTTGTAATCTACGAAAACACTAGTGGAATTTTGCAACTGGGCAAGGCCCCGTGGTTTTTTCCATTTTTGGGTTTTCCACGTAAAAACTCTTGGTGTTCACTTTATCTTTTCTATTTGTGTGCGAAATACTCGTGTAACGCTAGGACGCGAATTTACAAACTCTACCACCGCGTATATTCTTGCACGCAACAGTTTGGCGTCGTCTGTGGGAACACTATCCCACTACTTCGATTACTGCTACGATGGTGAATAGGCATAGCAGTTGCATCATTGGAGACTCCCGCTCCAACTCCCACCAATCCAGAAATCCATCTATTAACCATAGACGACCAATGTAAGCATCTTTTCATCCTGGGGAGCAGAATGCTGCCGGAGAAGGGATCTCGAGACCTTCTTTAGAAGAAAGAATTCGAAAGATGGAAGAATCTCAGAACGAGATCCTTCAATTCCTGCGAGATGATTGACAGCCGACGTTGGAGGAGGTCCTTCGCCCTCGAGATCCACCAAGGGTTGAGGATATTCAATTCGAGCATCGTCAAGAAGAAATTCATCTTCCTCCACCTAGGAGACATCCTCAATTACAACAGGAAGATGAACTTGTCGATACAGCGCGTTCAACACATCCTTCCCCCTCGACTCGGCAACCTCGCATTTTTTTGGAACTCCCAGAAGGCTCTCCCCAACCACACATTACGGGACTCCCTCACAATGTCATGCGTCGCGAACTGCGAAAACTGGTACGGGAAGAGTTCCCCCAAGGAGATGTGAAGCATGCTCTCCGACAGAGGAATTTACAGGAGTCATCACCTCTAACTGAAGCCATTCTTCAGCACCCCATTCCGGTCGGATTCAAAGTGCCAAACATTGAGTCCTACGATGGGACGACCGACCCGTATGAGCATATCGACTACTACAGAACCATCATGCATATTCAACGAGCATCAGACGCGCTCCTCTGCCATATCTTTCCCACCACCCTAAAGGACAGGCCCGAACGTGATTCTACTCGCTTCCACCTGGAACGATCCCCTCTTTTGTCAAATTGGACAAAGTATTTGTCGAACAATTTGTGGCCAATCGAAGAATTGTTAAGGATTCTTCCCACCTCTCCGGGATTCGCCAAAATGAGGGAGAATCATTGAAGGAGTATTTTCAACGATTTTCCACTGAAGCACGACAGATTCTAGGAGTAGACCCTGAATTACTCAGAGGGGTCTTTCTTGGAGGTCCTCGTCCTGGCCCCTTCTATTCGGCCCTTATGCGAGACACCGTCCATTCATACGCTGACTTGATCCATCGCGTGGAGGCACAAATATCTGCGGATGAAGTTATAAATGCTCAAAGGTGCACCTGGGATGGATAATTCTTTCTCACAGCAGAAAAAGCATGGGAAGAATAATCTACCTCATAGGTTTCCATCACCACGACGAGAACCTCGCCAAGAAAATGAGTATACACCACTTAACACATCTCGAGCAAATGTGTTGATGGCTGTTCGAGATCAAGATACATTGAAATGGCCAAATCCTTTGAAATCGAATTCAGGAAATGCAGATCAATACTGTCACTTTCATCGAAGTCGAGGTCACACTACCGAAGCCTGCAAGCAACTCAAGGATGAGATTGAAAGGCTTATCTGCCAGGGCTATCTTCGACAATTTGTTCAAGATTCACCTACCAGAGAGGAAGCTCGTCCCGCTGGGGGCAAAGTCAATAAATAAGACAACCATTGAATACTATTCAAATGGTTGGAGAGATTGAATGATCACGCACTTCGTGTATTGGTATTAGCAAATATTACTTGTCTTGTTGTCGCTTTTATGTTGAGTTGAGTGTCACTTTGATATCTCTAATATATTCTTTCAAGTTAAATATTGTTGTATTGTCACAATGCATAGATCTTGTGTGTTGAGTACTTTGTAATTTGTAAGTCGTACTAGGGAACTATTGTACTATCTTACGTAATGCAGTAATAGAATGTTCATGTTGTTGTGATATGATTTTTCCTCTTATGAAAGATAAGAAAAAACTTCTCAAACTCTTTCTCCGTGATTCGAGAAATACACAATCCATATTGTATCTCAATCACCGGACGATCAATCCCAGGGGGATTTGATCCTGGCCTCATCCACACAGGTTAACGTCGCCGAGCAGGGCTCCGACATACAACCTCGGATAGGTCTTACATCCTTGGTGGATTATCTCGACCTCTTCCACACAGGTTAATGTCATCGAACAAATATTCTGACATACAACCTCGGATAGGTCATACATCCTTGGTGGATTCTCCTGACCTCATCCACACAGGTTAACGTCGTTGAGCAGGGCTCCGACATACGACCTCGGATAGGTCTTACATCCTTGGTGGATTCTCCTGACCTCATCCACACAGGTTAACGTCATCGAGCGGGGCTCCGAAATACAACCTCGGATAGGTCTTACATCCTTAGTGGATTCTCTCGACCTCTTCCACGCAGGTTAATGTCATCGAATAAATATTCTGACATAAACCTGGGATAGGACTTCTACCCGACGTTGAACTTCTACTGGACGTCAGAATTCTACTCGTCGTCGGACTTTTCCTCATCGACGAACTTTTGTCGGTCTTCTACCCGACGTTGAACTTCTACCTGACGTCGGACTTCTCGCTGTCGTCAGACTTCTGTTCATCAGAAGACTCCTACTCGTCGTCGGACTTCTCCTCGTCGATGAACTTTCATCGGTCTTCTACCCGACGTTGAACTTCTACCCGAAGTCGGACTTCTCGCTGTCTTCAGACTTCTGTTCGTTAGAAGACTTCTACGCATCGTCGGACTTCTTCTCATCGATGAACTTTTGTCGGTCTTCTACCCGACGTCAGACTTCTCGCTGTTGTCAAACTTCTGTTCGTCAGAAGACTCCTACACATCGTTGGACTTCTCCTCATCGTCGGACTTCTGCTCGTCGACGAACTTTCGTCAGTCTTCTGCCCGACGTCGGACTTCTTCATGTCGTCGGACTTCTTCTCGTTAGCAGACTCCTACTCGTCGTCGGGCTTCTCCTCGTCGACGAGCTTTCATCGGTTTTCTACTCGACGTTGAACTTCTACCCGATGTCAGACTTCTCTCCGTCATCGGACATCTGCTCGTCAGCAGACTCCTACTCGTCGTCGCATTTCTGCTCATCGACGAACTTTCGTCGGTCTTCCACCCGACGTTGAACTTCTGCTCGTTAGCAGACTTCTACTCGTCGTCGGACTTCTGCTCGTCGACGAATCATCGTCGGTCTTCTACCCAAGGTTTTGAAAACCGGACCGGACAACGAACTGGAAGAAGGAGAGGTTCAAGGTTCGACCGGTTCAACCGGCCGAACCGGGGTCGAACCGGATGACATAATAAATAATAATATATTAATATTATAAAATTTATAAAATGAATTAGACATTTTCCTCTAATAACTTCAATATAGGTACATTTCATTTTCATATTCAACTCATAAAATAACATAAGTATTGCATCAATTAAATTCATAAAACATAAAAAACATAACAAACAATATAAATGTGGCATCAAATAAGTCAATAAAATAATAAAATATATGCAAATAATTCATAAATAAGTGAATAAGTAACGAAACAAGAAATTTTTGAATGTATACCTTTTGTCAAGTGTTGGGTTTTGAGGAAGAAACCTTCTATAATATGATTTGGATTTTTGCAATGTTGCTTGGTTCTGCCAGAAGCATTTCAAAATTCGTCTGCCATACAAAATTTGTTTTTATGAAAGAATAATTATAACATTCAACAAATAATTAAATACTAACAAGGAGTTATACGAATAGAAGCATATCTTTAAATATATGCCAACAGGAATTTATAACCTTGAATGAAAGTATAAAACTACAATCTAGCACTGATATGCCAAGCACAAAAACATTCAAAACATGGGTGCATTGTGAAAGAAAAAGAAAAACACATTCATAATACATATATAGAGTTACTAATGTTTCTCTTAATTAATTCCACAAAAGGAAAATCATATATCTCCTAATGTTGCATTGTGAATGCTATCCTCATTATTTAAGTCTTCATGTCCCGCTTCATCAAAATCTGCAGCCACAAATGCACCTAAATCATTGAAGTCAATAATGTCATCTCCATCTCCTTCATTCTCAAGTTCACCTTCACAAACAAATTAAAAATATTAATGGGTATTTTTTATTTAACTTAAATAATATGTTCATATTTCACTGACTTACCAGGTGTAGGTTGTGTGGATGCAATATTTGTTTCTTCAACAACAGGCATTGAAGCCTCTTCGTAGATCTCAGTTTCCAACTCCTCAAATGCAAGATCTGGAGGTGATTCCTCATCAAGGGCCCAAAAATCTACCATTTCAACACAAGTGTAATCAAGAGGATCATAGCTTCTTTTTTTTAGTTGAAACCTAAAAAATGATGTAATAATTTCAGTGACATTTCTACAAACATACAATGTATTGATTGCAACATTGCGTTCAAAAATAAATAATTATACCTATCTTTTAAATTTAGATTATATCGAACATACACAAGGTCGTTCAATCGTTGATGCTCCAAATGATTGCGTCTCTTTGAGTGAATTTGTTCAAAAACACTCCAATTTCTTTCGCAACCAGATGATAATGATGTTTGGCTAAGAATTCTTATAGCAACTTTCTGCAAGTTAGGAGCACTTGATCCAAACATCTTCCACCACTCATCTGTATAATGTGATGTTATAAAGTTTAGTAAATAAGCATATAAGTAAAAAAAAGGTACATGCATAGACATTTAAAAGATAATTACCAGGTTGCATTTCCTTTGTCATCGTTAGAGCAATTGATTTTCCAAAACTTTCTAAGCTATCTCGGAATAATCTAACCTCATTCATTGCAAGTTTGGGCTTATGACAAACATCCTTATTTCCAAGAAGTTCAACAAGTCCTTGCAATACTTCTGGCTTTTGACAGTAATTCTCCTTGTCATACTGAAATTGAGGATTTAGAAAATATGCTGCTGCATGAATGCCTTGTCCTAACTGAGTATCCCATCTTCTTTTTACTATACTGGTGAATGGCTTATATAATCTTTTAACATTTCTAAACATAGCTTTGATTGCCTTCCGTGCCCTATACATTCCATCATATAAATAACAAAGTGATGGCTTCTCATCTGAGTCCACAATGCGCAACAACCTGATCAAAGGACCTGCTATCTTTGAAATTGTTAAACAATCATTCCAAAACTTTAAATCTAAGATAATTGCAGCTGCTTCTTTCCCCTTACAGGTTTTGGCTATCTTTGAATCTGCATAAAACTTACTTGTAATTAAAGCTTGTAGATCATGTTTATGCTCACATACACTCTTTAAGGTTATGAAAGTTGTGGCAAACCGTGTGGCTCCTGGACGCACAATCTCCTTCCAACCTTGCCTTTTCCTAAGCCAAGCAAGTACATAAACATGATTATAAGCAAAAATTGTCACCTTGGATGCTTTCTTTGCCAAGTCCTCTATGAGAGGCATGCTGCCCAAGTCTTTCAAAATTAAATTTAAACAGTGTGCAGCACAAGGCGACCAATAAATGTTGTTGAATCTAGCTTTCAAGAGCTCGCCTGCTTTCTTGTAATTTGCAGCATTATCGGTAACAAGCTGAACAATATTTTCAGGCCCTACCCACTCAACAACTTCACTAAATAATGAGCACAAGTTTGTAGCATCCTTAACGATATCTGATGCATCCACTGATTTCAAAAAAGATATACCACGGGGGCAATAAATCATAAAGTTTATTAATGTTCTACTTCTTCCATCAGCCCATCCATCCGCCTTAAGAGTGCATCTTGTGTCCTTCCAAGTATTCCTATAGCAATCAATGAGTAACCTACACTCCTCTTTACAATCCTTAAGTAGGTTAACCCTCATATTATGGTAAGATGGAAGCTTGTATCCAGGACCTATAACAGTTATAGCATCCACAGCTTTCTGTGCATATGGTGAATTTATAGCATTGAAAGGTATGCAACAATCAAAAAACCACCTTGCTACAGCTAGGTCAGCACGATGTACTGCTTCCTTAGATGCCAAAACACTTTTGATTGAAGGTTGTGAACCTGATTTTGTTCTTGGAGCAAAGAAATTGTCAATTTCAGCAAGCTTTCTCTTTCCCTTAGCAAGTTCTGATAGATATGCTTCAGAGGATTGGGATTTAGGTAGGGAGGAAGAATCCCCTCCTTCGTCTACTTCAGCATCTATTGGAAATGGTGTACTTTCTAACTCCTCCTGCACTTGTTGTTTTCTTTTTGAAATATCCTTCAAGTTCTCCTGCATTTGAAATCTAATATCATGTGGAACCTTTTTGCATGCTGCTATATTCCCCTTAACTCCTGCTAGATGTTGTTTCATTCTATTTATTCCTCCTCCCTTGTACACAATACCACAATGCAAACATTTGAATTGTCTCTTTCCCTCAGCATCTTTAATCTCACTAAAATGATTCCACGCAATATCCACCTTTTCCCGCACACTACTACTTGAAACTGCACTCTGAGTTCCAGATGCTTCCATCCTCATATGATCAACTAAATGATAGAGTTGGCTATGAGCAAATGTAAAAGACTAAAAAAATTGCAAATTGGATACACAACAAAGTTTAGAAAACCTTAGGATTAAGCTCTAATTATTAATACAAATCTGAAACGAAACCTAAAGATAAATAAAGAAGTGCTTCAGATTTCCCTCATACCAATCAAATAATCAAAAATCATAGGAAAATTTTTGATTCAGAGCATTCCTAGCAAATTTTTGTTAGGATTAATAAAAGCAACTGCAAACGACAAAAGGTATGAATTATAAAAAAGAAGTTCAAGCAAAAAAAAAAGCCATATGTGAAAAGCATGGACATCACAATTTCTTAAAGCTAACATCAAATCATTTAGGAAGAAAAAACCTTCAGCATCATGCAACTATCTCATTTTTTTAAGCTTAAAGATGATATGTAATAAATTTCTAGAGATTATGACGATAAAATTAGGTGGTGTGTAACATATTTGTATAACTTTGGTAGAGACTTTAGAAATATATGAAAAAATATAATAAACGGATTCATTAAACAAGTAAAATAACAGAGTTCATGAAAAAATTATTTCCAAATCCTAATATTATAAATTGATTTTTTTTTATATCATTTTCATTGAAGATCCAAACAGAAAAAAAAAATTAGATTTGAGTGTAGGAAGATCCAAAAAGAAAAAAAATTTATACCTCACGGTTATAAATGTAAACCAGCGGCTAGGCTAGGATCGCCGGAGGAGTTCGCCGACGACTTGGATGATGTGCTGTTGTTATTAAGAAAGAAAGTCATCCAAGTATCCAACTAATTCAAAGAGAGAAAAAGATGTTGAAAAAAAAAATTTAAATCTCACGGTAAGAGGACGCCGCTGATGGGATGGTCGGAGGTGTTCACCGTGGATAGGATGGTCAGAGGACGGGGGAGTTCGCCGCAGTTGGGATGCTTCGGTTGTCGACTTCGAGCAGCCGCTGCTTGCCTGCTTTGCTTCGGTCGTCGACTTCGAGCGGGAGTAGAGGAAGAGCCGAAAAGAAATCCATCTATATTTTGAATCGCTATTTAGGGCAGAGCGTTTCCCAGCCTCATTACACGCCGTGTGATCTTTTTTAAACGGCTGAGATTCGCCAATTGTAGAACCGGCCGGTTCTCCAAAACCCGTCCGGTTCGGCGGTTCACCGGTTCAACCGGGTTCTTGACCGGTTTTTTACCGGTTTCGCTTGCAGACGGTTCATTTGGCAACCCGGACCGCCCGCCGGACCGGTTCGCGGTTAAACCGGTCGAACCGGCCGGTCCAGTCCGGTTTTGAAAACCATGCTTCTACCCGACATTGAACTTCTACCCGACGTCGGACTTCTCTCCCTGTCGTCACTGTCGTTAGACTTCTACTCATCAGAAGACTCCTGCGCATCGTCGGACTTCTGCTTGTCAGCAGACTTCTACTTGTCGTCGTACTTCCGCTTGTCGACGAATCTTCGTTGGTCTTCCGCCCAAGGTGGTACTCCTACCCGACGTCGGACTTCTCCTTGTCCTCAGATTTCTGCTCGTCAGTAGACGTCTACTCATCATCGGACTTCTGCCCGTTGACGAACTTTCATTGGTCTTCTGCCCAAGGCCGTACTTCTACCCGATGTCGGACTTCTCCTTGTCGTCGGACTTCTCCTCGTCAGCGAACTACTACTCATCATCGATTTCTCGCTCGAATGCTACTCTCAACGCACCCTCGAACTCTCTCCTTTGACTCTACACTCGATCGTTGACTGCTAATGGGTTTCAACTCGATCGTCCATCGCCAGCAAACTTCCACTCAAATGGCATTCAAATTCCGTAACTCCTGCGCGCGAGGAGGGGCGCTAATTCGAGCAGGGGAAGTTTCCCGCTCGCAAATAGCGGAAGCCTCAGCCGCCAGAGAGCCGTGGGGGAAGAAAGAAAAATCCCGTAACTCCTGCACACGAGGAGGGGCACTAATTCGAGCAGGGGAAATTTCTCGCTCGCAAAGAGTAGAAGCCTCAACCGCTAGAGAGCCGTGGGGGAGGAGAAGAAATCCCGTAACTCCTGCGTGCGAGGAGGGGCGCTAATTCGAGCAGGGGAAGTTTCCCGCTCGCAAATAGCGGAAGCCTCAACCGCCAGAGAGCCGTGGGGGAAGAAAGAAAAATCCCGTAACTCCTGCGCACGAGGAGGGGCGCTAATTCGAGCAGGGAAAATTTCCCGCTCGCAAATAGCGGAAGCGTCAGCCGCCAGAGAGCCGTGGGGGAAGAAAGAAAAATCCTGTAACTCCTGCGCACGAGGAGGGGAGCTAATTCGAGCAGGGGAAATTTCCCGCTCGCAAATAGCGGAAGCCTCAGCCGCCAGAGAGCCGTGGGGGAGGAGAAGAAATCCCGTAACTCCTGCGCGCGAGGAGGGGCGCTAATTCGAGCAGGGGAAGTTTCCCGCTCGCAAATAGCGGAAGTGTCTACCGCCAGAGAGCCGTGGGGGAAGAAAGAAAAATCCCGTAACTCCTGTGCACGAGGAGGGGCGCTAATTCGAGCAGGGAAAATTTCCCGCTCGCAAATAGCGAAAGTCTCAGCTGCTAGAGAGCCGTGGGGGAAGAAAGAAAAATCCCGTAACTCCAGCGTACGAGGAGGGGAGCTAATTCGAGCAGGGGAAATTTCCTGCTCGCAAATAGCTGAAGCCTCAGCCGCCAGAGAGCCGTGGGAGAGGAGAAGAAATCCCGTAACTCCTGCGCACAATGAGGGGCGCTAATTCGAGCAGGAGAAATTTTCCGCTCGCAAATAGCGGAAGCCTCAGCCGCCAGAGAGCCGTGGGGGAGGAGAAGAAATCCCGTAACTACTGCGCGCGAGGAGGGGCGCTAATTCGAGCAGGGGAAATTTCCCGCTCGCAAATAGCGAAAGCTTCAGCCGTCAGAGAGGCGTGGGGGAAGAGAAGAAATCCCGTAACTCCTGCGCGCGAGGAGGGGCGCTAATTCGAGCAGGAAAAATTTCCCGCTCGCAAATAGTGAAAGCCTCAGCCGCCAGAGAGCCAGAGGGAGAAAGAAAGAGAAGTTACAAATTTTCTAAAGGCCTAGGGGCCTATTTATAGGTTTTGGAGAGAAAGGAGGGAAGTTATTGCTATTTTCGGAATAACCAATTTTCATAATTTTTTTTCGAATTTTTTAAAATTTTTTGAGTTTTTTTTCAGAATTTTTTAGACCAATTGCTATTTTTGGGCGGATATGGGACCCACAATGGCGGTGCAGCGAAACGACTAACTCCTCGCGCTCGAAACCGCGATCCGCATGAGTGGCCCGTGGATCGCGGGCCCTTGTTTTGCGCGAAGCCACGTGCGGTCCCTCAAATCGCGCTCTGCGCGGTACTCAGACCACGCTCCGCGCGGTCATTCAAGACCGCGATCCGCGCGGTTCCGCGGAAGCCTCCGCTGGCGTGCGGCGGCAAGCGGCGACCGGCCGGCCGGCCGGACGGTTCGGCCGCCTATGCATGTCTGGGCCCATTTCTCGGCCCGGACGGTCCGATTCGGACGACTTTGTGGTCCCCGGACACATTTTTCGACGTTCCTGACTCGAATTCGACACTTTCGAAACCCAACGAGACCTCTATGATGAAGTTCGAGCAAGATGTTAATTTTCGGAAGGCAATTTTCGGCGTTCTGGCTGATATAAATTTTCAAAACACATAATTTCACTCCTAATGCTTCGACGTCGAAAATAGGGGGGCAACTGATACGTCATCTCAAAATTATCTTGATCGGGCACGAATCTCGAGGCAAAAGCTAGTTGGAAACTTCAAAAATTAATTTCGGGAGCATATGAACTCTGATTTTAGCGAGCTTACAGTCAAACTGAGCGTCTCGGAAATACAAACCCAACGACACCAAGATGAACCCAATTCGAGCCCAAATGAGTCCGAATCAAGGGTTCAAAGCGCTGTTGGAAGGTTCAAAACCAAATTTGAGTTACCAAACGGTCTCTGATTTTGATGATCTTATACTTGAATCGAACGGCTCGACGAGACAAATCCAACGGTCCCAAGATCATTGAATTCCAACATCATTAAGGTCTTCAATTATCCAACAAACGGTACATGATCAAAGGATTCGATATCGTCCGTCCATTCAAACCACTCCCAATTCACCCTTGATCTCACGCCTATTTACGGGCCATGCCACTCCAGAAAAACTATAAATAGATCCCTCATTCTACACCAGAGAGACTCAAGTGAAGAGAGAGAAGAAGAAGAGAAGGAGAAGGAGAAAGGGGAAAAGGAGATTCCTCACCTCCTCGACCACAGCCGTCGGAGCTCTTCCTGCCGCCTGAAGACGCCGAAACTCTGTCGAATTTTTGGGAAACGCCAGAAATTCACAAGTTTTTGTAAATTTCGTGGAAGAAACAAATTGTAGTTGGATTATCCCAACTTGTGGGACGAAATCCGCCATTTGTAATCTACAAAAATACTAGTGGAATTTTGCAACTGGGCAAGGCCCCGTGGTTTTTTCCCTTTTTGGGTTTTCCACGTAAAAACTCTTGGTGTTCACTTTCTCTTTTCTGTTTGTGTGCGAAATACTCGTGTAACGCTAGGACGCGAATTTATAAACTCTAGCACCGCGTATATTCTCGCACGCAACAATTATATTTCTATAATTTTAAATCATATTTTTAGGTTTTTTTTTACACTTAGGTCAATAGATAAGACGTAAACTTATAATTTTTTTTAATTGAATTTCAACTAATAAATTTATTAGGAAACAATTCTCACATTGGAGAGAGATTATTTTGTGTGGTGTTCAAATACATTCGGAAGCTAATTCGGATGCGCCATGTCCATGGGCGGAACCATAGGTTCCCCGCCTCAAAAAAAATATTTTTTTTAATAGAAGAGTAAAAAAATTTAAAAAAAATATTTGCCTCTCCTAAAAAATTAGTTTTGCCCCCCTTAAAAAATTCTTTTGTCTTAACTTGCCCTAAAATATTTATATATTTCTTCACATTTAGTTCTAATATTTTCTTTCATGCTTTTCATGAATGTTTAATTACACTATTTTTTTCTTTATTTTTCTTGCTTAAATTCTTTTAAAAAAACTTTTAGTAATATATAGATATATAATATTTTTTTTTAATATTTAATTATTTATGTGTTGTATTTGTCCCCCTCAAAATTGAAGCTGGTTCCGCCTCTGGCCATGTCATCCCATGTATTGTGCATTAGATGATATTACACGTCCAGATTAGCCTCTAGATGAGTTTGAATACTGCAAGTAACAATTTTTTCATGTTGGAAGGGATTTCTATCTTTATATTTTTACTAAATTATTATAATTTTGTTTTAAATTTATTAATTGCATATAAATATTTAATTTTTATTTTATTTTTCATGTATGAACATAAAGGAGAAAATTTATGCTAAATTAAAATTTATGTCTTAATGAGTTTTTAAGTTCTTAAATTTATTTTAAAAGGAATATAATATATAAATAATTAATTAATATCTATATTCTATTCATATAAGAATAAGTTTATATGTTTTAAAATTTATAATAATGATATTATAATTAGAATACTTTCTTCTAAAGTTTTTATAAATAAATAAAGAAAAGTACATTGAGATATTCAAAGAAAATTAACTAATAAAGGGAAAGTCAATTCAAATGATAGTCTCCAAATAAATAACTTGCAACATGCAAATTGAGGATGTCATTATAAAAATAATTCACTTTTTTAAATGAATAATAAAATATATTATACTTTTTTTTAAAAAATTAAGCAAAGGAAGTATAAGAAAAAGTAAATCATCACATATTCCTTAAATATCAATCATGTTTTGCCTATTCAATAATAAATACATTGTGAGAGGGTGCCTTTTTAATTTAATTAATAAAGAATTTGTAAGTTAATTTATTTAATAAAATTTTTGAAAGTTATTGTTAATATTCTTAATTAAAAAATTATTACATCAATTATATATATCATGCAAATATCTAGCTTTTTTGACACTCATCATGTCATACCCTTGTGAGTTCACATACACTATGATCCATGCACCATGGGATATATATCTTAAACATAGGTTGTATATAAGCCTCTTCTTTTTGTTGTAAGTTTAGGATATATCCATCTCCTTTTCATTAAGGAATGGTGCACTTTACACTTTCACATGATATGGTGAATTAGACGGCATTCCTTACTCATAGAAGATGTATGTCTAAGCTTCTATCTTCTCTACTATATTGAGAAGATAGTTGGGCTTTTATGGTCACACATGACCAAGTTATAAGTATTATTTTAATATCTACTTTATCATATTGAGGATATGTTTAGGCTTGCTCAATCCCACTCAATCGAATTGTAATTCATATTTCTTGGATGTCTGATCCACTATATTGATGAGATATTCAATATTCTCATCATAATTTGATGTCTTATTAACCACATTGAAAATATATTTAGGCTTTTATTTGTTACACATGACAAGTTGTAAGTCCAATTTTTGATATCTCCTTTAAAACATTGAGAAAGTGCATGGGTTTGTTTAGTTATACGCTTATAAATTATAAGTCATATTTTGACATCACCTCTATCACACTAAGGAGATTTGTCCCACATGATCAAATTGTAAGTCACGCTTCTTAGATGCTTTCTCTACTACATTGAAGAGATGTCTGGATCTTCCATATCCATCTCATCTTCTCTATTATATTAAGGAGATATTCAGACATTTTAAACCCCACAAAATTGAGTTATAAGACCAATTTAGGTTGTTGTCTCCGCCATATAGAGAGATACCTTCCTTTCTTATCCAATAACCTTAGAGCCTAGGTAGTATTATCAGCCTTGGCATATACCATCACACAAAGTCCAACTTAGGTTTCTCCCACATATCTTAACGAAGAGTAATTTCTATCTCTTAACGTAAGAATAGGCCCACCTGGTTAGTTTATTAGATCCTTTGAATAAGGTAACCAATGATTCTTAATAAGGATCCCCAGGCCACCACATGATTACTTATATTAAGGATACTAATGAACCCAAAATAATGGAATCAAAAAATTTTCATTGAGGGCATCATACCCACTTAGTAGGTTAGTCCTCACTTTCCTAAATCTAATAATTTCTTTTACTCTAGATAAGTGCTACCACATGACACTACACATTCAATCTTAGACACATCCTTATATTCAATATAAAGTTATTAGTCACTATTTTAAATCTTTTCAAAAATTTTGAGTCTACATTTCTTGATTGATAAGAACATCCTTCATTGATCCTTTATGGAGAGCCCTATAAGACCAATTCTAACTTTAACTTGACTAAACAAATATTAAATATGCATGATTTAAACACAAGCATTAACTTCATAATCAAGAGTATTCTCGAACATACTCAAGATGTAATTAACCTTAGGAGCTTGCTCTTTTAGGAAATCTCAACCCCAAAAATTAAAATAAATTATTTTTGGATCCTTATAGCAAGAATCTCTGAGATATATTACACTTAATTTTCCTTATATTGATGTTTGTGGGCTTACAGAGCATATTAATCAACTACAATCAGTCATAAACTATTGTGCCATAGGCATTTTTTGAAGCTCATAGTAACACTAGGAATACCTTTAAGAAGAAGTAAAACCTTTTGATTGTAAGGATAAAGGTTGAATATTGACACTTAGTAAATTTAAATACATGGTTAATGATTACTTGAGAATCATCATAAACGTTGATTATACTAATATTCATTCATAAAATGGCCAATTCTAAGCATGTAATGAGGGCTTTGTATCATGCCTTATTATTAATATAAGGATATATTAAAGCATAAGAATATGATATACTTCCTCTCATTGGAGATATGAATTTCAGTCTAATTCTTGCTTTGATTTGAATAATTTTATCTAAATTATTAACTTCCACAAAAGAAGTGCCACCAAAATTTATTCTTATTCTTGATTCTCAATATAAAAGGTTTGCTCATTGAGTAAGATGTCATTTGAATGAGAATCAGCTGGTATTTGATATACCACAAGAAAATAAGCCAATTCTTTCATTTGATAGCTTTATAGGGTACATATGTAATGTCAAATTGAAGTAGTAACATTACCCACCTAGTTAGTTGCCTTGAAAGAGTCAGTCCAATTATTAATTATTATAGGGAATTGACACAAAAGATTTAGCTAATCTTATAAATCAACATATAAGGCTTTAACTTTTGAAGTACAAAATTTAGTGCAATATAGTATTTCCCAATAAGATATTTCATTTTAGCGAGTATGAACCTTTAATTGAGATAGTACATGACATTTTGATTACCTTGTTCATTAACTTATGCAAGCAAAGCCCTACTAATTTATGAAGTGTTAATATATATAATATATGGTGTTTCCCTAGTATTGGAGATGTTAATATTGGAGGGTTTAGTAAGCATTTCTTAATATTATCGAATGCATCTTGGAAAAACTTGTACCAATGTATTTGGAATTTTTTCTTAGCCAACACCATGAATGGTTGACATCTACTAAATAGATTGGATGTGAATGCCTTAAAAAGCCAAGTTTTCCTTGGAGAGATCTTAACTGAATTGTATTCTTTAGTGGTTTCATTTCAAGACTAGATTTAAACTTTAATTTTCCTATGACAAACAATGAATCCTAAATTTTTTTTAGAGGAAACTCTAAAAGTACACTTCAATTGATTCATTTTTAAATCGTATTTTCTAATATATCAAAAAATAATTCTTAAATTTGTTACATGGTCATCAATTATTTTATCTTCACAATGATATTATCAATATAACATTTAACCTCTCGATATAGGAGTTCATCACATATTTATGCTATGGTGCATTGATATATTGCACTAACATTTTTCAACCAAAAATACATAAGTTTGTAACAATGAATGCCTTTAAACATGTTAAAGCTTTCATCTTCATGAGTTATTATAATTTGATTATAACCGTATAAGTCATCCATGAAGGAGAACAATGAGTTGGTGGAGGAAAATCATCCTTTGAGTATGTTTCACTCAAGTCATTAAAATCAATACAGTCTCTAATTCGTTCATTCTTTTAATGAACACAAATAATATTGGTAAGCTATGTAATATATTGCTTTTCTTAAATGAGACCAACATTAATCAATTTCTTATTTATTGGATGACCAGTTCTTCATTAAAAGAATGAAGATGAATACTTATAGTTTCTTGCTTAATAAGTAAGTTATTATGATTTAATGAAATTTTTATGAGAGATTATCTCAATAGTTAGTTTCTTAGAATAACTCAAAAGCAAAATAATCATGATAGTACTCCAATAGTTGGACTTACTAGTGAGGATCATCCAGGGACCAAGCCAGGATTTTTTTCTTATGGGGGCACAAATCATTATTTAAAACAAACCCTCAACCTTCTTCATCAAGGCTTGGGACATGTATTGGTGGTTTTTATTTATTTTTAACGCATCATCATTAAAAAGATAAATTATATAGGAAAAAGAAAACTTATAGCGGAGAATATTTACTCTTCATATTTTAATACATGTCACATGTCACCTATAATCTCTCCCTTCAACTCTTCATATTTTGAAATCCTTGTACAATCCTTTCTTTATCAATATTCTTAAAAATATCTTTTTTAATATATGTAATTAGACAAATATTTATCTTGGAGTCTCCCATACAGTTGCATAAATGATTATTTATAATTTTCATAGTTGAGAATTCTCGTTCAACTGTGGATGCAGCAATGGGCAAAATCAGAACTTGCATTATAAGTAGAAATCAGAATATGCTTTATAAGTAGGAATACCAAAGGATAAATTTTATTCTTCTTTGTCTCCACCAATTTTTAAGCAAGTTCTCCAAGTCCTTTGAAATTCATAAATGCAACACTAGATCTCATATTAATAACAAAACTATCAAGTTGGTTATCTAATATGATAAAATCTACATTTGAAAATTCTAATGGATAAAACTTGGCCAAGCTTATTAATCGTTTTTTATCAAAAGCTAAAAAAATGAATCACATGGATTCAAGCATGCCTCACACATAAGTAGCTTGTGTTTATTTCATCAAATATAATGTTGAGCTCTTGATGTTGCATATCGATCATATTTAGAATAGAACAGTTCAACTTGATAATTATGTTTATTTGTGAGTATTTCAGTTTTTTTCCTTGATCTTCCTCGCATTATAAAAGTATCATTCATATTTGGAACAATTATATTATTTGCCTCACAAAATAAACAAACATCATTTAGCAAAATATTCCAACCATCGTCTCTCATATTTTGGATCCTTTGCTTAGATACATTTATCAAACTCATGACATTTATGATGCCTTGATCATTTCTTTACAGTGCCTGTGATAACTCATTTATGACCGCCAATATAGCCTTCATAATATGCAAATTAAAAATAAATTTAAAGTATTGTATAGAATTAAGAAGGGCGTATGATTTACCTTTTTCCTCACTGTTTGAACCATCTTGTATTATTATCTCAAAAAATATTATGAGCGATGTCAACATGATCAATATAAAAACAAAATATATCCTTATTTTTCTAATTCTTAACTTCTTTTGTGTCAAAACTATCACCGCTAGCTTGCCCTCCAAACCCAGGTACATAAAGACAACAATACAAAAAATAAGCCACATCTTTTATAATATTGTACTCTAACCAAGTTGTTTTTATCAAACCATGTAGGATTAAATCTTCATAATTTATTCTAATTAATGTTTGTGGAAACATGGTCTTAAGGCTGATAAGGTCCGTTTTACAAATAATATCTTTGCACCATATCCCTCTCATTTGTATGACAATCAAATTTTTTTTCTTGTTCTCGGATCTAAAGGGATTTCATCAATAATGAGTTCCAAATGAATTTGTTTGGATTTTATATTATTATTGTTGCAAATATTGTCAACACGGATTCACTTTTTCTTTTAAAAAATATCTCCATATCTAATATAAAAAAACTATTTAATGAAATTCATACAAAAATATATATTTGATTTCATCATATCAAAAAAATGATAGTTAAAAAATAAGAACATACTTAAATCAAAGATTGCAATCCTCCTAGTTGAGTTCTTATCTTTGAATATAAAATAATTATGCTAAAACAAGCTAATGCAACGTGGCTTCAATTTGGAAGGTAAAAAAGACCATTTGCTCCGTTACTCAACCCTTATAGTCTGGTGAGATCAAAATAAAGGCCAAATTAGATGCCATTGATGCCAATATGTTCTTTCCTCTTAAGACAACCATGGATACATGAATATTAAAATGTGCCAATCACCTTACATAAAAGTGTATGAAATGCACTCATAGTGGTTAAGAGTTCTTTATCTTGGGTGATTTACAACCTTTATTTGTAAATGAAATCAATATTTATGATCACACCAAATATTTGATGTAGGAAAAAGATAATTCATCCAATCTCTCCTCCTTCAAATTTTGATTATATGAAAATTCCTCTACTTTAAGTTATACCCTTTTCAAAAAGAGGAGGCAAAATGGAAATATGAGGAAGAGGTCAAGGTTTAACACCTTTGAAATTATAACTAGATGAAAATAGATTTCAAACACTTCATTTTGACATGGTTCTTTTTAGTGATATTGATAAGGAGACTCATTAAGTTATAAATGAGGGCTACTTCTCTTAGGATGCTTAAAAATTTTAAGATATGCAATTTGGAAGAAGCTCATATGACGACATACTTCCAAATTTTGATACATTGCCTAGCTATATTTCAACCTCCTTAATTTAACTAATGACATATATCAAATGAAGTTCCTAAACAAAAAAAAAAAAAAAAAAAAATTAGTGCATGATTGCTTAGATTATCTTATATCATCATTGTCCACAATAAAAACCCAAAAAATATCCTCAAGATAGTTTTAATATGGTTTAAAGTGTGCTAGTGTCACACATTAAAGTCGCTTTAGACTATGAACCCTTTTTTTAGAGGAAGTGGAAGCTATTTCTAATTCTTATTTTTCTTCACCCTTACTCAATAATTTGTTGACATCAAAGATTGTTAAAAAACAAGCTAAGTTAGGTTTAAAGGTGCTACATTAAAACCATCTATAAATATAGGGGATTAGGTTTTTGTAGGAAACTAAAGTTTCCTAGAATTAGGAGATCTAATTCTTCCAAATTAGCAAAGGTGTTGATGAAATATATGAAATTTCTTTTGAAGCTGTCAATATATCCTTGGATATGGGAGAGGATACTTATGATAAATCTAGATACAAGGGATGATCCCAGAAGCCAATTCATGATGGGGCCCCGCCTCACGAGCCCCCATTGTATCTACATAGTTAGTTACTTAATACATGAATTAAAAAAATTGGCATCTAAACCTAAAATTTTTAGCAATTCGTACCTCCTCCGCATCTGCGAGTCCACTCTCCATGTACCTTCCATATAAAGTTTTTTTCTTCCCAACTTCAATCCTATTGCTAGCACCTGAAATTTTCCTCCGGCAAAGCCTCAATCTTCCTCTATCCTCTGCAGAGTGTGATTAGCCGCTCGATCTTCCTCCACACTCCACATTTGCAAGGTTTATTTTATCTCTATCCCTCTCTCTCTCTCTCTCTCTCTCTCTCTCTCTCTAGCTCTCTCTCTCTCACGCAATAGCTCTTGCTAAGAAGATTAAAAGGTTAAAAAGTGAAAATGGTGGAATGATTTAAAAAAAAGTACAATGACACTATTTTCAATATATCATGTTGAAAAGTGAATTTGTTACAGATCATGATTTTACATTTAATAAATTAGGAAGAGAGTAGAACACATTTCGAGATTTTTTTTTTAATCTTCATTTTCACATTTAACTGACATGATATGTGGAGCTGGGACAACATAGAGCACGGGTTGAGCATGGTTGGATGGGACGTGGGTGTGGTGGTCATGTGATCAGTAGATGATACATGTAGCTGGTGGGAGCGAGATGCAGCGTGCGGTACAAGAAGGAGGAAGACATGCGAAATGCACGATGTGTTGTGGAGTAGGGTCTGTGAGCTCATCGCATGGGGGTCTGGCAGTGATGAAGCTATGCTGGAGGGAGGTGTGCAAGTGCATGTTGAAGTACACGTCATTTTTGGGTTAGCAAGTTGACTTGACTTGTCCCTGTTTTTCAAATGGGTCAAAAATTAGAACATGAATTTGACCTTTTTGTTATATGGGGTAACCCAAAACCAGATTTTTTAGGTTGGGTCGTAAGTTGACACTCATACAGTACAGTGACACTATTTTATAATTTATTTCAAAATAGTATAACACCTTTTAAATTAAAATAAGGGATCTTGAATTAACCTGATTATTACATTTAAAAAAAAAGAAGAAGAAGAAGTTCATAAATATATTCGATCCTGGGTCCTTTCCCTCTCACACCCGAGATCTCTCTTTGGGCTCTCAGTCACACTCTCTCGGCTCGAAGAGGCGAACTCCCCCCTTCTTCCTCAATTTCGGACCGAACCAAGAGGGAACGCCTCTCCCTTTCGCGTTCTCTCTCGTTCACGGAGGCCAGCCGACGCCGAGCTCCTTCTCTTACGGGACTCTCTCCTTCTTTCTCTGGATTTTCGTTCCCTTGCTCTCGGTTTGGCCTCCTCCGACTGCAAGAAGAACTCCGCTCGCTTCTTGCCCGACCGAACCCATCCCGACGACCCCTGCTAAGGCCGGACGCCCCGTCGCCGTCTCTCTCTGGTTCCCGAAGCCCTCCCCCTCTCTCGTTTCTCTCTCAGCTTCGCACGATCCAGAGCCGAACTCCCTTCTTCCCCTTGCTCCCGCTCCAGAGACCGAACCCGTGCAAGACCGAAGCCCGTCCGACTCCAGGTAGAGTCGATCCCCTTCGACGAATCGTCTCGACGCCTGGACCGAATTGAGCTTCATCCCTTTTACAATGTAAGTCTCTTCTCCTACTACCCTCTTCTTCCTTTTTTTTTCTTCATCTTGCTTTTCTTCTTCTTAATCTCCTTTTTCCTCTTCCTTAGCTTTATTTTTTACTTCATTCCCATCTAAGATCTTGTGACTGATTTAGTTGGTAGAGAACCATATTAATGCAGCGATGCAAGTTTTATGGTGTATACTTTTACTATGGAATGCATTCATTCACTATGCTAAGTTCTATAATGGCTTGTGATGAACCAATGGTAGCGGTTGATGTTAGCAAGATGTGCTAATTTATAATTCTCTCAAATGAACTAATTTATTTTGTCTTAGAATGGATAATTGGTATCTTAGATTTACTCTTGCTCCTTGTCATGTGACTTTGAGTTTTAGGTGTAAAACGTGCAAAGCCATAAGAACCATGTATTTTCTTTACTAAAACCTTGCACACCAAGTGTTTGGTGAATTGTCTTTAAGGAAAGATTGTGATGTTGGGTTGGTGATTCATGAAACTTGGGTTTGCATATGAAGCCACTTAACCAAATGTTGTGTAACCATATTTAGATGTAGAAGTTTCACATATTTCCCATGAGTTTGGATATGTTTATGCTTGTGAAATCTCTTTATTGTAGTATTCAAGACCTTTTTTTTTAACTAGCGATATTGATAACAAGTTTTGATGAATTTCAAGTAGCTTTTATGGTTGTTATGCTATTTGGAGAAATCTACATGCCACCCTCTCATTTTTTTTTATAAATATTCATGTGTAAGAGGTCTTGGCCCCTTTATTGTGAGATGAATTTATGGCTCATTAGAAAAATTATATGTTGAATGTATACCAAAACATAGTGATGTATCTTTATGTAAGAATGTCTCTTGCAAGCATATGATTTGTGCCCTCTTTTCTATAGTTTCTACAAAGCATAGTTTATGTGACGTGTGAAGGTCCTATGCACTTTGATTTCTTGAGTACACTACATGAAAGTGTTTTGATCTTACAAGCAAATACTATCATATCCATATTTCTCTTGTTTCATTCGTTTTATTCTCTTTCACCTTTCAAGCCATGACATCGATTGTGTTTGGTGAAGTGGATATTAAGGAGAACTTAGTTATTTGTGCTTGTATCGGAGTTTTCTATGATAAGCTAGTTCATATAGAAATTTCCTAAATACAATACCTAGAGTTTATCAACAAAATCTGAGAATGGTGTTAAGATTCAGTGAGAGGGGGATATGTCCTCCCATGAGTTTTTTTTTAGTATGTGAATAGGCTTGATGTTTGTGTGGAAGCATATGATATTCCGGCTTGAAATATTAAAGGTTTTCCCTTTGGGCTTATATGCGAGATTTATCCTTTCTCTTCTCTATTTCTCTCGTAAAACTTTGGTTGTTTTAAGTAAAGCATGGCTATTTTCCTTTATCCCATAACGTGATGCTAGTTTTGGATTATTGGTAAGAAGCAATTATATGCATTATGTTGAGTACCAATATTATAGAAGATTCATGTATCTTTGGTGCCAAGTTGATAGTATTCAGAAAATTTGAAAGATACTTTGGGTTGGTCAGAGAAAGGTTTGAAGCCTTTGCAAGGTTTTGGTATGTGCTTCATGTTATATTGCTTGCTTTGCAATTTCATTAATATGAGTATTCCTGGTAAAGTTTTATTATTATGGGCTTACCAATAGGAGCATATGTTATAAGCTTGTTACCCTCTACACATACAATATCATATGCTTGGGACTTGTTTGGAAAGGTTATCTTGCTAGCATAAAAAATTCTTCTTTGCTAAGGATTTCCAAAAGAGAAGCATTGTTGTTTTGAAAATATTTAAGCATGAAAAATTTTGAGATCATCTTTTCTTTCCAAAGTTTAAACTTCTTGCAAATGATATGTTGATGGTCACTTTGCATATATCTTGAAACATGCATGGTTGGAATGTGATTAGTATAGCTTTGTACTTAATGTCATGGGCTAATTTGGAGGAGTATAGGTGATATTAATTGGAACCATGCTTAAAAAATCGTATATTTGGTACCACTAAAGTAAGCTTATGGATTTGGGTTAAAATGTTCTTAGAGGTATTTGATAGCTTATGGGTGTGAAAATTGGAAGCTTGTTGGAGAGTAACTATGCATCTCATGTCTTGAATTTATATTGTATTGTGATGATAGCATGCTCTTTTCTCTTGAACTTTAGGAGCAAAACTATGGCATAAGAATTTCTTTCTCTTTTCTAAGTACATTCGGCATAAATGTTAAGTTTGGAAAGTCTTGTGCTATGTAATTTTACTCTTGTTTATTCATGTTTGGCATAAAAAAAAAAAGAAAGGTTGAAGGATTACATAGGTAGTTTCTTTAATTCCTCTCACTAAAGCATGTGTCTCTCTTACTTGCAATCGCATTTATCGTTTCGATGCCATACGAGTATTTACTTATTTTCATATTTTGAAAAGCTTGTACTTATGAGTATTTCTCAAATATCACATGTACTACTGATAACGATGGTTTATATACTTATGATTGGAAGACTAGCTTATTTCACTATAAATGGATTATCTTCCGTTAGCATTCAATGTAATATGTATTGATGGATATCGGTGTTCTTTTCTTGAGCTTGTGTTTGAAGGAATTAAATAGCCCCTTTTCTTTTTCTTCTCATACAAGTTAGTTCTCTGTTAAAAAAAAATGATTTGAAAATAGTATCATGAGTTTTTTATGTTAGAGGAGTTTTTGTATATAGTCTTGCTTTGCAAAGTTTTATGAGTTACTTAATTTTGCAGAAATGTGTGGTTTGTTTTATATTGAGGGTATTTGTGATTTGCTTCATAATTGAGAAGATTTACGCATGGCTTTATATTGAAGGGTTTTATACGATGAATTGCATGAGGGCTCTACAATGAGGGGTTTTTATAAAATCTTCTTGTTGGAAAGCTTTGGGTTTTTTTTTTTTTTTGCCCCACTCCAAATGAAAGGAGGCACTTGATTATAGGTTGTTGGGTAGGATTTTATGTCAAAAGGGAAAATTTTGGTAGAAGATTTTGTAGAGATTTTGTAGAGTTTTTGTGTCAAAACAAAATGAAAAGAGAAGAGATTTTTTGGCCTATAATTGTTGTAGGGTTTTGTGTAGTGATTCACTTAGAAATTCTTACATGTCCTCTTGGGATTTTAAATTTTATGATTGGACCTGTGTAGTAGAATCCCTTAGTGTCTTTTGAGAATGATTAGTATTTTACCATGTGGATTAGGTTATCTTAATAGTCCCTTCTAAAAAATAAGTGTTTGGATTTGAAGCTTTAGCAGCTTTATGTTAGAGGTCTTTATGTCTTTTTGTAGTCTCTTTGATTAGACCTTGCTCATTTGAATTTTCTCCCTTTAGTGTTAGCTTCTAAAAGAGAATTTTAAGAGAGTCTAGCTTTGGATTTAGTTTTAGAGGGTCGTTTCCCTTAGTTGCCTTGGGCTTTGTTTGTAGGGTGTTGTAGATACATGTCTCAATCATATCAAGTGCCTCATTTGGATTGTGGGAACATTAAAGGGCATTGTTAATATTGCTTTAGGATACACTTGACTTCAAAGAAGTGTGTCCAAAACGATAATGCCTACATTCCTTTTATTTCTAATTTTTATTCTTTTTCTTTCTACTATTTTTGCTACTTATTATAGTAATTATGTCCGTGGATTCCTAAGCTTATTAGTATATGTACGAATGTCCTAAGGGTTAGAAAACAAAACCTCCTTTCATCCCTACAACTTTAGTGACACATAAGGACAAAAATTAAGGACCGAGTCTTAGAAAATATAGACTTAGGATGCATGCTCCCTGTAGGGTAGAGACATCAAAACAAAACTTAGCGACATGTTTCCCTAGGTTTAGTTCTTCTTAATCCGGTAATAATCAACCAATCATTTATAACTTAACTCTTAAAATGTATTGAGAAAACATTTAATTCTTAATCAAATTATAATTAACATTTGTAATCATTAAACTGTAAGCCTAAAATATACACCTAAAATCAAATATAACTAATCTAATAATAAACACTTAATCAATCTAAATTTTAAAAGCTCTAGATCTAATTAGGAGATTAAATATAAACTAAAATCTCTTAGGATAAAAGACCTCTAAAGATCAAACCTTAGATAAATCATATAAAATCAATTAACAAATCCCTTAATACATAACAACCACTCCAGAAGTGAAGTTTATTGGATGGACTACTCCGGGCTGCGGGGTTAAGTGTCCTAAGGAGACCTGGTTCCTCGAGCCTGGTGGCACAACGCCACGAATGAATCCAATGGAGTGTTAAAATTTAAAGTTAATTTCTTAATTGCTTTAAGTCAAACCTTTGATAATAAATCGTTTAATCTACCTTTTTCTTTTAATTTACAACCAGCTAAATAATCAATCAAATCTTAAAATACAATCTCTAAAATCAATCTTAAAGTATTAAGATTTAAACTTCAATTAAAATCTCCCTTTTGGCCACTCAACAAATCAAATACAAATAATTCTAACTAAATCATCCTACATAGGACTTATCTTAAACTACACAGCCTACACACACCTTAGACTTGTTTGGTTAGGATACGACTTCTAGCCCTAGGTTAGGCTGACATTTTTTTTTTTTTTGTTATTCAGTATTTACTACTTGTACATGTTTTATAAATGTTAATATTAAACTTTCTGCTAGTTACATTTCAATTTATTTGCATTTCTTTTCTGAATGGCATCTACGCTCATTTGTGTATTTTGTTTTTCACTTGTCTTGCGAGGTACATTGGAGTAATTCGCTAGCTTGAGGCTTTTAAGTGGCTGCGCCACATGCTTTGCACGATGGAGAATAGCTTACCTGCTTAGAGCTTTTAAGTGGCAGCATCACATGCAATCAGGTATAATCTCTGCAACTTATAATGCAATTTTTTTTAAATATACCGGAACTGCTTCACATCACACACTACTTGTTAATAGGGATTCTAGCATGTTTAGGTAGCTAGCCTTAGGGTAGTTCACTAGCGAAGCTTTGACCCTATAGGTCAAAGCTTGCCCCCTTCTGTGAACCCTAGAGACCATTAGGGTCGTTTAGGCCTGTAGAGTAGGCCACCTACTTGTGCCAGTTGGCATCGCTGTTTTCCCATACGAAGTGGGCATCGTGATTTTTCTGCTAGGATTTTGGCCTTTTCCGGTTTTGGGTACGATACCCCCACCTCCTGTGAGCCCTAGAGACCATTAGGGTCATTTAGGCATGTAGAGTAGGCCACCTACTCGTGCCATTGGGCAACGTTGTTTTCCCACACGAAGTGGGCATGACTATGATAATTTTCTGTGCGGGTATCTTGCCTGAAGGATACCCTTAGGGTGTGTTTATTTATTTATTTCTGTACTCTGGATGTCATGCATACATTCTTACACACTTTTCTCCACAATGCACTTTACCTACATACATGCATTGCATTAGTGGACCTAAGGACATTTCTTACTTATGCATCTTTTCATGCATCATTAACAACGCTAAATATATTTGTTTGCATATTGTAGAGTCTCTGATTTAACTCTTTTGAACTATTAATCCTTGAATCTTTAGGATAGAGCCTTCCCATCTTGCATACATATAGTGCGATTGGTTATGCTTAGGATTTTAGCTGGCTTCCTTTTTCAGGCAAGGAATAAGTCCAGATTGTATTAGTTAGGTCGTAGATGCTAAGTATTGTATGTACGATACTACATATTCTATAGATTTAGGGTCTAAAGGTGAGGAGTATGAGTGTACTTCTACACATCTTATTGGTGGGTTAGTCCTCTACTTTTCCAGAGGTTATAAATCTTACCCATCTACGTCACACAGATGACGCCACTTCCTTTTTTCTCTCGTGCTTGCTTGAGGTGCGTTGCCTCTCTTCTTTTTCTCTAGTTTCCACTTCTTCTAGCCGATCGGATGATGACTGAACCATGTGTGATCTGATTGAACCAAATTGGGACATTCCCCTTTGATTAGGAAAGCCTAGAATTTGCCCTTACACTAAACCCATTCGAGAAGATAATCTAACATCCATAATCGAGAGTTTTCTTAGATCAAAGTCTAAGATGTAATTAACTACGGGGGCTTGCGCCCGTAGGAAACCGATCCCCACAATCAAATAAACCCTATTCGATGCTGATGTATCGAATAGGGGAAATCGTGAACTTTTGGGTTATAGATATTATTATCCATCGAGGTTAGTAGGTGAAAGCCGCTATCCTCCATGGCTAATCGTATCTATAACTCCATCTGCTCTTCTATCGGCCTGCTTGTGCCGAGTGTAAAGGCCTACGACCATTTTGTCCTACGGGATAGTGTGATCGTACTCTTTGCATTCGAACCACATGAGCGGAATCCTTTCGGAGACCCACAGAATTCTTTTTGAGAAATTAGTCAATATTCTCAATCTTACCTTCCTTATACTGGCATTCAAGCCAATTTTTAAATATAGTACTGAAAGTGTTATGGCACACCAAGATAGGGGTGAATTGATATTTTAAATTTTTTTCTTAGGATCAAACATCAGTCATGTGAAAGCGTTTAAGAGAATAAAATATTTAAATCAAAATCAAAAGCAAATAAGATTTTTTTTTACTTTCAGAAACTAAATATTTTTTATTTTTATTTTTAATTTCTAAAAAAAACTTAAATCAGAGATTTATCATCAAAAAAATCTTTCACAAAGATAAGCAAAAGTAAACTAATAGATTTTTTTCACAAAGATTATCAAAATTAAACTAATGGATTTTTTTACAAAGATAATTAAAAGTAAACTAAAAAATCTTCCACAAAGAAAACCAAAAGCAAACTAGAGTGCATAAAATAAATTGCAAGAAACTAAAGAGTAAACAAACTAGATTTATAGTGGCTTGAGGAGATGTTGTCATCTCTTCTTTATCTCCTAACTCTATGGAGATGTCGATCCCTCATTTCATCTCCAAGCCCAGCGAATATGTTGTCCCTCCTTTAGCTTCTCGTTCCAACGGAGATGCCAATTCTTCATTTCGCCTCGCAGCTCAATGAAAATGTAGATGCCTAGCCTCCTTGGCTAGTGAGTCTTTCACCCCAAAGACTCTTTTTCATAGAGCTCCTCTATAATAGCTCTACCAAAACACAATTAGAGGACCCGAGGGGTAGGCTAGTTGGAGAAACCTTGTGAATCCCTTAATTCACACCCCTTTACTCCCTCAAAGAAAACTCATTATTTCAACCTCACCTCCTCGCTCTCCCTTGTGACGTGGATTCTCAAAGCTCTCTCCCAACAAGAAAACATCTCTGACTTTTCAAGAACTCTGTCACTAAAGATATATCATGAGTTTATAAAGTGGGCTTTTAAAACCCTTAATTTTTAATATTAAGTACTATGATCGTACAAGATCGGATAATTCATTGATCATATATTACGATTAGCTCAGCTCTATCGAAGATCATACATTACAATGGATGGTCTTCTAGTATAAGTAGTTATATCGAATCACATATCATCCAGAATGAACTAAAGTTAGTTCAATGAGTGTTTAGGGGGAATTGAACTATATGATAGTCTTATCGTATAATATAATAATTAATGATGATAAATTTTGATTTGATTCATTAATTCTCAGGATATGGGTATTGGGTTATATATACAAAAAAAAAAAATAACTTTGACTAAAAATAATAGATACATCTAGAACTATAAATATAGGAGGTGCATAAGTCTTAATAACAATTGACATGAACTGAAGGGTGGATAAAACAATCCTTTAGGATAAAGGACTAACTCATACTTCTCAAGGTAGGATATTCATTTCTTTAGAGTAGAATTTCCTTATTGAATTTATATTGTAGGTTTTTAACCATTGATCTAACATGTGAATAATAAAGAGGTGAAATTAAAAGTGATGTGAAAGAAATATTAATAGATACATCTAGAACTATAAATATAGGTGGTGCATAAGTCTTAATAACAATTGACATGAACTGAAGGGTGGATAAACAAATCCTTTAGGATAAATGACTAACTCATACTTCTCAAGGTAGGATATTCATTTCTTTAGAGCAGAATTTCCTTATTGAATTTATATTGTAGGTTTTTAACCATTGATCTAACATGTGAATAATAAAGAGGTGAAATTAAAAGTGATGTGAAAGAAATATTAATATATACATCTAGAATTATAAATATAGGAGGTGCATAAGTCTTAATAACAGCTGACATGGGCTATACAAGAGTAAGTTGTATTGGAGTAGATTATATAAGAGTACAATAATGGGTTGAATTAGGATAAGAATCATCTGAGATTCAAATGGCATTACCTTAAGAGAGACTCTAAGAGAAATAAATATAACAAAAGGTGTTTGATCTCATCTAGGTTATTAGAACAGCCATAGCAACGATCTGCATAATTATTGAATTTTTTTTTCAATGAGGGAATCTTTCTCTCTAATGATATGTTCAAGATTCAATACAATATTTTTGACATCAAGATTATATGATTCTCTCTATATTTCTTTAATCATATTTTCCCAAGAAGGGCATTGGGATGAATCCCTGGAAGACTTGCCTCTTTGAATTCTCGGTATCCTTGATCTCCCATTATACTCTTAAGCTCTAGAGTAGCCTAGATCCCCAAATAAAAGACCTAAAGTTAGATGTAGGGTTTTTTAGGTTTGGGTTCCACCTTCAATTGGCCAACTTTTATCTTGAAAGATCCCTTGGACCCACTCATCCAAACCATCATTCAAAGCTTCCACACCTCGATTCATACCTTCTGAAGCCTCTTAAAAAAATCCTATGCCTTAACCCTAGGTCACCACTAAAAATAAATAAATTTTTTAGATAAGTGTGTCTAGAAATGATTTGGAAGTTTCATGAATTTTTTCACTAGTGATTTTTTTCTAGGTTTCATAAAAAAACGTTAGGACATGTAGGAACTTAGTTTGGCTATCAATTTTAGGAATTTTTTATTTTTTATTTTTTATTTTTTTTATTTTTTATTTTTTATTTTTTAACCAAATTCTCCAAAATTATTCTCCTCAAATATTTCACTGTCTCGATCCTTAAGGTCATTGTCGAGGTGAGAGCTCTATGTTCCTCATTATGACAAGGCTGTAGCAACGTGAGGTTGCAACTAGCGAAGGTAAGTGGGTCCCACAGTTTCCTTCCTGACGATTTTCCACGTGGCAATAAATAACTGGAGTAAATGATTCATCTGTTCGGAAGCTCCAATCGGATCTCGGTTGACTTTTTTTGTGGAGTACGTGTTCCTGCGTGGAGATGTTATCAATATATCCATCGCTTTGTCATAATCCTCAAATCGTACATCCGCTGTGATTTCCAAACAGGAAACAGCAACTCTCAACCTGGACGACGTGTCAAGAGATATTCTGATGGAGATGATGGAGATTTGATGGAGATATTCTGTATAAGAAAATGAAAAATCACTGTTCTGATTCTTACAAAATAGCATCTTATTCTTTTATAAACAAGAGATTAATATGCCCACTTTAGATAGCTTATTATTTATAGCATATTTTTTACATAGAGACTATTTAGGTTCAAGAAAAAAAAAAGCAATTACTCATTAGATAATAAAAAATAATCTTAAAAATAAAAAATTAAAGTAATTCTTATTTTTTATGAGATATTCCTAAGATTGCTCTCAACATTTGATATATCATCAAAAAAATTATCTTGATCGGGCACGAATATCGAGGCAAAATCAAGCCAAAAACTTCAAAAATTAAATTTGTGATCCCTTGAACTTCAATTTCAGCAAACTTATAGTTAAATTGAGCGTCTCGGAAATACGAACCCAACGACATCAAATTCAACTCAATTTGAGCTCAAAGGAGTCCAAATCAAGGACCCGAAGCGCTATTGGAAAGTTCGAATCACAATTTGAGTTATCAAACGGTTTTCAAACATAACGTTCTTATAGTCGAATTGAGTGGCTCGACGAGAAAAATCCAACGAGCCCAAGATTGCTGAATTCCGACATCATTAAGACCTTCAAATGCCTAACGAAAGATACACGATCAAGGGATTCAATGTCGACCGTCTATCTGACCACTCCCTATTTACCCATGATCTCTCAACTATTTACAAGTCAAGCCACTCCAGAATATCTATGAATAGACCCCTCATTTCTCATGAGAGGGGAACAAAGCAAGAAGAAGAAGAAAACAAGGAGAAGAGAAGAGAAGGAGGATAGGTAGGGGTGTCAATTTTGGGTTACGGGTCATGTTCGAGTCGAACCCGAAACTGACCCAGCACTATTCGGGTTCGGGTCGACCCGAACCATTTTTGCAAATGGGTCAATTTTCTGCACCCGAACCCAACCCGCTTCGGATTCAGGTAAACCCGACAAGACTCGTGGATGCCGGATGCAGGACACAACGCGATGCGGAATTGCCACGGACGCCTGACACAGGATGCGACACGAAACTGCCGCGGACGCCGCCAAGGCGGCGACTGACGCTGGACGAGACGCAACATGGCTTCGGAACACAATGCGACCTGGCCTCAGGACGCAACACAACATGATGTGTCCGGGCAGGCGAGTAGGCAAGAGCCGGGCAGGCGGGGCAACAGGCAGTGTCTTTTCGGGCAGACAGGTTTGTATGCATTCCGGGTTATTTTCGGGTTCCCTAGTCAACCCGAACCCAACCCGATTTTTCAAACGGGTCAATTTTTAGGACCTAAACCCGACCCGCTTTGGGTTCGGGTCAACCCAAACTCGAAATTTTGAGTTGGGTTCATGTCTGGTTTTTGGGTCGTGTTCAATATTGACAGGTCTAATGATATGAGGGGAGAAACTCCTCCTCGACCACCGATGTCATAATTCTGCCCAAGTGATGTCGGAGTTCTGCTCGACTTTCAAGTGACACCGGAATTATGCCTAACCTCCAAGTGACGCCGGAGTTTCAACCCAACTCCAAGTAACGCCGGAATTCCGTCCGACCTCCAAGTGACACCGAAACTTCGCCCGACCTCAAAGTGACGCCGGAGTTTCACCTGAACTCCATGTGATGCCGGAGTTCTCTTCTACTGCCAACTAACGTCAGACTTCTACATGACGTCGGACCTCCGTTCATCGCCAATTTTCTATCCAATACCGGACTTCTTCCGGTTGTCGGACTTTCGCCGGACATCTATCTGATGCTGGATTTTTACCTAACACCATCCTTCTAACATTCGTCGTCATACAACAGTCATTTCGACCTACGCCACCCGCCGCCTATGGTCCTACTAACTTACGTCGCCCACCGATTACAGTTCTTCCAACCTTCGTCGCCAATCGACTACAGTCCTCCTAACTTGCGTCATCCACCGACTATAGTCTTTTCGACATCCGTCGCCAGACAACGGTCTTTATGACCTCCGTCGCCCGCCAACTACGATTCTTTTGACCTCCATCACCAAACTATAGTCCTTCTGACCAAACGAACATGTCAACAATAATTCTTTGTATTCTCACCATGTAATGTACTCTATAAGATGTACATTAAACTCAGGTCTTCCCCTAAGGAAGGGCCTCATTTGTAATTAACTACAACACTAGTGGATTCATTCAAACTTGGCTAGACCTCGTGGTTTTTCCCCTTTTTCAGAGGTTTTTCACGTAAAAATATTAGTGTCTCTTAAATGCTAAACACTCTCTATTTATCTGTGTGTGTGCTGGATCTTCGTACAACGCTAAGAAATTAAACTTTATATCTCTACCACCATGAATACTCCATGATGCAACAACCTTAAAGAATTATTTCATAACTTCTTAGAGATTATGTAAAACTAAAATAAATAAAACAAACTCTACATTTAATAAAATAAAAATAAAATGACTTAAGAATTAAAAATTCAATAATAGTTAATAAACTAGAAAAAATATCAGCTAAATTTTTAATGAACTCATAAATTTAAAAAGAATGGTAAACTTCCTAACTTTAAATGATATCAAATCTAAATAAAGTTATGTATTACAAACCCTTAAATAATAAAAAAAATCATGAAACGGCCTCTTATTATTTTGAGATACTATAAAGTATCACCTCACCCAAGGAAAAAATATTTTGTGTGGACGTCGTACCGTTCGGAGGCGAGTCAGAACTCACCACATCACCCGGTACACAACAAATGGGTGACATAGTGCATTCTGATTCACCTCCGGATGGCATTCGTATCCGTACAAAATAATTGCACTCACCCAAGAGGATAAGGCATACATTTTGTCGTGTCTAAGATGCTTCAAATTTCATTGTTTACCTTAGCATGAGTGTTATATATTTAAATTACTCTTCAAAATCGTAAAATAAAAATAAATCCTCAAAAATTTCAAAATTAAATTAAAATTTTTATATTATTACAATTTTAAAATGAAATAATCCCGATATAAAATTAAACAAATTGAAATTAAAAATAAAATAAACGAGTAAATAATATAGTGACACATTCACGACTCTGCACATACTAGATGTTAGATATTATATAAATCTTAGACTTCATTTGGGACAACTTTCTTACCTCTTTAAGAAGCAATAAGAAATTCATCCCAAATAGAGCCTTAGATTTTTTTTTTTAAATTGCTTTTTTTCTTTTCTTACATTTTATATACAGCATTTTTATTTATATGATAACATTGTGTATAATCACATTAAAATGTGCTAAACCATGAAATATAAAACCCAAATTAAAATGAAAATGAAAAGTCATCATTGTTGCGTCCTGGAGTATTCGCGGCGGTAGAGAATTATAAAGTTTAGCGTCTTAGCGTTGTACGAAGATCCAACACACAATCAGATAAGAGAGAGGGTGTAGCGTTTATAAGAGACACCAGAGTTTTTTTACGTGGAAACCCCTTAAAAGGGAAAAAAACCACGGGGCATGGCCCAGTTTGAATGAATCCACTAATATTTGAAGTCGATTACAAATGAGGCCCTTCCTTGGGAGAAGGTCTTGGTTTGATGATACAAATGTACATCATTTAAAGCGCATTACATGGTTTGAGTTACAATATAAACATATTTGTTTGTCGGCACGACCATAGTCGGTAGGATGGAGACCGAAAAGACTGTTGTCTGGTGATAGAGGTCGGAAGGACCATAATAGGTGATGCAGGTCAGAAGGATCGTAGTCGGTAGGAGACCGAGATCAGAAAGATCGTTGTCTGGTGATGGAGGTCGGAATGACCATTGTAGCTGATGGAGGTCAGAAGGACCGTAATTTATAGGAGACCAGGGTCAGCAAGATCGTTGTCTAGTGATGGAGGTCGGCAGTATTATGGGAGAAATCTGGACATCAAGTGGTGGCCTTGTGGAGCTCAAGGCCTCAAGTAGTGGTTCGATGGAAGTCCGGGCCTCAGGTGGTGTTCTGGTGGAGCATAAGGCCTTAAGTGATGGTTCGGCGGAAGTCTGAGCCTTAGGTGGTGGCCTGGTGAAGTACAAAGCCTCAAGCAGTGGTCAGGTGGAAGTTCGGGCCTCATGTGGTGGTACAGTAGAAGTCCGGGTCTCATGTGGTGGCATGGTGGAGCACAGGGCCTTAAGTGGTGGTCCGATGGAGGTGAGGGCCTCAAGTGGTGGTCTGGCGGGGCAACAACATCATATACCTCTGTTTCACACAAATCCCAAATTCCAAAACCATTGCTCTGATACCAAAAAGTTTGTCACGACCCAATCCGAGACGAGACGGATCCCGTTCGCACCGGGCCGCGACGAAGAAGCTAACCAGGATCTAGCTTTGGAATTTGGTTCGAAACTGAATCTTCCAAATATTTAACTCAAAAACAGACAAACACAGAGCTACTAAAAACATCAAATGCAGCGGAACAAAAGATCTATATGTTTTTCATTCTTTTCCTCAAAACAATCATCTACAAATACAGTACATGGCTTTTAGACAGAAAGAAAGACAGAACAGAAAAGCCATGACTGTACAAAAATCAAAAGGTACAAAACAATACCTATACTGATCAGACTCTGAACTAATCCTGGACTTCCTTCCCTTTCCCAGAACCTGAAAATCACCAGAAAGCAAGGGTGAGCTCAACAGCTCAACAAAGCAACAAACCTCCAATCAAAATCCTCAGAATCTCAAAACCAACACATCAGACAAATCCGTACAGAAATCAGAACGGAAACGGACAGATATCAAATCGAACAGAACTGTACGGAAACAGAAGTCGTATCAAATCAGAGACAGAACAGATCGTATCAGAATCATATCAGAATCGGATATCAGATATTATTTAATTCATAGCTAAATTCCCTGACACTAACTGAATCTCATAGGATCCAGGCCCCTTATGCCTCCCTTTGTGCTCACGGCACCAGAACAGATGTGCTTATAGCACCAGAATACATATATATAGTGCTTATAGCACCTAAACAGATTTCCTCGGATCCGGAACAGAACATATATCATATTTCATATTGAGCTCGTTTTAGAATTTTCCAGACACTAACTGAATCTCATAGGATCCAGACCCCTTATAACTCCCTTTTCATAGCATATACAAATAGTATATCAAATCAGAAGAAATCCGGACAAATCAGAAATTACCCAAAAATCGGGCAGCATAACGGCAGTATACAGAATTTACACAATTTTCCTGAAAATCAAAATTCACCAAATTCGCACAGAATATAGATATCAATATTTCAAAACATTTATTCTACTACACAGATAATTTCCAAGTTCACAGAAAAATCCAGTCGACTAAAAACACAGTCGAATCAAAAATACCCGGACAAAAATCTTCAGAAAATAACCAAAATGTGCACACTCGGCACTTCAACAAAATACAGAAAGTTACACTGTAAAAACTAAACCAGTCGGAAATTACGGACGAAAATCACGAACAAAACTTTATTCCGGACAGATAATACCGCCAAAAGCGACGGTTCTGAAAATTGAGAAAGTCGGATTGTGCCTTACCTTGCGTACAGCAATATCCTGAACAATCTTTTCGAACGAAAACAGCTCGGCGTCGCCCGAAAATCCACTTTTCCACTTTTTCCTTCGTTTTTTCTCTCTCCTCAGCTTTTTCTCTCTCTTCAAAATATCTCATTTCTATATATATCCAGACTGATCGTCCTAAACGATGGAGCTTCGTCCTGGACGATCTCAGCTCTGGAGAACTTCGTCCAGACGAGATTTAATTATCGTCCCCGGCGACGGGTTCTCTGGAAAATTTTCGTCCAGACGATCCTGATTTCGTCCAGACGAACCATACAGACAGAACAATTTTTCTTGAACAACCTGTACCGATCGTCCTGGACGATCCAACTTCGTCCTGGACGGACCTGGAGCAAAACTGATATTACAATCTCCCCAACTTAAAAAAAAAATGTCGTCCTCGACATTATCCAATCCAAACTCAGTCAAAATAAGTACGGATACAACTGTCTCATGTCAGACTCCTTCTCCCAAGTGGCTTCCCGTGCAGTACGGTGCTTCCACTGGACTTTAACCATCGGAATCTGTTTACTTCTTAACTTTCGGACGTCGTATTCCAAAATCAACTCTGGCTCTTCCTTGTACGCCAGATTCTCCTGAATCTCAACCTCATCAGCAGATACCTTCTTCCCAGAGTCGGATACCCACTTCCTCAGAGTGGATACGTGAAACACGTTATGCACGTCAGGCATAGAATCAGAAAGCAGTAACTTGTAAGCAGCTTTTCTAATCCTTTCCAGGATTTCAAAAGGTCTAACATACCTCGGACTAAGCTTGCTCACCTGACCAAAACTGCTCACACCCTTCATCGGGCTGACTTTGACATACACAAAGTCACCAACCTAAAACTCTACGAATCTGTGCTTCTGATTGTAATACTTCTGCTGACGGTCTAGAGCCGCTTTCAACCTTTCTTTAATCAAACTGATCTTCTGAGCAGTTTCATCAACAAAAGTGGCCCCCAAAGCCTGTCTATCTCCGACCTCCGTCAGAGATAAAGAAGTACGGCACTTTCTGCCATAAAGAGCCTCGTACGGTGCCATACCGATACTGGACTGAAAACTGTTGTTATAAGCAAACTCAATCAGCGGAATATGATCCTCTCAGCTTCCGCTAAAATCCAGAACACAAAGTCTCAACAGATCTTCCAGCACCAGAATAGTCCTCTCAGACTGTCCATCTGTCTGAGGATGAAAGGCTGTACTAAAATGCAGTTTCGTACCCAAGCCTTGCTGAATGCCTTTCCAAAGTCTGGAAGTAAAGCATCCATCTCGATCAGATACGATCACACGAGGCACACCGTGCAATCTGACTATCTCCTTCACATATAACTGTGCCAAGCGATCAACTGAATCCGTCTGTCTGATCGGAAGAAAATGGGCGAATTTCGTCAATCGATCTACAACCACCCAAATAGCGTCGTGCCCTTGTCTAGATCGAGGAAAACCCATCGCAAAGTCCATTGTTACCTCCTCTCATTTCCACTCAGGGATAGGCAACGACTACAACAGTCCACCGAGTCGCTGATGCTCTGCCTTCACCAACTGACAGGCTTCACATCTCGACACAAACTCTGCCACATCTTTCTTCATTCCAGGCCACCAAAACAAAAGTTTCATATCAGCGTACATCTTACCACTACCCGGATGTACCGTGTAGCCTGAATGATGAGATTCGTACAGAATCTCCTGCCTCAAATCTCCAAATACCGGTACCCACAACCTGTTCTTACAGAAAATAGCACCAGAATCAGAAATTCAAAGTTCAGGAGTCTTACCAGATCCAATCTGTGCAATCAACTTCGAATAATCTGAATCTGACTTCTGGGCTTCTTGAATCCTTGTCTCCAAAGAAGACTGAATGCTCATCTGAGCCAACTCCAAACCACTGGAGGAAATCACCTCCAACTGCAATCGCTCCATATCACGTATCAGGAAATCATCACAAGTAAGCTGAATACCTGATAATTCAGAAGACTTCCTGCTCAGAGCGTCTGCTACCACATTCGCCTTCCCAGGCTGGTACTAAATAGTCAAATCATAGTCCTTGATCAACTCGAGCCACCTTCTCTGCCTCAAATTTAGATCCTTCTGAGTAAAAATGTACTTCAGGCTCTTATGATCAGTGAAAATCTCACATCTGACGCCATACAGATAATGACGCCAAATCTTCAAAGCAAACACAACAGCAGCTAACTCCAAATCATGTGTCGGGTAATTCTTCTCATGTGGCTTTAACTGTCTAGAAGCATAAGAAATTACCTGACCATGCTGCATCAGGACACATCCCAGTCCTTTCTGTGAAGCATCACTGAATACTTGAAATCCTTCCGTACCTGACGGAAGTGCTAACACTGGAGCTGAAATCAGACAATCCTTCAATCTCTGAAAACTAGCTTCACACTCCGGTGTCCAAACAAAAGGGACTAACTTCTGCGTCAGTCTCGTCAGAGGCGTCGAAATCTGTGAAAATCCTTTCACAAATTTCCTGTAATACCCGGCCATGCCCAAGAAACTACGTACCTCAAATATTGTAGTCGGCCTTGGCCAATCAGCAACTGCCCGAATCTTCTGGGGATCTACAGAAATGCCTTCTCCGCTAATCACGTGCCCCAGAAAAGAAATGCTCTTCAACCAGAATTCACACTTGGAAAACTTGGCATACAGCTGATGACTCCTTAAAGTCTCCAATACAATGTTCAAATGTCTGGCATGATCATCCTCAGATGCAGAATATACCAGAATATCATCAATGAAGACGATCACAAACTGATCCAAATACTCCCTGAATACTCGGTTCATCAGATCCATGAAAATAGCAGGCGCATTGGTTACCCCAAAAGTCATAACCAAAAATTCGTAGTGCCCATACCGAGTACTGAAAGCTGTCTTCACCACATCAGCTTCCTTCACCTTCACCTGATAGTATCCGGATCGCAAGTCAATCTTCGAAAATACTGAAGATCCGGAAAGCTGATCAAACATGTCGTCAATCCGAGGCAAAGGATACTTGTTCTTGATCGTGACTTTGTTCAAATCTCTGTAATCAATACACATACGGAGCGTACCGTCCTTCTTCTTCACAAACAAAATAGGTGCTCCCCAGGGCGAAACACTAGGACGTACAAAACCTCTGTCAACCAACTCCTGAAGCTGAACTTTCAACTCAGAAAGTTTTTTTGGTGCCATCCTGTACGGAGCTTTTGATATCGGAGCGGTACCCGAAAAAATATCGATAGAGAACTCCACTTCTCTATCCGGAGGTAAACCAACCAACTCCTCAGGAAAAACATCAACAAACTCCCATACTACAGGGATCTCAGAAACAGAACCAACCTCTACGTTCAGATCCCGCACCGAAGCCAAAAACACTGGGCATCCCTTCTTCCACATCCTGCTCACCTCCAACACAGAAACCAGACTGGAGAGAACATCTCGTAATCCCTGAAATACAACTCTCTCTCCAGCCATAAGCAAACTCACTTGCTTCTTCAGACAGTCTATCTGGGCTTCATACTGACTCAGCCAATCCATGCCCAGAATCACATTATACGATGAAATCGGCAACCGAATCAAACTTGATTTCCACTTCTTGCCAGAAATCTCAATCTCACACAAACAAAACTGCTGAGCAATCAAATGATACCCAGCCGGTAAAATCACAGACAAAGAAACCGGAAGCAAAAACGAGTCCAAACGTAAAGCCTCAAAACAACGCTCAGACAGAAAAGAGTGACTCGCTCCAGAGTCAAACAAAACACGACAGGGCTGATCAGAAAAGTAAATCGTACCTGTCACAATATCGGGAGCATCACGAGCCTCCTGCTGACTCAAGCTGTAAACTCGGGGCTGAACTGGAACAGGAGCTGAAGAAACAGAACTACTCTGCTCCCTCTGAACCGTAGGTGGTCTCCGTGGTCCAGAACTAGATCCACCACCTCTGCCAGCAAATCCCTTAGGGCGTGGAGGAACAGTCCTCGGTCTCCCTGCTGCTGAACCGGCAGGTCTGACAAAGCCCTCAGATCGAAACTCAGAACGCTGATCAAATCTCATCTGTGGACACTCTGCAATCCGATGTCCTGACTGACCACATCGGAAGCACAGACCAGCCATCCTGTAGCACTGGCCAAAGTGTCGTCGTCCACAGTTCTGGCACACAGGTGCCGTACTGACTGATCCAGAACTCGTCGTACTAGTAGCAGTACCAGACGACCCTCCGCTCCTCCTGGAGTCTCTAGATCCTGAGCCGGAAACAAATCTCCTCTTTCCAGAGGAACCACTGCCTGAAGCCTCACCTCCAAATCTCTTCCTACTCGCAGTCCACCGCTGCTGAGTAGCCATTAGATCGTTCTCTATCAGACGAGCTCGCTCCACAAGCTCAGCGAAGTCGGTGATCCGAAACGGTATCAGGGGCTACCTCAAAGTATCTCGTAATCCCCTCAGAAATCTATAACACCTCTCAGCAGAAGTGCTAACCAGCTGCGGAGCGTACCTGGCTAATACAGTAAACTCAGCCTCGTACTGCATCACCGTCTTGCTCCCCTGAACAAGTCTCAGAAAACTCTCCTGCATCTGCTGTCGTGCAGAAGGGGGAACGAACCAATCTCGGAATACCTCAGTGAACTCTTCCCACGAAATCAAAGAGTTCAGTCTGCCCTGAAATCTAGCTGCCTGCTGGCCTTCCCACCAGTGCTCAGCCTCTCCGTCTAACAGAAAAACAGCCAATGGAACCTTCCTATATGACGGACACTGCATCCCGTCAAAGGTCTTCTCCAATCTCCTCAGCCATTCTTCAGCGGCTCTGGGCTCAACAGCGCCCTCAAACCTCAGAGGTTTCAACCTTAAAAACAACTGTAAATGTCGATCAAAATCATCAGATCTGACAGTAGAAGCTCTACTCTGAGTCTCGCTCATCATCTGAGCAACAAGCGTAACAAACTGTGAAAGCGTGTCAGCACCGACCACTGGGGCTGTACTCCCCACTGGTGCTGCCTGATCGGCACTCTGACTGTCTGTCATGTCTGGGTCTGGCTGATCCATACAGAAAATCCAGAAAAATCCGGAAAACTATCACAAAAACAACACAATAAAAAGCCGAACAAACAAAAACTACCCCAAACAGACTCACTACAGATCACTTCATATAGCTCTGTTTCACACAAATCCCAAATTCCAAAACCATTGCTCTGATACCAAAAAGTTTGTCACGACCCAATCCGAGACGAGACGGATCCCGTTCGCACCGGGCCGCGACGGAGAAGCTAACCAGGATCTAGCTTTGGAATTTGGTTCGGAACTGAATCTTCCAAATATTTAACTCAAAAACAGACAAACACAGAGCTACTAAAAACATCAAATGCAGCGGAACAAAAGATCTATATGTTTTTCATTCTTTTCCTCAAAACAATCATCTACAAATACAGTATATGACTTTTAGACAGAAAGAAAGACAGAACAGAAAAGCCATGACTGTACAAAAATCAAAAGGTACAAAACAATACCTATACTGATCAAACTCTGAACTAATCCTGGACTTCCTTCCCTTTCCCAGAACCTGAAAACCACCAGAAAGCAAGGGTGAGCTCAACAGCTCAGCAAAGCAACAAACCTCCAATCAAAATCCTCAGAATCTCAAAACCAACACATCAGACAAATCCGTACATAAATCAGAACGGAAACGGACAGATATCAAATCGAACAGAACTGTACGGAAACAGAAGTCGTATCAAATCAGAGATAGAACAGATCGTATCAGAATCATATCAGAATCGGATATCAGATATTATTTAATTCATAGCTAAATTCCCTGACACTGACTGAATCTCATAGGATCCAGGCCCCTTATGCCTCCCTTTGTGCTCACGGCATCAGAACAGATGTGCTTATAGCACCAGAATACATATATATAGTGCTTATAGCACCTAAACAGATTTCCTCGGATCCGGAACAGAACATATATCATATTTCATATTGAGCTCGTTTCAGAATTTCTCAGACACTAACTGAATCTCATAGGATCCAGGCCCCTTATAACTCCCTTTTTATAGCATATACAAATAGTATATCAAATCAGAAGAAATCCGGACAAATCAGAAATTACCCAAAAATCGGGCAGCACAACGGCAGTATACATAATTTACACAATTTTCCTGAAAATCAAAATTCACCAAATTCGCACAGAATATAGATATCAACATTTCAGAACATTTATTCTACTGCATAGATAATTTCCAAGTTCACAGAAAAATCCAGTCGACTAAAAACACAGTCGAATAAAAAATACCCAGACAAAAATCTTCAGAAAATAACCAAAATGTGCACCCTCGGCACTTCAACAAAATACAGAAAGTTACACGGTAAAAACTAAACCAGTCGGAAATTACGGACGAAAATCACGAACAAAACTTAATTTCGGACAGATAATACCGCCAAAAGCGACGGTTCTGAAAATTGAGAAAGTCGAATTGTGCCTTACCTTGCGTACAGCAATATCCTGAACAATCTCTTCGGACGAAAACAGCTCGGCGTCGCCCGAAAATTCACTTTTCCACTTTTTCCTTCGTTTTTTCTCTCTCCTCAGCTTTTTCTCTCTCTTCAAAATATCTCATTTCTATATATATCCAGACTGATCGTCCTGGACGATCGAGCTTCGTCCTGGACGATCTCATCTGGAGAACTTCGTCCAGACGAGATTTAATTATCGTCCCCGGCGACGGGTTCTCTGGAAAATTTTCGTCCAGACAATCCTGATTTCGTCCAGACGAACCATATAGACAGAACAGTTTTTCTTGAACAACCTGTATCGATCGTCCCGGACGATCCAACTTCGTCCTGGACGAACCTGGAGCAAAACTGATATTACAATCCAAACATTGTCCATTTGCAAAACATATATCAACGTTATGTCTGAAACGTAGAAAATAGCAGAAAATGTCTATAATATTGTTTAAATCTTTACCAAGTGTAAAATTGACACGAGTTATGAGGTGATTATAAAAACTTATGGACGAGTAAAAAGTAAATAAAACATTTTTACTTAAGTTATCATAGGTTCATATTGATAAATATGAATTGCCATAAATTAATATAAAAGTTTGAGATTTTTTTTTTTAATTAAGTAACAAAATGAATTGCCTAAAATATATTGGGTTTGATAGTTTGATATTAAAAATGGGTTTCTTCAGCTTGTATGAATAGTAAAGGTTTAAAGTTTAAACATATAAATTGCTTGTTCCGACAAATCCATTAATTATCTCAAATAAAATATAACTTATTCCCGTCGTGACCTCATTCATCTAGCCTCAAAGCAACGTGCTTTCTTCTACAGCACTCTCCCATTTTCAATCCACGTGCTTGCCTTAGATACGTTTTGCCGGATTTCTTTTACGTACGTGTCCTCCATGCAAATACACTCTCTGATCACATCTCCAACAAGGCAAATTATTGCGTCCGGACACCAATCTGGTGTCGTCATGTCACCAAAATATATCGGGATACAGTGTATTTGGGTGATGTGGCATCACCGGATTGGATGTCCGGACATCCGGTGACCGGACGCAATAATTCGCCCTCCAACAGCAGCCCAAACTTTCCTCCTCCTCAACTACAGGAAAAATTATTAGGTGCGGACACCCGAATTAGAGCCACATCCGAACTCCAATAAAACATCGACATATGAAATAGACATGTGAATATTCAATTGGATTTATTTTTTTACTTTATATATTTTATGTGTCGGCGGAATTTTAAGCCAAGCGCAATAAAAGCGTAAATAAAACGCAGATAAAGTGCAGGTAAAGCGCAATCAAAGTGCAATAAAAAAACACAAGTGCAACTAAAGTGCATCAAAAAGCTCAATAAAAGAACACTTAAAAGAGCAACTAAAGTGCAGATAATTAGATAAAAAAAATGCAACTAAAACTCATTTCTAGTGTCAAATTTTAAATGAATGTTCGGAAGTATCTCTACATCCCATGTCGGAACCTAATAATTTTCCCAACTACAGCAGCCGAGACTAGTCCTCTCCATTTATCTGCTCCAGCGGCTCCTCTCACACTCCGGTCTGCATAATAGCTCCGCCTATCGACTCTCCAAAAGACGAAAAGAACCCAGCTCCACATCTTTGCTCCTCATTTGCACCTCACGTACGAAATTCTCTCCTCTCATGCAACTTATCTATAAAGATGAAATGACAAAGAAGTTTGATCTTAAAAATGTAGGTTTGTGTTTCCAACAACTTTGATGAAAAAAAGAAGTCATTGCAGATATGTTGGACTGTCTTAAGAAGGAGATGTCTCGTTTGGAGACACTTGAGTTACTTCAAGGTAATCTTAATTTGGACTGAGATAATGTTCAAAATGTTCTTACTTGTGCTGAATGAAATTTCGGAGAATGATGAGGAGCAGGATAAAAGTAAAATGGATGAATTGGAAGAAGCTAGAGGTGGTTGTGCATAAACTTAATAAAGTTCCAACTGGTTTTATTACTTTCATTGATCTTGTAAAAGACGCGAAGTAGGGAGACACATTATTAACTTCTCTTCTGAGGATGTGTTCATTGCCCGTGAAATTTTTAGGTGTAATTTCAGCTAACGGATAATTTCTGGCGTTTTTCGGATGAAATATGATGAAATGATCTTTCAAGCTGTTTTTCTGGTGCTTTTAATGCCGCCGGCATTTTCCGACGGTTTTTAAAGAATTTTTAAATTTAATACTTTATTTTTAATTATTAATTTTAAATTAATTATATCTTTTAATTCTCATTTTAAACTTCATTATTAATTTTACTTATTTTAATAGCTTAAAAGTTTAGTTTAATTAAGTATTAATTTAATAATTTATTATTTATTCTAATATTTTAGTTTAACTATTTTTTATTTTAAATTTCACATAATTATAGTTTAAATATAAAATAGTAAATTTTTTAACATATTTTCCTTCTCAGCAAAACGGTTGAGTCATTGAATTTTCAACAGGAGGAGTTTGAATCCCACGGTAGGCATTTCGCATGTACGGGAGGGTAGCGAGCTGCTTTTTTTTAATTTTTCGGTGGCCGAATAGCCGCCTGAAATATTTTTCGTCAGAAGAAGGCCATCCGAAAAAAATTTCCTATATGGTTTTTACCGGCGGGAAATTTTCCGCTGGAAAGCCGGTGGTAAATTCACAATCAGTCATAAAATGATCAATTTTCACTAGAAAATGCCGTCGATAATAGATGATTTTTCTGTAGCATTTGAATTTGAGAGAGAACAAATGAAGATAAGAAACCAATTCAACTTTGAAACGGGTCATAACTTTTTAATTTTGATTAAGAAAACCAACTGTCTTGCTCCACTAATGATTTGGCTTTGTGGAAGGATTTCTTTTTAAAGAATTAGGATCCTCCTATGTAATCAAGATAGAAAATTTGCAGCTGATAATAAAATAAAACTTGAAGTCTTGGATTACAGAATATATTCATATTGCAATTATAGAGATTATTGCTATCAATAGTCATGCTAGCTTTAAGTTTCTTGAAATGTTTAAGGACATTCCAACTAAAATTATTTCAGAAGTTCATTGCTGGAACACTGTGATTAAGTTTATAGTGCTTGGTGCTACATAATTTCTTCACAAAGCCACTAAAAAAAGCTTAGAAACATATGGCAACATGTCGTCCAAAAAAGCATTGAATGTAGGAGGAAATATTATCTCAACATCATTGAAACCCATTAAAGAAATAGGTGCATCAATGTTGCAAATTCAGTCCAATTCCAATACTTAAAACGTCATCGGATCCACGCACAGAACTCATCCAAGCGGACAGAAGGCGCTGCTTGAATTTAAAATGAAAGCTTGCGCACTTTCAAATGGCAATCACTTGCGCAAAAGATATATTTAAATATTTTAAAATGCTCCTATTGCATTAAAATATAATTCTCTAAATTTAAATATGAAGCATCGAATGGGGTGCCGACACCTCTAAGATGCGTGCAACAACTTTGGGAAGTAAGTGATTGCTTTGAGAAGAGTGCTATCACCATGAGAAGCAAGTCACTACCTCGATAAGCATGTACATTAATTTAATAAGAATTTAAAAAACCCACATGTGCTCTTACCAGTGTATCAAATGCCTGAATATAATATCTAAGAATAATGTGTGACCTGAAATAAAAAATAAACTCTAATTTGACTACATAAATTTTTGCATGTACTCCAACAAAATACATTAAACCGATAAATATAAAGTCTAAATACTACGCAAGAAACTTCTTTTCTAAAATGTTCCTAAATTTTAATAATAAATCATTTTAGAAACTAAATTTTGTATGCTTGCGAGCCTAGTCCATAAGTCTCCCATTCTATATTCTACTTGCTGCCTATGATCATATGCGGTTGTCAGAATAATCTGCTAATCCCACTAAGGGTCGATCTCTTACCAGTTCCAACCCGACTCTCTCAAAATCATGTATACTCATCCTAGAAAAAATAACTTAACATTAATAATTATATATGTGTCATTTTGTAACATTTCTATTAATATTTATAACTTAGAGACTCACAAATTTTTTTCTCGATTGATGGTCCATCCACTGTTGATCCTCCCATGCCAGCATTGGTCTGTGCGACTGTGCAACTCAACATTAGTGGGTTGTCTACCCAACATCTTTTTTTGCAATATACTTAGATTAATATTCATAACTAAACAAATCACTAAAATCTTAGATGATATGAATTATATGTTAAATTTCTTACCATTCATCGCAGTGCTCATTATGTGGAACTGAGCCCCTAGTATGGAGGGAGCTACCCATGCCTCCAAAATCAGAAGTTCTATTTTGTCTATTATGATCCCTCATACTAATATAATCTAGGCTGCCCCAAACTCTGTTCAGGTCAGCCAATACATTCTCACCAATTCAGAGCAGTCTCTCGCTTAACTTCTTAATGGCTATAAATATATCTTTGATTTAGAATATCCATATAAGACTTGAGCTATAAAATCCCACATGTAAACATTGGGTCAAAATTAATATCAAATAACAACATGACAAAAGAAGGTATGCTTCTTTGTTGTACAATACCAATAGTGTATTTTTAAATATCCGTATCTAAAGAAACTTCACAAATACTAGTCGATATGCAACTTTAGAAGACTTGATACATTGCACAACTTTTAGTTTGGCAAATGTTAAATAATGTCTTCCATGTTAACTTACCCCATCTCAGGCTTACATAATGACTTGATCAATTTGACCTATATAAATATGAATGTGCATTTGATATGGATCATACTATTGTGATGATAATTTATTAGTCTCATATGAACCTCTAAGTGAAGAAACCCTTTGCATACTTCATTAACACCTAATCTACTGGAACATGTTGATCTTATGAGGTGTGTTAATGAGTTGCTTAAAAAAAGATCTACATTCTAACTTTCCTAATTTTGTAACACATCCATATTGAAATTCTCATTAATGTCACACTCAATTTTATTTATGACTTCCTTCTCTGATAATGACATTCAAATCCATACATTATTGCTCTAATCACAATATTCTAAAATTTATCTTTAAAGTTATCATGATCTTCTATTATTATACAATAGATATTTCACCATTTCAATGACCAAGCTCTTATTTTCGAAGATAACACCTTATTTATTTCATCATTCTTCTATATAAAGATCCAAGTTACTTCATCACATCACACATGTGCTTGAACCTTATTTTATAGTAATATTGGCTAATAGTTTCTAATATCTCATCTATTAAAATTACATGTCATATATCCAATCTTTATTCAACTAATTCTGAGCCCTTTAACTTCAAAATATTCTCTCTATTATTTTAATTTTTCACTTATTTTAACTAATATCTCATCGATTAGATTTACCATTTGCTAAAAATAAAACCTGTAACTTCAAATATTTTTTATAAGCCTCTCTATGACTAAAGCAAAAACATACTAGCATGGCTTTTCTTTGATGCAATCCAAACATGATTGGGAACTTTATGGTTACTCTACAACTACTTTTAATACTATTCAATATTTTATCATACTAATTTTAATAACTTCGATATACTTTGAGACACTTTTCCTTAATGTATGCCAAATCAATTTTCACATACCCAATCAAATGTCTACTCAATAAAATAGGATGAAAATACCTTTTTTTGCTCTATATAGGAATTTCATTAATTATTTCAACACAAAAATCATGTCCATAGTGAATCTTTAAATCATAAAACCAAAATAATAATATGCATTGATCGTAAATGCCCACAAAAACTAAATCGATAGAGGCTTACCAAGAGGATCGAGTGGAGGAATGCGATGTGAACATCCATAACAGAGCTACGACGAATGAAAATGATCTCGACGACGAAGGCCGAGGAATAGCAATATGAACGATAATGCTGGGGGAAGGAGGGGCATGGTACGAGATTTATTTCGTGTGAGTCAACTAAGAGAGAGGTGTTTCAACTTTCAAGTGAAATAACGAAAGAAGGAACGAAATAATGAAAATATGGCATTTACTGGTGGCATTTCAACCAAAATTTTTTTCCATCGAAAATTGCTGCCAATATATTTAAAACCGACAACACCTAAACTGTCGATAATTCCGACAACAAATATCCTGCCGAAAAAAAATCCAACGAAAATAGCAAGATTTTATGTAGTGTACATCTTCCAATCTGTTTTAACATGCCATCCAATCGGGCATGTCCTTATTATCGTCAGAATGTACCCAATTTTATAAAGATTTGAACTTAAGGTTGAATTTATAACATAATTAGATACATGATAAGGATGCCATTGAAGTCCAAATTATAAATTGAAAAAATCATAGTACAATATCAAAATACATTATACTTCAATGAAAGATTTTAAAAACAAAAGAGGAATTTACATACATGACACTTAAAACAATACTATCTACGTATCTAACATTTTTATTATGAGGGATTTACATACATACCACTTTATTTCATGCTATTTACATATCTAACACTCAAAAATATTAATATTACATGCCTACCACTCATAGAACAAATTTGGATGCATGGAATGAAATATTAAAGTTTATAAGATGATATGAATGATATAAATGAATTATAGGAGTGATATATTTGATATTAAAGTTGTATATGGGTGGTAAACTTGTAATATTAATGTTTTGGGTATTAGATATGTAAATAGCATGAAATAAAATGGTAAGTATGCAAATTTCATTTTTTTTTATTTACTAAAATATCACTTTATCACTTTGCCACACAACATCATTTCTTACCTTTTTTAAATGAGATACAATAATTAAAGTTGTGATGGGATCTTATTGAGAAAGGACATTAATGATGTAAATGACATGTAAATAATCCTCTCGAAATCATCAATATTAAAGATATGATGAAGATGGATAGGATCTTCCTAGAAAAAAAAAAGGCATTCATGGGATTGGTAGGATCTACATTACCCTCAATGACAAAGAAGATGCCTTTTCCTCATTGGGATTAGTAAATTCTCGGGTATATGGGATGTCAACCAACCGTCAAGGTTATCTTTTCCTCATTGGCACCCCCCTCCACCCGATTGGCTCAAAGTAAATGTAGATGCCTCTCTTCTTTCCTCTTATAAAGCCGACATTGGAGGAGTATTATGTGATCACAAAGGAATATTCCTTCTAGCTTTTGGGAAACCGTATACACATTGGGATATTTCTTCCTTGGAACTTTTGACTACTCAATCCATTAAGTAAGTGTTGAAAGATTGGATGTTTAAATACAAATGTATTATCATAGAAGTGACAATTATAATGTCATGGAATTCTTGAAGAAGGCCAAACAAAGTGGAGACACAAGGTATGAAGATACTTATCTTTTTGGTGAGTTCAATAACGTCATATTCAATTGTGTTGATTGAAGTTGTAACAAATTAACAGATTTATGTGCAAACTTTGGTATTATGAGTCATTTTATTTGGGATGACATTAGTATTAATAAGATTCCTCCTTTATTCATGTCATTGTTAAAGGAGGAATCAAGTGTTTTTGGCTCAGTAGGATTGTAATAATTTCTTTGCTCTTTTTCTTTTTAATGCTATTTGAAGCATTTTCCTCAAAAAAAAAAAGAAAAAAAAAGAAAAAAAAAGATGTACATAATTAGTGATATATTTTTGTTATGAAAAGTGGAATGATAAGTATGAGTATCAACAAATATAAAAACCTATAAAGGAAAAAAAATTATATGTATATATTTGCTGAACTATTTTAAAACAAAATTAAGTAAAAGATGATGAAGATAATATATATATATATATATATATAGCCAATGATGCTTTGATGCGTGGTAGTAGTTTTATGGTGGCCACCGCCAAGTCCCGGTGACACTCTGTACTGTCTGATCCGCCGACGCGGATTCGTATGGCGTCGACGGCGGCGAAGAATAGAGAAAAGTCGACAGGAAGGCTGATCATCAGTGGCAGCACGGCGGATCGCTCGGCGTACTTCGCGCGCAGGGAGGCGGCGAGGGTTCTACGGTGCGTGCTGCAAGGCGACGCCCGAGGCCGGGCGGCGGCCTCGATAAAGTCGTTAATCTACAGCCCTTCCATCCGCAACAAGAAGGCCACTTTTGCACTTGTTTGCCAAACCCTAAAATGTACGCTCTCTTAGATCGCATTCCTCAATTCAATCATAAATTAAATTTTCTTGCAATTTTGAAATTCTAAAGTGTAAACTCTCTTGGATCCTATAACTTTATCATGCCCATAAATTTCATTTGCAGCGCGTTCTCTTAGGACCCTGTACTTTACTTTAGCTTTCTTAAATTCGTTTGCAGCAATGAATCCCTAACGTGCAAGCTCTTAGATTCCACTACGTTACTCCAGCATTGCCATTAGTTTCATTTACAACAGTCAAACCCGAATGTGTAAGCTTTCTTGGATGCAATTACATAACCCGATTGCTCCATTAATTTTACTTGTAACAGTCAAGCCCTAACATCTAAGCTCTCTTGGATCCTATTACTTAACCATTTCTATTAATTTCATTCGTAATATTCAAACCCTAAAGTGTAAACTCTCTTTATATTATGTTATTTGATTCAATCATTCCATTAATTTTGATTGGAGCAGTCAATGTCACGCGCCAACCTGGGTGCATGAAATATCAAGGTGGGAACTGGCTATCAGACAAAAATTTAGATATTTCTATTAATATTAAATAATATTGAAACAATCGTTTATAAATTTCCTTCTAAAATCAATTTCTAATTCATATAAATAGCTACTAATTCTTGAATTTCATTCTATTTCAAAATAACCACAAATATGCTATTGTTTGCACAATAGTCATAAAACATAAATACATTTCACTTGTTGCTTTATGTCGGCAATGCACAAACTATCTTATCTCACTTATTTAATTCTTAACATCATTTCTTCTAAATATTTATTAAATAATAACATTTAGTTGTAAACTCAACTCAATGGTAAATTATGGATCTAAATCATTATAACTCAAAAGAGAGAAACACCATGTATGATAGTTCTCATAATAAATTAATAGAAAATTTTTATTTTATTCAAATATGAAAATATAAAAAGGACTTTGATAATTATTTCCTATGGTGATAACAAGGATAGGAAAGGATCATATCTTATTTTGCATTATTTGTCTCATTTTTATATAAGATAATCATCACGATGCCATCTAAATGTATCCTTTAAGATATACCAATATCATTTTCAAAATCAACAAATTGTTAATCATTATACATGCAAGTGCAAGCGTCTCTAACTAGTACCATAAGGGATGAACTCCATTAATCAACATACACATACAAACATTTCCATATAGATCGTTTTATTTGCATTTTTCTTATCATTGAACAATTTTATATAATGCGCATTGTATTTTATAATATAAAAAATTGGAGCATGTCATGAAATATATATCATTCATTTCAACATGATGAAATATTTTCAATGATATTGATAAATCATATTTGAATTTGAAATAACTAGTGTCAATACTAATTGATGTATTTAATTTAGAGGAATGATATCATCACTATGGGTTGTCTTGCCCTTTAATCCTTAAACTCCACCTCCTTTAGTTTAATGTCTATAATTATGCACATGTGATATTCATGCTAATCTATAGTGTAATATGAACTCATATCTTTTATATAATTTGATTAATCTTTGCTTTTATTTAAATACCCAGCCCTATTCAAGGTTTGCAACTATTTAATTTAATGTTTAATATATTATTACAATTAAACTATTAACCTTTAAACATTTACTTCAAATATACACAACATAACATTTAAATTTCTTTTATTTTGCTTTTATGAATTTTACTTAAATTACAACATCAACTTTTTTATTTAAGTTTTGTGACATGAAAACATAAAGCTTTCATAACTTAAATTTAATAATTTTCTTATTATTACTACTTATTAATTTATTCTATTAAAAAATTATGTGTTCTACTCTTTTGCAAATAAATATCAAAGTCGTAATGTGAAATTTCAGATTTTCTAATTCACAAGTAATATTAAAATATTATTCCTCCCTCTCTCTCTCTCTCTCTCTCTATATATATATATATATTCTTTTCCTTTTGCAAACTATTTACCAAAACCCTAGCAAGATTTCTTTGTAAACTAAAACTAATTTTATAATTTCTTGATTTGATGATAAAAATATTAGTTTAATTTTACCTCGAATCAACCCTGTTCTTGAGACCATTGTCTTCACCTTGCTTGATACCCTCACTCGTTTCCTTTGTTGAAGGGGAACTTTTTATGATGAGAACCTGTCATGACTCCTGCTCGATCTCTTGCCCGCTCTTTGTCTCTCACTCATTTGCTTGTACTTGCTCAACATGCATTTCTTTCACTTTTTCTCCCTCTCTCTTTCCTTCTACATTGCCGTTCGCATGATTTCTCTTTCTCAAAATCCCATTACTTTACTACTAGACCATTCAAATAGTTTCATTTGCAGTAGTCAAACCATAATGGGTGAGCTCTTTTAGATCTCATTATTTTACTTTGCCATTCTATTAATTTCATTTTGTGATAGTTGAATTCAAAAGTGCATGTTTTCTTAAATCCTATCACTTTATTCGATCATTCTTTTAATTTCCTTTGAAACAACCAAACACTAAAATGAACGCTAAGGTGTAAGCTTTGTTATATCCTATTACTTGATTTTCCCTTCAATTTCATTTGCAACAGTCAAACCCTAAAGTGTTAGTTCTCTTAGAGCTTATGTCCTATTGCTTTTGCTCATACCATTACTTAGAACTTATGCCCTATTGTGATACGCCATTGCTTGATCTCCCCTTTAATTTCATTTGCAACAGTCATTCCTTTAATTTTGAATCAGCCAAACACTAAAATGAACTCTAAGGTGTAAGCTCTGTTATATCTCATTACTTGATCTTCCCTGTAATTTCATTTGCAACAGACAAACCCTAAAGTTTTTTTTTTTTCTCATTAAACTTATGTCATATTGCTTTTGCTCATCCCATTACTTAGAGCTTATGTCCTATTGTGATATCCCATTACTTGATCTTCCCTTTTATTTCATTTGCCGTAGTCATTCTTTTAATTTCCTTTGTACCAACCAAAAACTAAAATGAACACTATGGTGTAAGCTCTGTTATATCCCATTACTTGATCTTCCCTTCAATTTTATTTGCAACCGTCAAACCCTAAAAATGTTAGTTCTCTTAGAGCTTATGTCCTATTGCTTTGATACGGCCAAACACTAAGTTTCACGCTCTGTTATATCCCATTACTTGATCTTCCCTTTAATCTCATTTGCAACAGCCAAACCCCTAAAGTGTTGGTTCTCTTAGACCTTATGTCCTATTGCTTTTGCAACAGTCATACCAAAAAGTGATCAATAAGGATAAGTGTTAGTTCTCTTGGAGCTTATGTCCATTATTTTCATTTGGACCTGTCTAACACTAAAGTGTAACCTCTATTTGATTTCATTATTTGGATCATTCTATTGGTTTCATTGCAATAGTTAAATCCTAAAGTGTCAGATCTCTTAGGTGACTATAAAAAAAAAATGAAGTAAAAAATCAAAGCAATATGAAGCAATTTACCTGTCGTCGGCCCCACCTCGAACGGCTTGCCTCCAAATGAAGCAACCCTTCGTTCAAAATGAGGTAACCGCCTGCTTATTCCTTTAAAATGATCGGTAGGAGTGATAAAAAAAAGGAATCGGGTTGCTTCTTCGACTCCTTCATGCTGTTCGGCCTCGTTGCTTCGTATGAGGCGCAGAGATCGCAATCCTCGCTCCTTTGAATTCAACGTTGCTGTTCAACTTCGTTGCTTCGCAGGAGGCGTCTAGGGTTCACCTTTCATCTTCTCTTTTTGTCTGTGCTGTTCGGTTTCGTCACATCGCAAGAGGTGCAGAGATTGCACGAGTCGCTTGTTCCGATCCTTCATTACTGTTCGACTTCAGTTCGCAGGAGGCGCATAGATTGCACCGTTGCTTCTTCGGTTCCTTCGTGGTTGTCCGACTTCAGCTCCTTTGTTGCCATTCGATTTCTCTCTTTCGACTCCCTTTTCCTGTCCAACTTCGTCGCTTAACAGGAGGTATAGAGATTACACGAGTCTTTCTTCGTCTCCTTTGTCGCACTTCGACTTCGATCCTTCAACAGCTACCCTAGCCGAACCCAACCATGCCCTATTGGACTCCTCTCTCCCTCTCTATTATATGATATCTTATATATTAAATGTATATTATATCATATAAAATTGTATGATATTATATAAATATTATAAGAAATTATATATGTATATATAATGAAATGAAATAAAGAAAATAAAATAGAAAGAGAAGAATATTTTAAATAGGTGTCAAAGACCTCGCGCCGTCAACCTTAGTTCTGGCCGGGATGGTTTGAAAATGAAGACCCACGCCATCGATCTTTGATATGGGTGGATGATTTTAAAATTAAAGACCACGGGCCGTCATATCTTAGATCCTGCCATGATGGTTCCAAATCGAAGACCCTACGCCATTGACCTTATGTCCGGGTAGGAAGAAATTATGGCAAGCGCCGTCCCGATTTCTCCCTCGATGGAGAGGGGATGCCGGGAGGCTGTCGAAATTTCTCGAAAATTACAAAAATTTTTAGAGCAATTGGAAAGCAAATCAATTTCATTTAATTAATCAATTAATTATAATTAATTAAATAATTTAAAATTAATCAATTAATTAAGTGAAATTAATTAATAAAATTAACTAATTAATTTAGATTAATTAAATAAAAATAATTAATTAAGTGAGGTTGATTAATAAAAATAAGTAATTAGTTGAAATTAATTAAAAATAATTTATCAATTAGAATTAATTAATCTAAATTAATAAGTTAATTAAATTTTGTTTATTAAAAAATTAATTACTTAATTAAAATTGATTAAAAAATCATTTAATGAATAAAAAAATTAATTAGTCAAAATAATTAATTAAATTTGATTAATGAAATTGGTTAATTAAAATTCGAGAGCTGTTATTTAAAAAATTTGAGACTTTTGGTTAATTAAATTAATTAATCAAAATAGAGTTCTTTGTTAAATAAAATAAAAAGACAATAAATAAAATGGAATGGGAAGAATATTTTTCACTATTTGACATATACAATCCAATCCTGTACAAATAGCTTAACTCTTAAAACTCTCCAAACAACACTCCAACTTAACTTTACAAACTCAGTATTCATGGACAAAGCTCCAAAGTATCACAAGCTCCTGCAATAAATAAATTAAATTCATTAAGCATCACAATTAAATAAATATCAAATTAAATGCTAAAGCAGAAAAAAGAGTAAGACTACTGGTACTTAAAAGAAGCTACCAAAGAGTAATAAGAAAAATACTATAGTAAAAACATTGGTGTAGCAAAGTACTGTAGCAAAACACTAGCTTCACAACAACTAAAACCATCGGTAAGTGTCAAAACCAAAGTTTGGTGTCAAACTATTGGTTGTCAACTCAACAAACACACGATCAAATTAAAACCTTTGGACATCCTTGTTTATAAGAATTAGGTTGTAAGACCCATCCCCCTGCAACTTCTAAAAGAAGACGCAAGTCCGATATCTGAGATAAATGTTTAGGTAATAAGATAACCCTAGACCCCTCACCCGGGCATCCTAGTCTATAGAGCTAGGTTGTAAGACCCACCACTTGAGCCACTTAGCTTATAGGGGTAGGTCCTAAAAACTCATTATTAGGCAACTTTTAAGGAAGCCATAAGACCTATCCTACCAAAATCTTCGGGCCACCCCTAGTAGGGGTCGTAAGTCCCACTAATCGGGCTACTTTCAAATACTTTCAAATGAAAGCACTAAGTCACTACCTAAATCCAACCACACGGATATCTCTTGTTGAAAAATCAAGGCAAAAGTCTCAAGAGATAATTTCATCTTTAACTGATATTTTGAAATACAGTAATTATGATACTAATCCATGTTGAAAGCACTTGAAATTTCTATTGTAAGTTCCTCTACAAAACACACTAAAGCATTGACAGCTATTTGGTGGGCATCTTAGCCTAAAGAATTAAGTTGTAAGACCCGCTTTCAGGCAACTTCCTAAGGGAAGTCATGAGTCCTATCCCAACTCCAAATAAAACAAATGAGTTTCAAATGTTTTAGTTCACACACCAGATGTTCCTACAAAAGTTTGTGAAGATTGAGTTTTAATTCCTCTAGTTGGTCACCGTTTATAAGTTTTAGTTACTTTGTTATGACCCTGTTGATGTTGCTTTTCAATTTTTAGAGCCATACGATAAGCCTCGCCGAGTTTAATTATATGGTGCAGAGTTAGTTGATCTTGAATTGTCCATTTTAATCCATTGATGTATCTAGTAATAGTTCTTTCCTCGAATTCATTTAAGTCGTTTAAAGATTGGAGTTTATAGAAAATTTCAGTTTATTTTTCAACCGTTTGATTTCCTTGACAAAGGTTTTTAAATTCTTGAAATATAGTTCGTGCGTGGTATGAAGGCAGAAATTTCACTCTCATTTTCTCTTTCATCCTTTCCTACTTTTGGATTTTTTCTTTCCCTCTCCTTAGCCTATTATTTTGTAGGTTCTTCCACCATGTTAATGCATGATCAGTGAGTTTTAAGCTAGCAAATTTAACCTTTCTATTATCCGGTATTTTCTTCCATTCAAAAAACTGATCCATCGTTTCTACCCATTCGATGAATTGGTCAGTTTGTAGTTTACCTTCAAAGTTATGGACATCGATTTTAATCCCATAATCCCAATTTCTTTAGTACCTATTTTGGTTTATAGGGACTTACTCCTCACTTTCAGAAATTTTAACGTTAGGATTGTTGACATTCAAATTTGCAAGAGTATTAGCCATGTTTTTTAATTTGGTGTTGCAAATCCGCTAATTGTTGCATCATTTGTTGTCAATCCTCTTGATTATTTTGATTAGCCATTTGCGATTTTAAGAAAAGACACACACACCAGCCTAGGATATGCTAACCTAGGCTATGATACCAAACTTGATGCGGATAACTAGATTGAGGAAGCCAAGAGAGAAGAACACCAGGACTAGTAGAACATGACTCGATTCAACACTTAGAATACCAACATCCAATCAAAGTTCAAAAACAAACGAAAGCCAAACAAACGAAGCAAAATCAAAAATAAAAACCACCACCCTTAGAACAACCGGCAAGCCATTTCCTCACATGCAACAAAATAGTAGGCAATATAAAAGATGTGCTCAAGGGCATGCAAACCAAGGGTCCACCACAGCTACTAGGTCCAACGTCCGCCAAAACTCCTCCGGCAAATGCTACCAAATCTGCCAACTAACACCTCCAATAGCTCAAGAAGAAAGATACAAGTAGAGTGAAACTTGCGGATAGAAAAAGGAGATAAGAAGCCTAAGACAAAATTGTAGAGAAGAAGAGAGAATCTGACAAGATTGCAAACCTTCCAAAGAAGAAATCATTAGGTTTTTTAAGAGAACTTAGCTTAATAATCAACAATCTCTTATGCTTCAAAACACCTCAAATTTATAGGAGAAAAGGGGGCAGGCAAACAACCAAACCACCTCCAACCGAACCAATCAGGTAAGGGGAAATGGAAGGCCAACATTCAGTCTAGAAACAACACCCAAACAACCACACAAAAAACCAGAACAAGCAGCCAATGAGGAAGGAACGGACGGCCAGGGGAATCGGGACATGCAACCAGGGGAACCAGAATAGACAACCAAGCAAGGAAAACCGAAGGTCCAAAGGGAAGGGGAAAGGGCAAGAGACACTCCACATAATGAGCTAAAAAGGAGGATAACTTCCCAACATAATGAGCTGAAAAACAACAGCTCAAATATTAAGGAGCTGACACATAGTAGCTCAAAAAAAAAACACAGCAAAAAACTGAGTAGCCAAGCCCAACCCGAGAGCAACCAGCAACCCAAGAACCAAGGAACCAAATAGCTAGCACACCCAAAGTTTGCCAAGCCCAAGCACTACCTACTCATAATCATTGGATGCTTTCCATCATAGGGTAGTATTAAAAATAAAATAAAAATTATAGCATTCAAATTACAATAAAAAAAATTAAAATAAACTGAAATTTGCATGTATCAGCTTGCGCTCATGGGAATTAAGGACCTCTGATCTAATTAAACCTTGACACTATCCTCAGGAGAAATCTGATTAATTGCAATCTAACTTAATTGAAATTGAATCCTACAGCTGCAAAGCAGGATTCATGCATTCATGCCGTTTTTCTTGAGCCAACAATTGGTCACTAAAGAGTAGCATATAGTTAAGTGTTGGAGAGATGAGGATGCTCAGGTGGATGAGTGGCTTTTAACTTGGAGACAAAATGCGAAACGAGTATATACGTGAAAAGGTGCTCCGGTGATAAATAAGATTAGAGAGATAGTCGTCTTAGATGGTTTGGTCACATAAAACGTCGGCCTTCCGATGACTCGGCTGAGAGAGTAGGTGTAGTAGATCCGGTCTATGTTAAGGTAGAGGTAGACCCAAAAAAATCTGATTAGAAAGTATTTGAAATTAACTTTTTTTATTAAATTTAAATGAGAATTTGACTGTTAATGGGATATAAAGGAGAAAAAAGATTCATGTAGATAACCCCACTTAGTGGTATAGATGCTTGATGTTGTTGTTGTTGTTGTTCTTCATCCTTGTATCTCACTGAGTGAATTTCTATTTCATTTCATGACATTTAGGGATTAGGTTATTGAGATGTCCGTTTATTGAGATGTTTGTGTTATTAGATATTAGTGTTTTTTGTCAAATACTACAATTTTTATACCAGTGTTATTATGTTGGAATATCAATGCTATTTATATTAAAATATTGCTATAGGATTTTTTAATTGTCGGATGATTTGGCCAACATCTAGTGAAAGTAAAATTATGATGTTTTTGTCATTTTTGATATGAGATTTGAAGATATTGATGAACGAAACAGTTGAAATCTTTAAATAACATAACATGGGTACCACTGAACCAAACAATCTCTTAGCTATCTTTACAAGATGACACTGATTAATTTAAAGTGTAGTTAAACAAGTCAACTAAAGCAAGATTGATTGAGAATTTATTTGTGTAGTCTACTCGGCAAAATTTTCTTAAAACATACAATGACATATTTCCTTGAGTATCCGATTGTGAAAAGTGTATTGACTTTTCTGTCTGGATTGTTCCGTTAATAGAAGGGGATCATTTTGAGTTTTAATTACCTTGGTTAAGACTTAGTTGCTCATCAGCTCAATGAAGTGAATATAATTTTCACTTTTAATTTGATCTATAAACATAAAATCTCTCAAGATAAATTAATATACATGTTTGGTTGTTATCCATTTGATGCTAGCTATTGGAAAGCTATATTAGATTTGGACAGATTTTACTAAGATGATGTTTGATAGATGCCTGACCATGCAGAAGATATCTTATACTACACGGTGCTTGTGTCTTATTGTTATTGTTCATAATGTCAACACTAGGTAAAGCTGCATTTCAGTTTCTATTTACAAAAAAGATAGTGGTCTACAGTTAAGTTGAATTAGAAGAGGCTTACGTTGATTAAGTGGTGAAGCAAAATTTTTTTTCATTTTGATTCATAGATTTATAGGATTGTTCATCTTATCACGTGCACTATACCCAATAAATCAGGATATAACAGTCCTACCATCTTTAAAAAAAAAAAAGGTCCCTAACTTTTACATCTTCGCTCAACTCATGATAATACAGTATCATCATTTCAGTTGTATTCATGATCTCAATCAACTTATGAGTACTAAAAGCAGCATCAAATTAATTTTCTTCTTGTACAGTGGCGGTAAAAATTCAATGATATAATCTTATTTATTTTTTAATCAAATCATTTCATGCCCTCGGTTACCAAATAAATTTGGTATAGAGTTCTTGTGTTTCCACACTAAGTTTATTTATAGATGAATGCTATTGATGAATTAGAATTATCTCCAATATATTTTCAATATAAATAATTTTTTTTTATTTTCAATATAAATAATAAATCTCATAATATTCCCTCAATGCAACAAATTAGGATATAACATAAATCTTCAATAATTTTTTGTTGCTCAGAAACGCATATTTGTTTTTCATTTTGTTCATAAATTATCATATTTATATAACTGTCTACGTAATCTAACTTAATTACATTGGCATTATTTTAAACTTTTAAGGTCCCCAACCTAGAAGTTTAATCTGGGATTCCTTTAATTCTATTCCTCTTGGTTGTTATTGCAACATTTCTGTATTGTCCTTGTTAAAAAGAAGCTAATCACCAATTAAAATTTTTTTCTTTTCATGTTTAAATGATCAAACATTGTAGAGATATATCTGGCCATGGATTTTCTTGATCCACTTGCTTTGTACGAACTTGAGTTCTTTGTGTTTTATTTCAGTCATGCTTCAACGCATTGTTTAGACATAACTGATAAGCATTTCTTTTGATTTTTCATTCTTCATTTTAGTTGTGAAACGCTATTTCTTCGTTTTACTCTTTTCACAGATCTACCTGTTCTAAAGAATGTATTAGCTGCAGCAAATGTACTAAGTGCGAAGTGGAAGGTGAAAAAAATGTATAAACATTTATAATATTCATGCATCTAAGAATTTTATTTTTCAAAACACATATGATTGGTTAGCCAGTTAAAGCTTATCATTTTATTTTTTAAATGCTTGCTTTGAAAACTGGATTAATTTTTGAAATTTATGGTAATCTATTCTTGCAGAAGCAAACTACACTCATATATGTGACTGCATATGATGTTCTATTTGGGCAGGTTGGTTTGAAATCTTTATTCATATATGATCCTTTTTGGCCGTCTATTGTGATTAGCAAAATATTCCTTCATCTGGTTCATAGTAGTTCAAATTGAATTCTGAGCACTTGATATCTGATTAGATGTTCTTTATTCTGATTTATAAAGGCCTATAAGATAAAACGGAATCAATTTATTTATTTGAAAATCACCTGCTAAATGATTTGCAAACTCCCGTGGAAATGCATGCATGTCAACAAAAAGCTAGCTAGCATGCATATTGAGTGAATTCTTTCTTCCATGATAATTTTCTAAAATTTTACTTATTAAAATTCCCTTATCTAGTTCGCATGTACATGCTGCCATTCATTCAGCCTTATATTTTGAGGCTTTTGATGCCCAAGATGTTTTGTTGCAGCTTCATATTATGGAAGATCAATTAATATTTAAGTCTGAGAAGTGTGAGTATTTTGGATTTATTGCACAAAAGAATGGGGACATTGATAATAACATAACTTCTAGGGTTAAAGATGAACAATTACTGCTGAGAAGTACCTCAAGTGTGTTATGTGAGAATTGAATATTTTTATTTATACTTAAAGGTAAATTTTATGTAATTACAATCAGACCTGGCTTGCTATATAGATTTAAGTGCTGAGAAACGAAGTGATTGATAACCAAGTTGAGTGTGCTTGGAATGAGAATGCTAAGATGTAGGGTAGAACTAAGAAGAATAGAGTGAAAAATAATTATGTTAGAAAAATATTGGGCATAATATCTTTTGAAGTTAAGGAAGTTGAAAAATCTTAGGTGATTTGGGCATATATTGGAGGATAGAAGTTGCATGAAAAAGATGCGTGGATGGAAAATATGACAGGTTAGGAAGGAAAAGAGGTAAAATAATGGTTCTATGGCTGGAATTTATACCCTTCCACTTAGGGCACCGACTAGTAGAATCTTATATTTCCATTAATATGTTTCAAGCTTCTTTATTTTTCCTGCAGCAGATTTTATTGTTAAAAAGTGATATTCTTCCTTCAGAAAATTGGAATGACAGGTGCGGCAGAAAAACTTCTTATTCTTCATAAAGATGCCCTTGAATCAGCTCTATCAAAGCTTTGCACTCGAAAGGCAGTGAAGTGCATTGAAGAATTGCTTCTAGATAATCAAAATCACGGTTTGTTTTCACCTCTTCCTTGATAATGGTACACTACTCTTGGCCATATTTCTTTATTTAAGCAACTATACCTAAGCTTGTTTGCAATTTGTTGAATGATATAAGATAGATGTTACTACTCTCTTTCTGCGGTAGGCATTAATGTTTAGAGCATCATAATTGAGAAAAAAATTGGAAGTACTAGTTTTGTAGTTTTGTCTTTCCTCCCCATTATTCTTTGTTATGAATTGAGGAATCTCTCTGAGACTTTCATATATATGTGTATGAATGATTGCATCAGTACTACTTATTGCTTAGCTTATCTTTTTTCAAGTTACGACTAGAGAGTAGGCCTAGAGTGGGGTAAGATTGCCACCATTATGATCTGAAGGTCATGGCTTCAACTTAGAAATAACCTCTTTATTAGAATAAAATCCTAAAATAGTTCCTCAACTATTAATAAATGCCTAATTTAGTCTCCGATTTTCATGATGACCCAATGTAGTCCTTCGATAATTAGAAAATGTCCCAATTTGACTCCATTGCCAAAAGAAACAGTTAAAGTTAAACCTAATAGTTAAATATGAGAGTATTTTAGATATGAGAGTGTATGTGAGATTATATTATTATTTTTATATATTTTATCATTTATCTAGGTGGATCCCTTAGAGATAGGATACGAAATGAGCATATACGTGAAAAGGTTGGAGTAGCTCCAATGAAAGATAAGATTAGAGAGAATCGCCGTAGATGGTTTGGTAACATTAAACAGAGGCCTTCCGATGATCCGGTTAGAAAAGTTGAGGTATTAGATTTGACTCATGTTAAAAAAGGTAGAGGTAGACCTAAAAAGACTTGGTTAGAAAATATTAGAAATGATATTTCTTTATTAGATTTAAATGAGAAATTGAGTTTTAACAGGACACAATGGCGAGAAAGGATTCATGTAGCCGACCCCATGTAGTTGAACAAAGGCTTGATGTTATTGTTGTTGTTGTATCATATTAAAATATACACAAAAATCATAATGGAAGTTAACTATATTTATTGATTATTCACTATTGTTATTTAGTTGGTTAACTTCCATTATGATTTTTGTATTTATTTTAATATGATAAATAACTAAATATATAAAAATAATAATATAATCTTACATAAACCCTAATATCCAAAATGCCCCACATTTAATTTTTGGGTTTAGTTTTAATTGTTACTTTTGGTATGAGGACTAAATTACGATATTTTCTAATAGTCAGGCGACTATATTGAGTTATTATAAAAGTTTGGGACTAAATTGAGCATTTACTAATAGCCGGGGGACTATTTTAGGCTTTTACTCCTCTTTATTAATATAGGGGTAAGAAAACATACATCTAAATCTTGCATTTCTGGAAACTTAATGCATTATTTATGCTATTTTTATGATTAAGCTTCAACTAGAGGAATGTGTATTATCATATCATATACGTTTCTATTGCTAGTCATGTGACCTGATTTTGAAGTTATCCTGATGCTAGAAGAGGCATCCAACTGAAATAATTGAATATTATGGCACTAAAATTCATTTTGGAAGTTGAACTTTTTATCAAACTATATGGCTTGTTTTCTTCTCTTTTTATCAAACTTGGCGCTATTTTTATGATTAAGCTTCAACTAGAGAAATGTGTATTATCTCATCTTTTTCATTTCGAAGTTATCCTGATTCTGAAAGAGGCATCCAGCTGAAATAATTGATTATTATGGTACTATAAAATCTATTTTGGAAGTTGAACCTTTGATCAAACTAGATGGCATGCTTTCTTCTCTGATTATGCTTCTTGACAATTCAGTTGATTTTCATCTGCAGTTTTACCCAAACCTCGATATGTCCGTGTAAATACACTGAAGATTAATACAGAGACTGCAATCCAGGAATTAGAGAGAATAGCCAAGGTATTCCCCATATCCTCAGTGATGCACCTTGCAAATAGTTTGAATAGTCCTTTCCAAGCTTGAGGTGGCAAGTTCTACTTTATGGTTTCTTAAACTTATGAATAGTGTACCTAATTCTTGCTAACCGATTGTTACTTATCATCCCATAATGGTGTTGCCTAATTAAGAAGGTTTTAATTCAATAAGTCATTTCTTATTTGATTACATGAATGGATATAACTTATAAGTTGTAAACTATGTTCACACCATAATTTTTTTCTTTTTATTTTTATTTTTGCATTTTATATTAGGCAAGAGTTTAGGAAGCACAAACGCTGCAAATTGCCTCCTGTGTTTGTGTCGAATACGGACAAATGCTCGAAATGACTTGGCATGTGTCCCACACTTAAAAAAATTGTTCCCTAGGTATTTAAATATATAATTGGACTCTAACAATAGTTGGACATGCGGGGCACATGTGGGACATCGGATCTGGAATTGCGAAACTCAAAATAAATCCTAATTCGCATATAGTGTAGCCTTAACCCGCATATGTATACTCGTAGTTTTATTCATTTCAATTTTGCTCTCTCGTCTCTCATTTTCGTCGATGCCACTCACCATCTCTTCTATATTCTTCATCAAAGTAGTTTTCCATCCTGCACTATCACCTCTCCTCTTTGTGCTGCTTGTTTTCCCTTCTCGATTCTTAGTTAAACCCAATTGCCATCTCGCCTCTGGTCTTTGTCGAAGCACCTAACATCGACCTGGTCTCTCCATCTTAAGTCTCGTTGGCTTGGTTAGCGATTTAATTTGTTCTGATAGGCTTTAATCTTAGCCCTTTCTTCCTTATTCTTTGATTTAGCTAATATTCTCTTATATTCATTACTATATAGTAAGATTTCTTAAGAAGCACACATTGTCATTTAAGACTCTACCCTTTCTTTACTAAATTATTTATTCATTTTCTACTTGTATGTTCTCATGTGTCGTCACCAATAACAAGTGAAAATTTGTTTAGTCTTTTCCATGTCAATGCACCAAGTGATTTAATTATTTAAATATAAAATATATGTAAACTACCATTTTTGTTAAAAAAAGTATGATAAAAGTTATCTTCAATTTAAAAAAAAAAAATTAAGTCACGCATTTTAAATTATAACTAATACTTCAATGACTTAAAATTTTTTATGAATTAAAATTATTTTTGTTTTAGTAACATTTTTGATCAAATAGTGATTTAACTTTAATGGTACATGATTTGAATGCTTTAGAAAATTGAAATAAATTTTATTCAGAAAAAACATCAATGGTACAATGATTTGTAACCAACATTTTTCTAATGTGAGAATATATTCAATCAGTCAATTAAATCATACAAATTATAAACTCATTTCTTTTGTTGGTTGCTAGGATAGTGACATTTAAGATGGGCACTAATATTATTAATAATAATCCCATAGAGGATGATATATGGTGCTAGTTCCCCACAACTACAAAGTTATGCTTTTAAATTGTTAACTCGACCTTGTTCCTCTTTATGTTGTGAAAGAAATTGGAGCACATACTCTTTTATCAGTTCACTCAAGGGAGCAAGATCGTTACTCAATGGTGTGAAGATTTAGTATTTGTGCATGCAAATCTTTGGCTTTTATATAAGAACTTAGAATATGCTCAATGAGAGACTAATTTGTGAGACATTGGTGTGGATACATTAACTACAATGGATGATATTGGAATACCTAAAGTTGTTAATCTCTCTCTTGATGAGCTGTCTTTTCTAGTTAAAGATGAAGGTGTCATTTGAAGAGGGCATGAGTACTAGTGCTAATGATGACCATTAACATGGATTGTGTTAGCTTCAATTAATTTGAATGGGGCATTGATATTAACTTTTTAAGAGGTTTTTTTAATATTTTGTGTAAAAATATGTGACAATTGAAATGGATTGATGAATGCTTTTGTCATAAGGCATTTTTATGTTTATTACTTATGTTTACTTTTAAGGAAAAATTCTATAAGATGGTGGTGTGACCTGCAATGTTTTATGGTGCCGAATGTTGGCCATTAAAAGAGAAGCATAATACTAAGTTAAGTGTTGCAGAGATGAGGATGCTCAGGTGGATGAGTGCTTTACCCTTAGAGATAGGATACGAAATGAGCATATACGTGAAAAGGTTGGATTAGCTCCAGTGGAAGATAAGATTATAGAGAGTTTCCTTAGATGGTTTGGTCACATAAAACGGCGGTCTTCCGATGGCCCGGTTAGGAAAGTAGAGGTAGTAGATTTGACTTATGTTAAGAAAGGTAGAGGTAGACCTAAAAAGACTTGGTTAGAAAATATTAGAAATTATCTTTTTTTATTAGATTTAAACGACAATTTGACTTTTAACATAACACAATGGAGAAAAATGATTCATGTAGCCGACCCCACGTAGTTGGACAAATGCTTGATGTTGTTATTGTTGTATATTACTTATGTTTACTTGACAATTGAAACTTGAAAGGATTAATTATACCTCATTTTGTGATGCCTTTTCATAGATATTAATATAATTTATAGATTTAATATTAATAATTTATAAAATATAATGTGTCCATGGAGAGGTAGACCTAAAAAGGCTTGGTTAGAAAATATTAAAATTACTTTTTTAAAGTAGATTTGAATGAGAATTTGACTCTTAATAGGACAAAATGGAGGAAAAAAAGATTCATGTAGCTAACTCCATGTAGTGGGATAAAGGCTTGTTATTGTTATTGTAATGTGTTCATAGTATGTCATTCGCTACTTTTTGTAGTTTTGTCATATTGTGTTGGGTTTCGTGTCCAAGTGTCCATGTTTGAGCTTCATGGGCAAGAATATGTTAGATAATCAACTTGTGGCTTTTTAATCAATTTAATTTTTGAATATCTTTTTAACTTTTTGTAATGATGCACTAATTATAGATGGGGATACTAATTAGATGGAAGGACTTTTAATATCATCACTTATCAGTTTATTCTTGGCATATGGAATTATTTATATTGAAGGTCAATTATTCCAAATAGTTGGGATAGGGATAATTCTGACAATGATGTAGCATAAAGTTATCCCATTGTTGTTTATTAATGCAAAAGCTTTACCATTTGATTCTTCAGAACTTGGTGTGTATGATTATTTTCTAAATTCTTCAATTTGGTGTGCTTGCTTCAGCTCTGACACATTCTCCTTCAATGCTTTTAATGTCTTTGTCCTTTAATGATTTATGGAATTCTCCATGACTTTGGAATTCTAATTTCTACTATACAATTATGTATGACCATATTATCTTTGTATACTGTTTAACATACGATGAAATAAGGTCGATGCTGTTTTGAGTATTTCCAGTAGTTTCAAATATTTGCATTCTAAATGCTGTTAATTGTTATCTTATGCTTATGCCACCATATGTAACTACATATGAATTAATAATACAAATTTGAAGCGGATGTGCAGTTGATTTTATAATTTGCCTTTTTGCAATCTGAGGAGTGCTTGCATGTACCTACTTCAATCTTTGCCTTCTATATTTGCGAGAAATGATTTTGTATTGACTTTTTTGTACTTTTAGCAAAGTCTTGCCTTGATGTAGTACATGAGTTCTAAAAAAAATGTATTTAATACTCTGATTCAAAATGCTTGTCCTCCTGTGTCCTCCTGTTATTAATTTTGGAATTAATTTTAGCACTTTATTACTGATCACTTTGTGATTAAATAGGTCAAAATAGATGACGTGGTTCCGGACATGTTAGTGCTTCCAGGTGGAACTGATTTACACAACCATCGTTTGGTGTTGGATGGAAGCATATTTCTGCAAGTTAGTTTCTTTTCTACTCTTTGGATGAGAGATATTCAAGTATTCTTGTATGTTGCATCTATTTACATTTTAAACATATCCTATGCTTCTAAAAATGTTTATATGCCCACTAACTACCTAGAAATAGACTACGGAAAGTCTTACATGTTTTTAACCACGCACCAATGTAAGAAAGAGAGGGTGGGAAGCATGAAGTAGCTACAAACCTCCATCAGTACAAATAAGAGTGGGAAGGAGGAACTATCTACAAGTGTCCTCTAGCACCAATAAGAGTGTTGGAAAGCATCCACCCATGTGTATAAGAGGGAAAGGGAGGCATGTGAGGGAGAGGACGGGGTGGTGAATGGAGTTAGGATGTTTTTGTATGATGATTGCTTTAATTGCATGGCACTTAATACCTTAATGAAAGAGGGAGTGAGTGGCCGGGGTGGTGGATGGTGTTAGGAGGAAGTTTTTTGTGACGATTGTATTTGTGCATGGGATTTAAGGACTTAATGAGGGAGTGAGGGTCTAGGAAGCCGACAATGTTTGTAGGATTTCTTTGATATGGAAATTGCTTTCACTACATATGCGCTAAGCACTTGAATGTTTTAGCATATTTTTTTATTTATCTAATTTTATGCTCACTCGACGCCCTATCTATTAGATCGCGTGCCTCCTAATGTTTGCAATTTTCATTCTTTTTCAATATTCATTGGTAGATCATCTAGCTTGGGATTGCATCCCTCTCATTCCAGCCACTTATCATTTTAAACCAGACTCAGTTCCACTGACACAGAAGTGACCTTCGTCATATCGGCATATATATAACAATCAACAAGGTTTAGCCATATCGGCATATCTGTACTCATTTTCTCCTGAAGTTGCTGAACTGTCCTTTTTTGTCTTAGGAAAATTATCATTTGTCTATTCAAATTTGGATGTCACTCGTAAATTCTTATCAGACTTACATTTGGTGGGTGATTATTCAATTTGGAATACTTATCACATCATTATTATATTATCCTTAAATGCATATGACACTAGACTCTTTTTTATACGTACCTACCATGTATGTGATTTTTTTATGCGTATGCTCAGGAGACTTCCCATTTTGACGTATCTGTGGAACCACCAAACACGCTTGTTTTGGTAGCCTTTCCACAACTTCGATTACATTTTTTTTCAATCAATCTAACTTATACTCATTGGGTTCTATATTTTATAAATCTTTATAAGTAGATGCTGCTATTGCTCATCTATCTAAGCTTTCTATGGTTAGAGTTTTTTGTAGAAATGAACGTTATTTTATTGTTGAAATAAAAAGTGTGGATTGTTAGTGTTATGGATATTAGGAATCCCCCATATTGTTCTTTCTGTAAAATCTTGAAGTACAATTTTTTTTTCAAAGCTCATTTGGATATGAAGAAATTAAATATTCAATTGATTGAGAGACATTCAAGTGGCTAGATCCTTCCTACTCGCAACATAGTAGTTGTCCTCTACCGTCATTTCATATTTGCATTTACAATTTGGGAACAAATAACTACATCAGGGTGAGATTATTTTGTCTGCCCTTTACTAGCACTACATAAATGGTTTCTTAATCTTGTTCTAGCAAAACAATAGAATTTGATTCTTCGATTTTAGAAGCTCCACCTCGCGATCCTATTAATGTAGACAAATCATCATGATGTTTGGAAACCTGTTGATTTGATTGGAGCATTATGGATGATAATGTTATGGTGGATAGGAGATTTCAAATCCTATTTACTAGACAAGGCCTTTTTTAATTGAAAAAAATATATAAGAATTTTACTATTTTTACTAAGTTTCGAGCTAGGTGGTCCAATTAAGTTATCCTTTGTTGCTTTCATGTAACATTGGATTATTCTTCCTTCTGCTTCATATTATGTGTTTGAAATTTTATATTTTCTTTGTGCTATGATATTTCTTGGAAATTGCTTATCTTGTACTTATGTCATCGTCTTATTATACTATTATGCTTAAATAGAAATATTTTATTTTCCTATAAGATATTTTATAGTCTTTGATGAACCACTTTTAAAAATGAAAAAGGCTAAGTCGTTTAAAAATGAGTAATCAATTTTGGTTTGATTCCATATGAATATTTAATTTTCTTTGAGTAACTTGAATTTGCGATCTATCTTAATGTAATACAGATTTAAAATGTTTTTGGAGTACACATTGTTGAGTTCTTCAGCTTCTCTTCTAGAAATATTTTATCTAAATTACAATTGTTAAAAGTGGAAAGAAGCGTACACTATGTGCAGATTAGTAGGTTGGGCATTGCCCTGCGAAGAAGCGGGCTATCACCATAAAGTGCAGTTGAAGCAATGAAGTATGAGCTTCATTTTTGCTTTGTAAAGCACATGAAGCTTGCATTTCACTTCTTATCAATCGAGGAAGATTAGTTCAAGAATGGGTTAATATTTTGCATTGCTCACTATATTGCTTGCGTATCCTATTATATGCTAGTTGGTAATAATTTTCTTTTTAATAATTGACTTAAAATGCCATATATATTTTTATAATTTTGATTTATATGATGGTTGTTAAATACTATCATCAACATCATCATTGGACTTATTGTAATTATGTGGGGGTTGGTGTTATACTTCTTCATTTAAAAAACACTATCGTTGTCAAGTCTCAAGTCCTGGATGAGAAAAGTGGAGGGTTGCGTTAGGTAGTCGATAGCCAGCGTAAAACTTGTCGAATAATAATGACATGAATCCTTTAAGAAATTGTGTTAATGTTAGGGCATCCCTGGAAGTGACGCGTTGTATGGCCTGAATACAGTGACAAGTGTGCAAGGGTTGCTGCATCGGCGCCTGGGTGCAGTGTTAAATAGGCAATCACACATCAAGGACGGAGGTGGGCAAAAAAGCTAGTCCATGAAACTAAAATTAGGATAAGAACTTGGAATATAAATTTCCTTACAAAAAAATTAATGGAATTAATAGATATTATGATTCATATGAAGTTAAATATTATGTGCATTCATGAAACTAAATGGGTTGAAGAGAATATTGAGGAGATTGATAGTTTAGGTTTTAAATTTTGGTATTCGGGTAGGAGTCATATTAGAAATGGTGTAGGCGTGATTATAGATAAGATTTTGAAGGATAATGTTATAAAAATTAATAGAATTGGATATAAAATTATAGCTTTAAAGATTGTTGTTGATGCTAAGATTGTTAATATTATAAGTGCTTATGCTTCTCAAATAGGTTTGGATATGAGTTCAAAATTAAAATTTTGGAATAATTTAGAAAATTAATATGAAAGATACTTCTTGAAGAAAGAATTTTTATTAAAGGAGATTTAAATGGACGTATTGGTAGAAAGGTAAATGAATTTTAAAAGCATTGATGATGGCCATGAGTTTGGAACGACAAATGAAGGTGGTAAGACCATATTAAATTTTTGTTTAACTTATGATTTTTTAATTGCTAATACTTTATTTAAGAAAAGGAATGAGCATCTCATCACTTATAGAAATTGATATAATACAACTCAGATTGACTATTTTCTTATAAGAAAATTATATTGTTAAGATTGCAAAGATTGTAAAGTTATTTCGAGTGAAAATTTATGTACCTAACATCGATTATTAGTTTTGGAATTTAAGATAAAGGGGCACAAAATAAAAAATAATGTAAAACGATATTCTAGGATTATATGGGGGCCTTTAAAAATATTTAAAAAAATATTTTTGAGAGTAAGATTTTAAATCATAAGATTTTGTTTGTGCAAGAGGATGCTAATGCTATGTGGGAAAAAGTTGCTAGTGATAATAAGAATATTGCAAAAGATATGTTTGGAGTTTGAATGGAAAAAAAATCATATTAGTAAAAATAGTTTGTGGTGGAATCCAATTATACAAGATAATATTAAAAAATAAGAAGATTTGTTATAAAAATTGGTTTAATTGCAAAAACTCTGATAATTGGGAAAGATATAAAGGAGGCATGTAAGAAATTTAAGAAAGTAATATGCGATGTAAAGATCTTAGCTTTTAGTGATTTATATAATAGATTAGATACTAATGATAGAGAAAGATATATGTATAAGTTAATCAAACAAAGAGATATGAGTAGTAAGGATTTAGTTCAAGTGAAGTGTATTAAGGATCAAGATAAAAAAATACTTTTCTTAGAAAATGATATTCAACAAAGGTGGATGACATATTTTGCTAAACTTTTTAATGAAGAATATGCAAATATGATTGACTGTAGTGACCTTAGCGCCCTAAATAAAAATAAAGATTTCTGTTTTTATCGACGTATTAGTAAAAGTCGAAGTTAAAGAGGCTTTAAAGAAAATGAAGTATGGAAAAGCTGTTGGACCTTATGATATCCCAATAGAGGTGTGTAAATGCTTAGGAGATGAAGGAATTTCTTGGCTTACTAAACTTTTTAATACTGTTTTGAAGATTAAAAAGATGCCAGTTGAGTTGAGAATGAGTGTGTTAATTCATATTTTTAAGAATAAAGGTGATGCACAAGATTGTGCGAATTATAGAGAAATTAAGTTAATGTGTCATACTTTAAAACTATGGGAGCGAGTTATTGAGCATAGGTTGTGGCTTGATACTAATGTTTCTCAAAATCAATTTGGATTCATGCCGGGTTGGTCAACTATGGAAGCCATAAATTTATTAAGAAGTTTGATGGAGAAATATAGAGAAAATAAAGAGGATTTACATATGATATTTATTGATTTAGAAAAAGCATATGATAAAGTTCCAAGAGAAGTGCTATGGAGAGTTCTTGAAAAGAAAGTAGTTAATAATGCTTATATTCAAATCATTAAAAATATGTATGCAGGAGCTATTACTTGTGTTCAAACATAAGGTGGTTTGACCAAGTATTTCCCTATTTCGGTTGGGTCACATCAGGGATCAACCTTAAGCCCATATATTTTTTGCTTTAGTCATGGATGTTCTCACTAGACATTTGCAAGAGGATGTACCTTGGTGTATGCTTTTTGCTGATGATATTCTTCTTGTTGATAAGACTAGAGAGGGAGTTGAAGGCAAACTTAAATTATGGAGGCCAACCTTCGAGTCTAAAGGTTTTCGCTTGAGTAGATCTATAACGGAATATGTGGAGTGTAATTTTAGTTGTAATAGTCCTAGTGAGGGGATTGTGACTTTGGACGATCAAGTCATTAATAAGAGTACACGTTTTAGATATCTTGGATCTATTGTTCAGAGTGATGGTGAAATAGATATGGATATTATCAGCAGAATTTAAGTTGGATGGTTGAAATGGAGGAATACGTCGGGCTTGTTGTGTGATAAAAAAGTACCCCTCGATCTTAAGGGAAAATTCTATAAGATGGTGGTGAGGCCTGCAATGCTTTATGGTGCCGAATGTTGGCCATAAAAGAGAAGCATAATACTAAGTTAAGTGTGGCAGAGATGAGGATGCTCAGGTGGATGAGTGGCTTTACCCTTAGAGATAGGATACGAAATGAGCATATATGTGAAAAGGTTGGAGTAGCTCCAGTAGAAAAAATTAGAGAGAGTCGCCTTAGATGGTTTAGTCACATAAAACGATGTCCTTCCGATTACCCGATTAGGAAAGTAGAGATTTTAGATTTGACTTATGTTAAGAAAGTTAGAGGTAGACCTAAAAATACTTGGTTAAAAAATATTTTAAATGATCTTTCTCTATTAGATGTAAATGTGAATTTGATTTTTAATAAGACACGAAAGAGAAAAAGGATTCATGCAGCTGACCCCACGTAGTGGGATAAAGGCTTTTTGTTGTTGAGTGCTATGTGGGATGTTAAACATATTTTTCAGAGATGATTTTGAGCAACCTCTAGACATATAACCTTAAGCCTACTCATTAACCTTCCTAATTCACTTAAACTACTTTAATTAACTAATGGTCATATTTTTCAACATTCATTGTATATGTTCAAACCTCTTAACTATTTTTAATCACATAATTTTCATTAGTTCTTACATCAACTTTTTCTCCTATATAATCATTCATTCATTTATTCTTCCTTTTTCTCTCATACATTAATCTTGTGCTCTTATTTTTGCTATAATCATTTTAGATATTAATGACTTCTTTTATAACCCAATATTCTTATCTATATAATAATGCTGGCTTATGATACGCCTTGGAAGTAAAAACAACAAATAAAAGGGAAAACCAGCGTAGGAACACAAAGATAGAGCTGATTTTTTATTAAAACTCCAATAAGAGAAAACAAGATACATGTGATCTACAATTCGAGAGGTAGATCAACTCTCCCACAACCCTAGACGCCACCAGGAACTTACAATAAACAGTAGGAAAAAAAACTCAGCAATATCCCTCCCTAAACCATACACAAACTCGCCCTTAAATAGCCTTAAAACACAATAACATAATTAAAACCTTCTTGATCAGTATAAACATAATTTAGGAAACCTTCCTAAATAATATAGCCATGATTTAGAAAACCTTCTAAACAATTAATCAAGATTTAGGAAACCTTCTTAAACAATTAATTATAATTTAGAAAACTTTCCTAAATAATTAAATATTTCTTAAATAGCATAAACACAATTAGGAAACTTTCCTAAACAACTCCCCCTTGATTAGGAACCTTCCTAAATAACTTTCATAAACAACTCCCTCTTGATTAGGAACCTTTCTAAGCAGCTCCTCTTGATTCCTCATCCATACATAATGAATAATAGCTCCATTGGGCCCCATAAGGTGGGCCTCCTTAGTGCATCAATACTCCCTCACAAAGAGCCACCTTGTTCTTGAGGTGGAACGAAAGAAATTGCTAATGAAGCACTTGACTAACAGCACCGTACTTGGTCCAAGGAGCCACCTTGAAAAATTTGCCAACAGTTCGCCCATCAGTAGCTAGGAAAAGCCTGACATCCCACTTGTCAATGGCTAGACGATGCATGCACATGCTAATAAGTTTATAAACTTTGAGATCCAACTCTTCCAAAATCAAGTACACGACACGCTCGTCTTGGCTAGAAGCCTCATCAAAAGTTCTTGAAAATGGCACAAGAATATATAGCTGTTGCTTGCTCAGCACATAAAGATACATTTGAGAATGTTCTGATATGGTGGTTACATTAGGAACATTCAATTCTAATTCCTCACGTGCTATCATTATTGACCTACAGATTGATGTAAAGGACATTGACTGCTTTACTTTAGTAGTCTCAATATCAAGTGTCGGACCTAGTAAAACCCCTCTTTTGTGCTTGGTTTATGTTCTTCAGAAAATTTCCATAAATCAATGAGATCGGATCTGTGCCGCTGCATACAAATGCTACCCTTCACAAGATAGAGCTGATACAGTTTACAGATGTATATTTCAACAACTCTCCTCTGAAGCGTAGGATCACCGCTGTGAAGTGTAAGATCACTGCGGTCAAATAGTGACATGAGAGCATCCTCAACAGCCAATGGAGCACCTATAATATCCTCCATTCTTTTATTGATGACATTTTATGATGTGATACACTCAAGAATTACACATGAAATTCATTACGAATCATAAAGTTTACCAATATAAGATTAGAGTATCGTAGGTTAAGATTCAAGAAATTTTCTGTTATCGAAATGTTATGATAAATAATTACAAATTAGTTCTTTAGACACAATTAATGATGTCTCTCAAAAGTATCGCAATAAAGCAAATGCGGAAAATAATAGAATCCCACGGCTAATGTCTAGAAAGTTCACAACGAGTTACCTTGCTCACTCACACTCAAGTCGGGCTTAGCGGGAGAAGGCCTTTAGTAAACTCAACGATGCCACGAAGACGGTGGCAACACCAATGGCCTTGAACCACGGAAAGGTTGACGGTGACGAGGATGGCGTGAATGCTTGACTGTCGATGCTCCAATCGTAGCTTGAAAATTGTCGGTCGATGATGCTCACAAGAATCGGGACGACTCGCTCCAAATATTCTTCAACGGTGGCGTCGTCTTCAAATCCTACATCAAAGCACGGAGATCGTAGGATATTAATGCTTTCGTCGGCGTTGAATACTAATCCCCACTCAAACTCCTGGACCGCCATACATGCTTGGCGTGGAGAATTCTTCAAGGAGAGGAGAACTAAGTGAAGGTAATGGAGAATCCTTGCTTTGGAAGAAGGAGGAAGAGGAGGGGGTGAGGGAGTCGGCGGGATATCCAAGGGGAAGGGGCGGCTGGTTCCAAGAGGAGAGGGGCTAGGGTTTGGAATTCAATCATATTCAATCCCTCAATAAATCTGAAATAAATTTCAGATTTAATTGTGTTTGGAGGGAATTAATTTAAGATTTGAATTTGAATTCCCATTGGGTTGAGGCTAGATTTGGAAACATAAGGGGAGAGCCCAAGAGGAGGGAGGAGGGGGGCGGGGGGCGGTAAGGGAGGGAGAGGAGAGGAAATTATTTTAATAGCCTGAAATTATTCTCAGGTTTAGGGGGGATTAGGAGGGAAAAGTATTTTAAATTGATTTGAAACTCATGTGTCATCAATGCATTAATGGGGGCATTGATGGGGCTCCATCCAAGTGTGGCCGGCGGCTTATAGGAGGGAGAAATTGATGTGGGGGTAATGGAAAGTTTTCCAAATCAGCACATAAGATCTAAGGAGTATGAAGAAATCCATTCGAATTTGAATTTCGTCATGAAGCGTTTTCAAAACTTTCCTAATTAAGAGAATTCCAAAATAGGAAAGTTTTGAAATTCAGATTTTGAATTTCAAAATTTGAACAAGTGGGGATGGGGAAGGGAGGCCGGTGATGGACTGGCTTGGACGGGTGGTGGAGGTGGAGTGGCCGGCGGTTAAGAGGATGCTAAGGTCGGCGGGTTGGGGAGAAAGAAGGGGATCGGATGATGGGGATAGACCACGAGTCACGGACTCTTTCAATGACTGGTGGATATTTCTTTTCGCCCTCACCTTGGGCTCTCGTTTTCCTCTCTAGCTCTCCACAAGAAGAAGAAGAAGAAGAAAAGATAACCAAAACAAATTTCATTCAAAATATTCATCCCCCTTTTACAAAGCATGAGACCCCTATAAATAGGTCTTCAAACATGAGGAAATAAAAGTACTCAAATGCCCTTTGGGCTACAATAAGACAACATTCCCCATAGGGGTAAACTAGGAAATAAAATGCCAACTAAATAAAACGTGAAATAAATAAAAAATAAAGACTCTGAATCATAGTCGTCGATCTGCGCTTTCTCCGGCGATACACGTGCTTGAACCTCTGATCGATGTCCACATCATTTCTCCCCTGGTGGGAGAAAGCTCGACCCCGTCGAGTAAAAGTCTCTGGAGCTTTCGTACATCTCTAGGAGATCTGGATCTAAACTCTGTAGCTCCTCTCGATCCACCCACGTGTCCTCTGTCTCCAGCTTCCCTTTCCAGTGCACCAAGTACCTTTGGCGACCACCTTCCTTTATGGAAATGATTTCATTGTCAAGTATAGCTTCGACCTTCTCCGCAATGGGTAAATGAGGTAAATTGGGGAGTGGAGGTAGGCTGGGGATCTCACTGGGTGGGTTCTCATAAGGCTCATTATGAAGTGGATTATCAGGGTTAAACTCGGGTCCTTCGAAAGCTACTAAATCTTCAACATTAAACGTAGGATTCATATTAAAGCCTTCTGGAAGGTCTAACACATAAGCATTACTATTTACTTTCAAGATTATCTTAAAGGGGCCCACACTTCTAGCATGTAACTTTTTAACGGTTCCTTGGGGGAACCGCTCTGGACGAATCCGTACCATAACAAAATCTCCAACTTCAAATTCTTTAAATCTCTTCTTAAGATCAGCATCAATCTTATAACGAGTATTACTTTGTTGAATTCTTTTATTTATTTCTTTGTGCAATTCTTGAAGATGAGATGCGAATGCAGATACAGACTCTGAAACTCTAACCTTAGGACTTATGGGAATCAAATCAATGGGTTGTTTAGGTAGGTAACGTATACGACTTCTGCTGGACTTAGACCCGTAGATCGGTTTACAGAGTTGTTGTAGGCAAATTCAGCTATAGGTAATTTAGAGTCCCAGTCCCGTATATTTTCTCCTATCAAGGTCCTTAAAAGATTTCCTAAACTCCTGTTCACTACTTCAGTTTGACCATCCGTTTGGGGGTGAAAAGCAGTGGAGAACTGTAATTTGGTCCCCATCTTGTGCCATAACGTTTTCCAGAAGTAACTAGTAAATTTTACATCTCTATCTGACACAATGGTCTTGGGGAGGCTGTGAAGTCTTACAATTTCATCAAAATACAGCTTAGCTATCCTAGAGGCATCAAAAGTTTTGGAGCACGAGAGAAAATTGGCCATCTTAGAAAATCTATCTACGACTACGCATACTGAGTCATGCTTTTTAATGGTTTTGGGTAACCCTAAGACAAAGTCCATGCTAACGTCTTGCCATGGTTGGTTAGGCACGGTGAGAGGTGTGTAAAGGCCGGTGTTTTGCTTACGCTGTTTGGCCAATTGACAGGTGTGACACCGCCTTACTAATATGCTAACGTCCCTCTTAAGACTTGGTCAGTAAAAACGATTTTCAACTGCTGCAATGGTCTTGGCTTGTCCAAAGTGACCTGCTAAACCTTCAGCATGTAATTCCCAAACAAGAAATTCTCGAAGTGACATATTGGGAATACAAAGTTGTTGGGACTTAAACAAGTATCCATCTTCCAACATAAAATCTCCTATAATCCGTTCATCTCTAGTGGTAAGCGCAGAATAGGTCTCCTTAAAATCAGGGCAGTCTGGGTAGTCTTCTTTGAGCCGCTCAAAACCTATTACATCAGTAGTCATCTCCCTAGTAATCATCATTTGATGACTTAAGGCATCAGCAGCCTTATTTTCAGATCATGCTTTATGTCTAATGTTATACGTGTACTCTTGCAGGAATTCAACCCAACGGTTGTGCCGAGCATTGAGTTTCTTTTGCGAATTAATGTACCGCAAGGCCTCATGATCCGAAAAGATAACAAACTCTTGCAGTAGAAGGTAGTGTCGACAATACCTAAGGGATTGAATGATGGCATAAAATTCCTTGTCGTAGGTGGAGTACCTTTGTCTAATGTCATTCAATTTCTCGCTAAAGTAAGCGACCGGGTGTCCCTCTTGTGATAGGACTCCACCTATACCAATTCCAGACGCATCACAAATCACCTCAAAAACTTTCGAAAAATCAGGTAATTTCATCACAGAGGCTTCCATCATTAGTATCTTAATCTCCTCAAAAACCCTAGTTGCAGCTATGGTCCAAAGAAACTCTCCTTTCTTAAGGCAGTCCGTTATTGGTGCTACGATGGTGCTAAAATTTCGAATAAACCTCCGATAAAATATGGCCAATCCGTGAAAACTTCTAACATCTCTAATATTCTTGGGTTCTGGCCACTCATTTATAGCTCGCACCTTTTCGGGATCAGCAGATATGCCTTGGGAAGAGATGATAAATTCAAGGAAGGTTACTTGATTTGTTAGGAAAGTGCACTTAGGATTGGCATACATCTGCTCCCTTTTCAAAATTTCACAAACTTGTCTTAGATGATTCAAATGTTGTTCCACCGAGTGACTGTAGATTATGATATCATCAAAGTATACGACAACAAACTTTCCAAGGAAAGGCCTAAGGATCTGAGTCATTATTCTCATAAAAGTGCTAGGTGCGTTACTCAATCCAAAAGGCATTACAGTCCATTCGTACAACCCATCTTTGGTCTTAAATGCGGTCTTTCATTCGTCTCTTGGGTGTATCCTAATCTGGTGGTAGCCACTTTTGAGATCTATTTTCGAAAAGAGCGTGGCTCCAGTCATCATGTCAAGCATATCATCTAAACGAGGGATAGGAAAGCGGTACTTGACTGTGATTTTGTTGATAGCACGGCTATCAACACACATTCTCCACGACCCATCCTTCTTAGGGGTAAGAAGGGCGGGGACAGCGCACGGGCTAAGACTTTCCTTAATGAATCCCCGTTGTAGCAACTCGTTCACTTGCTTCTTGAGCTCTTCGTGTTCAATAGGGTTCATTCGGTAGTGGGGTATGTTTGGCAAGGAGGCTCCAGGTACTAAGTCAATAGCGTGTTGAATGTCCCTTAGAGGTGGCAGTTGGTAGGGCAAATCTTCAGGGAAGATATCAGAAAAAGTCTCCAAAAGTGGTCTTACTTCCTCAGGGATTAGTTCTTCTTGATCTACACTCACTTCTCGAGCTACTAACGCGTAAAGAGGGGCTCCCGACTCTAGTTCCATACCTAGGTCTTTAGCAGTTAATAAATTCAAGCCCGTGTTGGGTTTCAGGGAGTTGGGCTTAACTTCTTCCTTGGTAGACTTAGGTTGAGTGGGTAAGAGTTTAATCTTCTTGCCCTCGTGTTCAAACACACAGGTGTTCGATCGGCCATAAATGTGTACATTGTTGTCGAACAACCAAGGGTGGCCAAGGATGATTTGACCCACATCCATTGTCAAAATATCGCACCAGATTTTCTCTTTATATCCAATGAATTCAATAGGAACGAGACTCCTATCTTTCACCTCCAAGGTGGTCGAGTTGATCCAGGCGACTTTGTAGGGGTTCGGATGTGGTGTGGTCCTCAATTGAAGCTTCACAATCATGGCAGAAGATACGGCGTTAATACAACTTCCACTGTCTATTATGACCTTGCAATTTTTATCTCCAATCTTAGTGAAAGTATAGAAGATCGAGGTCCTTCGCCAGTCGTCGCTAGGTTTAGGTTGTGAGAAGGCGCACCTGACGACTTGCAAATCCAAACGATTTATCTTTTGGAGGCAGTGGACCACAGCAGTATCCTCCTCGTCGAAAAATTCCTCATCGTCGTCCATATGGTGGACTAAGTCAGCTTCAGGTTCATCCTCTTCCTCCGTCACTTCTTCAATTATTGTGACCTTAAACGGGCTGGAACACTGAGAGGCAATGTGTCCGTACCCATGGCATCTAAAACATTTAGTGCCGGCTGTGGTTTTGGGTGTCTCCCGTTCAGGTGTTTTTCCTTTGTAGTTTGTTCGAGGTTGGGTTTGATTAGGGGAAGGTCGACTACTTGAGGGTCCAGTGGGCTTGTTGTAAGGTTGGTTAGAGGAAGACTTGAATGGGTTGGGTCTAGAGTCTTGAGTCCTAGTGGCGTGGCTCCTAGACTCTTCCAAGTCTAGTACAAGACTGCAGGCAGCTTCATACGTATTCACTCCTCTAGCAAAGAGTTCATTTCTAAGATCTTCCCTCAATCCGGCTCTGAGCATGGACATAAATTGTGTAGGAGTGGTGGTCTCCTCCCCGTTACAACGAATTAAGAAATCATCAAAGGTTGAAATGTATTTCTTAACGGGTTTACTTCCTTGGGTTAACCTATTCCAACGATCTAAGAGTCTAGGGTAGTATGAGGGAGGGAGATATTTTCTTTTCAGTTCTTGCTTCATCGCTCCCCAGTCAGCTATGGGATATTCTCCTCTAGTTTCTCTCATGTGCTCTACGTTAGTCCAGTATTGGTTGGCTCTACCAGTCAACTTCATCTCAGCAAATCTCACCTTTTTCTCTTCAGAAATATTATACCACTTGAAATAGCTATCCATCCCTTTGAGCCAATCAAGACAAACTTGGGGTTCTAACGTACCATCAAACGTAGGGGCGTCTACCTTAATACTCTTAAGGAGTTGCGTATCGTTGTCCCTCCAAGGTGCGTCACGTCCTACCGGTTCTTGATGGGGTCGGTGATTGGGTCGGTAGTAGTCTCTAGGAGGTCCGTACTCAGTTCGGGCATCTTCGCCATAAAGTGATTGGGGTCTAGATGGGGTATAGATGGCCGGGTGTCCTGCCCTTTCGATGTTGTCTAGTCTTTCCCCCGTATGACGTTTAAGCTCCGCTACACTCGTTTGGGTGTCCCTAATTTGTTGTGACATTGAGCCCAACTGGCTCACAATCATGTCTAAGGTTGCTTGCATATGTGTGGGATCCATGGTTGGGTGCTAAGGATCACTAGGAAGGCTTCCTAAGTCAAGGGCAGCAGCTGATCCCACTGAAATGCTTGCTGAAATTGTAACTACAGCAGCTGGAAAGTCCAGGGCAGCAAGCACAGAAGAGGGGGAAGTTACCTAAGTGTTTCGGTAAGGTTCCAGGGTCTAGACAGCACCTAAACAGCGACTCTATCCGCGGATAATTAACAGCTGCAGAAAACAGTGGACAGCAACTTAACACTACCTAGAATTCACTCTAACGGCTATACTAAGTGCAGAAATTTAGCGGACAACAAATGTCTAAGTGGCCTAGACTATTATGGATGTCAAATTGAAGGTGGCGGCACTTAAACACATGAAGATCCTAATGTAAGATGGAATAAATGATGCAGATTTTTCTGGACAGCAGTAGAAAAACAGGAAATAAAGCTATCTAGATGATGATATGCATGCAAACTTCTAAGGATAACTTAAATTGGATTCCTAGGATGCAATCTAGCAAAAGGAAAGCATGCTAGCCATGCTCTGATACCAAATGATGTGATACACTCAAGAATTGCACATGAAATTCATTACGAATCACAAAGTTTACCAATATAAGATTAGAGTATCGTATGTTAAGATTCAAGAAATTTTCCGTTATCGAAATGTTATGATAAGCAATTACAAACTAGTTGTTTAAACACAATTAATGATGGATCTCAAAAGTATCGCAATAAAGCAAATGCGGAAAATAATAGAATCCCACGGCTAATGTCTAGAAAGTTCACAACGAGTTACCTTGCTCACTCACACTCAAGTCGGGCTTAGCGGGAGAAGGCCTTTAGAAAACTCAACGATGCCACGAAAACGGTGGCAACACCAATGGCCTTGAACCACGGAAAGGTTGATGGTGACGAGGATGGCGTGAATGCTTGACTGTCAATGCTCCAATCGTATCTTGAAAATTGTCGGTCGATGATGCTCACAAGAATCGGGACGACTCGCTCCAAATATTCTTCAACGGTGGCGTCATCTTCAAATCCTACGTCAAAGCACGAAGATCGTAGGATATTAATGCTTCCGTCGGCGTTGAATACTAATCCACACTCAAACTCCGGGTCCGCCATACATGCTTGGCGTGGAGAATTCTTCAAGGAGAGGAGAACTAAGTCAAGGTAATGGAGAGTCCTTGCTTTGGAAGGAGGAGGAAGAGGAGGGGGTGAGGGAGTCGGCGGGATATCCAAGGGGAAGGGGCGGCGGGTTCCAAGAGGAGAGGGGCTAGGGTTTGGAATTCAATCCTATTCAATCCGTCAATAAATCTGAAATAAATTTCAGATTTAATTGTGTTTGGAGGGAATTAATTTAAGATTTGAATTTGAATTCCCTTTGGGTTGAGGCTAGATTTGGAAACATAAGGTAAGAGCCCATTAATTGCGCGGGGGGGGGGGGGGGGGGGGGGGGGGGGGGGGGCGCGGGCGGTATGGGAGGTAGAGGAGAGGAAATTATTTTAATAACCTGAAATTATTCTCAGGTTTAGGGGGGATTAGGAGGGAAAAGTATTTGAAATTGATTTGAAACTCATGTGTCATCAATGCATTAATGGGGGCATTGATGGGGCTCCATCCAAGTGTGGCCGGCGGCTTATAGGAGGGTGAAATTGATGTGGGGGTAATGGAAAGTTTTCCAAATCAGCACACAAGATCTAAGGAGTATGAAGAAATCCATTCGAATTTGAATTTCGTCATGAAGCGTTTTCAAAACTTTCCTAATTATGATAATTCCAAAATAGGAAAGTTTGAAATTCAGATTTTGAATTTCAAAATTTGAACAAGTGGGGATGGGGAAGGGAGGCCGGTGATGGACTGGCTTGGACGGGTGGTGGAGGTGGAGTGGCCGGCGGCTAAGAGGAGGCTAAGGCCGGCGGGTTGGGGAGAAAGAAGGGGATCGGATGATGGGGATAGACCACGACTCACGGACTCTTCCAATGACTGGTGGATATTGCTTTTCGCCCTCACCTTGGGCTCTCGTTCTCCTCTCTAGCTCTCCACAAGAAGAAGAAGAAGAAGAAAAGATAATCAAAACAAATTTCATTCAAAATATTCATCCCCCTTTTACAAAGCATGAGACCCCTATAAATAGGTCTTCAAACATGAGGAAATAAAAGTACTCAAATGCTCTTTGGGCTACAATAAGACAACATTCCCCATAGGGGTAAACTAGGAAATAAAATGCCAACTAAATAAAACGTGAAATAAATAAAAAATAAAGACTCTGAATCATAGCCGTCGATCTGCGCTGTCTCCGGCGATACACGTGCTTGAACCTCTGATCGATGTTCACATCATTTTATCTCCTTGGAGTACACACACGCTCCCCTTCTTCAGTAAACATCACAAGTTCTGAGACGCTTCTGGCATTGCTTGTGCAGAGTTCACTTAGTTTTGTTTGCTCAAGAAGTTGACTTGATTTTAGAGCTAGCTTAGAGGAAATGGTGTGATTAAGGGCAGAAAAACGAATCAGCTGGTCCCTAAGTGCAGCAAGGTTAGGATAAATCAATGCCTCCATAAGCCTTAATATTAGCTTATTCTTACTCCTTACACCACGATGGGAAAGAACTATGTCCACAATTTTTAGTAGATATTGTAATCGAAGGCGCTCATTGACATCAGCCTGAATGGTATCACTGAACAATTCCTCAACAGAGAGATATTCTTCAAATAGAGACCGCACAATTACACAAGCATGACTTTCTCTTCCACCTTCATGTGACTTTACTAGACTCATTAAAGGTTCCACAAGCCTCTCCAGTGTGACCTCTTCTTTCTTAGAGCAGGATGAGAGGTGAAACTCAAGTTCTGCCCTCAGTGACTTGGCAGGGAACTCGATGTTCTTTTGATAGCTTGATATTGTCTCATACCCCTTGTATTTGGCATCTAACTCATTTTTTTGATCTTTTGGAAGGCGAGTGGACAATACTTGGCCACTGTAGGAAGGGAGGCTCCGGACTTTCCAGGCAATTTAGTAGATCTTGCACAGCCTGAGTGCTGTTATGATCATAGCTAGAAATGATCATTCTTGCAGCATTTAAACTTGCAGCACATCTTTGATAACCTTTGTCAGAAACTGTAGCTGGAGGACCTAGCTTTGGGAAGTTTCCATGAATTGGTTCAGCTCTCTTCACAGCTGATGGATCATCAAGATCCAACTTAGTTGTAAGATCTCCTGCCTGTATGGCCTGGCCTTCTGTCAACATAAAATGAATAACTCCAGAAGTGGGCAAAGTTAACGTCATGCACATCTTCATAACCTTAACCTCAGCATAAGGTGTATCAACATCTAAATGCGTACCATCTGGTACCAAAAAGAGGAGCAGTTTGCACGGTGTCTCTGCCACAAGCTTGGATGGATCATGCTTGTTCTGAGGATCGTCACTGCCCCCAATAACTTCTTTCTCCTCCAGTGTAGCGGTTGTCTTGTTCCCTCCATGTTTTCCCCATGCATCGAGGTTGTGAATCCCATCCTTCTTCCACCCTCCTTGCATAACCTGATCCCCATGACTCAGCTCGACCCCCTCCATCTCTGAGTGCCCAATCCCCATGCCTTAAATGCCTCCCATAGTGTTTGGCCTTACCACCTCCACCACAAAAGTCCCACCTTGCTATCCCTTCATCCGGAAACCCTATTCTGCCCCTTATCGGAGCCCAAGGAGGTGGCTCTTGATGAAAGGGGCTCTCTTCGTCGATCTCTTTCCATTTGATCCTTTTCCTTTTAGATTCGGCCAAGAGAATCCTGATCAAATCTTGATTAGGGTTAGCAATTTGAACCGTTGATGGAGTTTTGGATCACATCTCCATGAGCTTTCTTATCATCTCCTCAAGATTTTCCTTTCTCTTTGGTTCAGCCCTAGGAATCATCGGTAAAGCTTTTGACTGTATCTCAATCATTTTCTTCATCATATCCTCCAATTTCTCAAAGCGGTTTTGAAAGCAGTATTCAATGGATGAGAGCCTTCCTTCCATGTTTGAGAACCTTCCTTCCACGAGTGAAAACCTCTTCTCCATGTTGGATTTGATTTGCTCCATCTTACTTTCCAATGCCTCTACCTTCTTTGCTGTAATAGGTTCCAAAAAAGTGCTATGGTACCAAGTTGATACTCCTTGGAAGTAAAAATAACAAATAAAAGAGAAAAACAACAGGATTTTTTATTAAAACTTCAATAAGGGAAAACAAGGCACAACTCTTCCACAATCCCTAGACGCCACTAGGAACTCGCAATAAACACTAATAAAATAAACTCAGCAATATCCCTCTCGAAACCATTCACAAACTCCCACTTAAATTGCCCTAGAACACAATAACACAATTAGAACCTTCTTAATCATCATAAACATAATTTAAGAAACCTTTTTAAATAAATAAAACATTCCTAATCAACATAAAGATAATTCAGAAAACATTCATAAATAATTAAATATGATTTAGAAAACTTTCTTAAACAATTAAACATGATTTAGAAAATCTTCCTAATCAATTAAGCATATTTTAGGAAACCTTTCCAAGTAATTAAACATTTCTTAAATATCATAAACACAATTAAGAAACTATTCTAAACAATTACCCCATTGATTAGAAACCTTCCTAAAGAACTTTCCTAAACAACTTTCTTTTAATTAGGAACCTTCCTAAACAGCTCATCTGATTCCTCCTCCATACATAATGAATAATAGCTCTCCTGGGTTCCCTTAGCTTATCAACCTATTGCGGGCTGGTAAAATTTATCTTGAAGCCCTCATGTTATTCTCTTATCACACATAACTCCCACTTCTCCAGTTTAACCATCCAATTTTGACTCTGTAACACTAATATTTCTAGTAATATGTGTTCTTCAATTAAATAAAGTGTATGTTTTGTTTGTATTTCACGCTTTAAAGCAAGAAGATTCCTTTGCACATTGCATTCCGATTTGCACATTGACAATCTTGATTTCAACGAGTGTTGTTACATTAGTGGCCCTACTAGTTGTAGGGCTGTTTGAATATCAAACCACAGGCCTACTAAGAAAGCAAATGTCTAAACAACTGTAGTTGTCATGGATAGGCATAGTTAAAACCGGATTTTAAATTTGCTGGATTTTATGTCAAATTTGAACTTGCATGGTTCTCCATTGTATTGATTTTATTTAAGATATCAATTACTTGTGATGACACAAGCTTCATATTTTTTTTTATTAAATGCAATATTTTCTAATAATAAAATGTAGCGATTATGACAATAGCAATTAACTAGAATTGCTTGAGTACAAAGGAAAATACAAAAGAGAAAATATATAAAGGGTGAAAAGGGAAAACAATAAAGGAGAATAAGAGATCAATTGGATCAACTTGTTTGAAGCCCAGTGAAAAATGGAGATTGATGATGTATTTTTAGATAAATTGGATTTAAAATTTCCTATCCACCTAAATGTCATAACTCTTACTACCCGCAGTAGAATTTTTTGGTTATCGATCATCATGACCATCTGTCTTCACAAATAGGATGGGGAGGGGGAATAACAACAATAAGAGATTCAAAATCTATTATTTTATCTACAGAAGATGTAGAAGCTATAAGCTTAGTAGGGGTAGGCATAATAGACTCTAGATCTTGAAGAAAATCAATTTGTTCCAAATTCTAAGAGCAAAATTGATGTTATGATGGAGGAGCAGTAACAATTATGTTAGTAGGTAGACAATTAGAATGTCCCTTTTGCATTTGAATGCTTGACTGTCTCAAATTTGATGAGCTTTGAAACACTCCGAAGAAATTGTGTTAAAAAAATTTACACAAACTATCTTATGCCAATAGCTACATTATTATGAGATAATCAAAATCTTATTTTTCAATGATAATATAATGTCGATTTCAATCAAAACTCTGTCTATAGAAGGCTTCAAAAGATGAACAGTGGCGGCATCTGCTCACAAATATTTAGTAAAGAGGATGAAGTGAATTGGTTGAAGAAATGCAATTGAAGTTGTGGCAAAGAAACCTAGATAGGGAGGATCTGTTGTTCCACGAGTGCATCAAAATGGGCAACTTAAGCATACATATAAAAAAAAAAACGATTGACATAGTATGTATGTCTAGGGAAGAGTCGTGTATAATTTGCATTCAATGATAGTCTTATAATGATGGTGCAAGTGTCATTTAATCCAACTGAATAGTTATCCATCAATTATAGTTTTGAAAAAAAATTACGAATGAAAACCCTGTTCGGATGGTCTAATGAGAATTTTCTTACAAGAGACAGAGTAACCTAGGAAGCTTAGAGATACCCTACTCAGAGAAGATAAGCATAGACTTCCCTTGAAAGGAAGATGATTGCTTATGTTGCGATGGATTGGAGTCTTGATTAAAATATAAAGAAAATTTGGCGGTAGGAGAGGGGTGCAATCCTGAACTCGATGATCCAACCAATACTTTAGCTAAATAATTATGATTTTAATTACCAGGAGGCTTAATATCCAAAGAAATGATGGTAGGAGGAGCCTTCGAACCAATAGAAACATCCGTATAAGAGACCCTAACTTACATGGAGGAACCTCTGAGGGAAGTGATTGGGAAGAAATAGAGACTTATGAGAGGAATAGTCAGCAAGGTCATCCCATCTAGGCAAACATAATAGTGCAAAGGATTTAGAGCAGGGAAAAAGTTGTCTGAAGAAGAGAGCAATCATTTGTGAGGGAGAAAGCTTGCATGGCTGAACCTCTACGCTGCCCACTAAGAGTATTAGGTATTATGAATGCATTCAAGCATGCAACAATGCATGTGAGGACAAAGTGCGTGAGTTTGCGTGGAAGCGCGTATGAGTTCAAGTCGGTTTGAACTAATCAACCTCGATTTAATTTAAATTAAATAGAGACGAGTTAAATTGGATTAATCGAAGCCTCCAAACCTAAATTAGACTCGAGTTGAGTCGAATTGGTTTGATGTTGTTCAGTTAAACCTATTTGATTGAAATTGAATTGGTGTTGATTAATTTGAGCTCGTCTGGATTCAATTTAAAGGATCAACGAGGTTGATTGCGGGTTTTGCTCTTAAAACGAGGTCAACAACACAAAGCAGATGATGTGGTTGGTGGCTGGGGCATCGTGGCAAGGGCGCCGTGCAAAGTGCGACGGAGCAAGGCAAGAATTTGACCTGTCAAAGAGGCGGATAACAGAATGGTATTCAATTGCAGGAAACAAGCCTCATATATGTATACTTGGACCACGTTTATTATGGAAAAGAATGTCCTTTTCTTTTTTCCAAGGTGATGGCATGAATGGTGAGATCTTGAGACGTGAAAAAGTTTCTGGATATTATAGCTTTGGTCATTGTTTTAAGCATAATTAGTTTTTTGTTGGAATTTTTGAGTAAGAAGAACATTGAACTGCATCGTGTTATACCCAAGAATATGCTCTTCTAGACGTGGGTAGCGTGAAATATGGATATCCGCCGCCGAAATGAGTGAAATGAAGCTCAAAAAAATCTGTAACATACAATAAATGATCTTCAGAAGCTAATGGAATAGTCCATTAAGTGATGTATCTCCTAAAGGTGATGTACCATAAAAATGGATAATCATGTTTAAATTTTTGAGGAATTGCCCTGAATGAAAACTAAAGAGCATTGTCTAATGCATCTTTACATTTATGCATCCGATAATCATGAAAATAAAGTGAATTGTTAAGCTTGTAAGCTGATGGTCAGCACTACAGATTTCCAGTTCTTTTTTCCATTCAGTTACTAATAATACTTTTTTATTTTCTAGGGGAAGGCAAGTTCGATGGTGGCTGTTGCCTTATGTCCAAAACCGGGATGGAAGGTCTGTTAGTCATAGTTGTGATATTTCTTCTTTCTTTTTTGCCAAGTTCCCCATGTTGATAATTTGATGTTATGTAGCCTACAGTATAATCAACCGTCATGCTTAAACTTCCTTTTTGTTCCCATGTTCCCAAAGATGTGTTATGTAACCTACATGATATTTTGCTCGACATCTGGATGCAGCTAGAGTATATGCAATGTCATTCATCAATTAACTTTATTTACAAACCATGCTTAGGATGTCACTGAAATTTTACTCAAGTGTTATTAATAATCTAAAACTGATTCTGTTATTTGCTTATTTTAGTTGTTTGTTGCGGCATTTTAATATCTTTAACTACTTTTTTGCTGCTTGTCTAGGTTCTTGATGCTTGTGCTGCTCCAGGCAACAAAACTTCTCACCTTGCTGCACTCATGAAAGGAAAGGGAAAAATTATAGCATGTGAAATTAACAAGAAAAGGCTCGTACACTTGGATGATACTATCAGACGGTCAGGGGCACATAGTATCCGTCATATTTTCCCATGATATGAACTGGCTATTCTATATTCCACTAGACTGGTACCCTGCCATTGAATATTTTTTACATACTTGAGTTTGACTGGCTATGATTGTTGTCTGGATAGCATTGCACCACAAAACAACTATACTTTTATGTTGGCATTTGCTAACGAAAATCAATGACATGATTTCATTGCGCTAATTCAATGGAACAATTTGAAAAGTTTATAGCTTTGGGAGACTTGCGAGTGATGATCTATTTATAGCATTTCATCCTTTTAGATCTCTATCACGGCAAACTCATTAACTTCTCACTAATTTGATTGTGTGCGGGTCACTACAGTATGTAAAGGAAGGATGCTCATAGTGCTCTAACCTATGAAAGAATTTAGCTATCCCTAGTGATAATATTTACACTGGATTTATCATGATAAGACAATATATGCATTAGTACTGTTGCTTGAATCAATCTTCTACTTTCTACTGTGACATGATTTTGCTGAACTTGGTAGTAGCAAACTATGCAACTGGTCTGAGATATCAGGCGATGAGTGCCTCCCCAAGTTTTTTTGTCGTGTTCTTTGACTAGTTGGATAGTTGTGTGTTCTACATAGGCAGGAAAGACGCTTACCTGTATAAAACAAATGCTTGCATCGCGTGTTGTGAAGAAAGCATTAGTAAATGAGCCCTAAGTAGGTCTAAGAAGAGCTTCCATCCATCAAATCCGTCAGACTCCAGCAATGTGAACTCTTCATTTATTGTCTTAGTTTGTTTTCTGTTTGCCAATAAAGGGAATGTTTTAAGTATAAGAATTGTCAGAATGAATATAAGGGAAAAGGCTTTGATGTTGTCGATTCTTATGATATTTTTCATGATAATGGTATGCGCTTAAGATTAACACATCAAGATTAATTAAATTTTATAATAGCGAGGCAATGCAGTTACGGTAATTTACATCTTTCAGACTGACTGGTTATTTCTTTGAATTCCTTGTATGCATATGCCTGTTTAAGTATATTGTAAGACTTAACTTGGTTTGCAGATGTAGCAATTATACATTGTGATTTTTTGGATATTAATGCCAGTGACCGCTCATTTTCAAAGGTACTGGGTCGTTCCTCAGCTTGGCTTAATTGCAATCTTTTATGTTATTTCAACAAATATTTATGTCATTTGCTACAAAATGGTTGAAAAGTCTAGGGACTTTCATTTGCTTTTCATTGTTTGATACTTTCATTTTCAATGAACTTTTCTTTGCATTTTTTATGCATCATGACGTAAAATAATTGTACGTTCTTTAACTATCTTTGTCCTATGCTTATTACAACAATGCTGAAGTAATTGATGGAAATCTTTATGAAGTTTTCTCTACAGTTGTGCATTGTATGAGGGCAAAATGGATAACATAAAATAACATTTATCTTATGTCATATATGGTCAATATTAAATTGATGTTTTATTCTTGCAATCATCATCTTCATCTTTGGCATCATTAGCTTTAGCCAAACATTTTGGGTCAGCTTATGAGTCCTTCACTCATTCTTGTTAAGTGTTACATGAGTAACTCTATATTATATTTTATTCTGTACAATTTCTAGTAATTTTAGTTTTTTCTCTCCCTTTTATAACTTTTCACAAAATGTTTTCTCTTATCTTATTTTGTGTTTTTCTTCCATCTTGCATACATGCCTATCAATCTAAAACTAGTTTCTACTACTTTATATCCAATAACTATTATGCCCACTCTATCTCTAAAATAACATTTTCTGACTCTATGCCTCTCTTTTATCACATTCTTTTGTAACAACACTCAGCTTGGCTACTAGTATTTTTTTTTCTAGTCAGTTTAATTTTTCTTTTTCCATTGTGTATCCCTAAGATATTTTTTCAATTTTAACCAATCAACATTAATTATAGAAGTTGTGCCCATCCTCATCCCCATTCTTTTGAATAACAGATCCAAGCTACTTAAACTTGCTATCTATTTATATTTATTGCTAATTATTGATTTCTTGGATGTCCATGAAATTGTACAATGTACTCATTCATTTTTGTACTAATATGAAACTTGTTATATTCTCCGTTTTTCTTATTTTTTACCTACTTCAGAAGAGTGTTGACGTACTTTTTTTTCATCGAGTCCGATTGAGCTCGATCGTGCTCGATCGATTCGATCGAAGGTCGTCAAGACGAATTTGACTCAAATCGAACCCCGATTTAATTAAATTAAATCAAATTAATTTAATTTAAATCAAATCAATCCAATTCAAACCCCGTCGAGCGTCGTCGAACCCAATTCGACGTGATTCGACACCGATTCGAGTTTAATTTCACAAAATTAAATTGATTGAACCCGATCGGACCCAAACCGACTCAAATCGGTTCAGGTCGAGTCCAATCCGGACTCAATTTCAGCCCAAATTTCTCAATTTGTGCTGAATTTGATGCTCAATCTGAAATTGAAATCAAGGGCTCAGATTTCATCTGATATCCCATTCAATTTCATGATAAAATCCCTCACGCAGAGATGCCCTAAGGAGTCCATTTTTAGGCGGCTGCTTTCTGCCGCTCAAAAGAAGGAGAAAGGGGGAGCATTCGGCTCCCCCGTTGTTGTCCGTCCCGACCAGAGCGAGAGAGGGAGACGGAGAGAGCCTCTCGGCTCTCTGCGACTGGTTCCATCCCAGACAGAGCACGGGAGAGAGCCTTTCGGCTCTTTGTTTCTGCGCCGTCCCGACCCCGAGCGAGAGAAAGAGCGAGAGGTCGGGAGAGGGAGAGCGATTTTCAGCTCTGCCGTGGGTTCCTCCGTCCCAGACAAGTGCGGAAGAGAGGGAGGGGTGACTTCCGCTCCTTTGCTTACTTTCTACAGGAAAAAAAAGAGGAGAAGAAGCAGCCCTAACGTCAAGCCTTCAAGTTCAGCAGTTTCCTCTCCTTATCTCAAAATCTGGAACAAGAACTGCTGTAGTTCTTTTATGTTGCCTCTAGGAAGAAGGTAGGAAGCCTCTACTTCCTTCGGAACCATCTCCGGCAACCTCAAAACAGTGCAAACTGCTATTTGGGGCATTCTTGGACAGCAAACTGCTGTCCGGAGCTGTTTGGACAGCAAATCCACCATCCGGAAAGGCTTGGACAGCGACGGCGACCTCCGGAAAAGCTTGGACAGCAGCGGCGACGTCGGGAACATCGAGGACAGCAACTAGGAGCTCGGATTGGAGCTTGGACAGCGATCCGAAGCTTAAATCGGAGCTTGGAAAGTGCTTGGAACTTGGATTGGAGCGCTAGGACAAACCGGGGGAGGTAAAACACTAAAACTTAGTGAGACCTAGGGTCCCCCAAGGCCAATTGTTGTGTGGTTGACGCCCCCAAGCCCTAGGTCCTTTAGAAGCTTAAATTTATGCTTCCCCGAAATCCTATGATCGCTGTCCTCTTTGTAAACTTGGGAAAATCCGGTGATTTTTGCCAAGTTGCTCTCATGTGAGAGCCAAAAGGGAATGGTGATGTGCGTAGGGTTGTTGGATTGGTATCCAACACTCTTCAAATGCATGTGATATCACTCATATTGTGCCCAATCCATCACCCACAATCATGCCTTAGGGTAGACACTATCATTTGACCTCAAAGTCAATGATGATGCATAGGTTTGGATTGTAATTAGTTGCATGCACATCTCATTTAAATACATTGTCATGACAAAATTGACACCCAAATTTAGGAGAGTTTGTATGCATTGAAATTGATAATCTCTAGAGTTTTGTTTAATGCATATATTGAATTTAATTGATTTGGACATTTCTAGTCATTGTGAGACATAGACTTTCAAGGGTCTATGTAGCAAATCTCACAACATTGATAATCAATTAAATTTATGATTTGCATCACATGAAACTTAGAGTGTAGAGTGACAATCTTGAATTAATTGTTTGTTGAAGCAATCTAAGTATGTGAAAATGTTCATAAACCTGAAACACATCCAAATGGTACATACCCTTCTTTCAAGTACAAGTCATGGTAAAAGTGACTAATGAGTTGCAAGAAGTGTAAGTATGTGAAAGTTTGTGAACTCTAGAAAGCTTTTTGTGAATGTTTGAATGTGGATTTAATCAACCATTGAAAATCAAATCATTGTGAGGTCTCCCATAAACTTTTCAAAGTCTATGTTGTAGATCCCACAAAATGTATTGTTGATTAAGTTCATGTACAACATTGTGCAAAATCAAATACTTGATTGCTTTCAAATTATCAAATTCCCTAATTTGGAGAGTCATATACACATGATGCATGCATTCTAGGTTCTTTCTTAGATCATATCAAATTTGATCCTAAGTTTCCTAGAAGTCATAGGGATAGATCTCCCCTACCCAAGATTTCTAGATCATACCAAAATTGATTTAGAGGTCTCTCCAAAGTCTTAAGAAATCTATTTTCCCTCATCGAATTGAGTCCAAAACACTCTAAAAGATATAGGAGAATTCTCTTTCTCATGCACATCCACTTCCAAATTTGATGCTTAGAACTTCCTCAAAGTTCTAAGCTCTATGTTGCATGAGTTTCAACAAGTATAAAGAGCTTGCTTCCAAGCACTCTTTTCCCTCCATGTGAAGTATTTTGGAGCCCCTCTAAGGTTCCAAATGTTCTATCACATGAATCTCCAAGGCTTTTGGACCAAATCCTAAGCCCAAACCTTTATTTGTTGAGTATCAAAATCAACAAATGAGTATCTAACTCCATTCACTTGACTTCAACTAAGTGAATGATCCTATCTCTTTGAATACCAAATATTCAAAGGCTTTCTATGAATTTTTGTAACTCTTTATGTTACATTTTCTTCCTTCAACCCCTAAGTTGTAGGAAATCTATCAAACCCTTTATTCATTGGAACACCAAACCAATGAATGATTTCTCGGCTTTAGGATTCAAAGCCTAATCCCCTTTCTCCTACGACTCAAAATTGTAGGAAAATATCTAATCCCCCTCATTCTCCTAACCCATGTTAGGTGAGTGAATCCCTTTTCTTTGAACACCAAACGTTCAAAGAAACTCCTCCAATTTGCAATTCATAGATTGCACCTTGGACCACCCCTTTCCCTACAAGCCTAAATTGTAGGAAACCTTTAAATCTCCATTTGCCTAGCTCCAAATTAGACAAATGAATTCGCCTCTTTGAACACCAAATGTTCAAAGAATATTCATGGATTTGCAACCTCTAAGTTGCATGTTCCTTCCCTCATTCCTACAACCCAAAAGTTGTAGGAAATCCCTCATTCTCTTAAGCCCAGGCTAGGAGAGTGCATTTCCTTCTTTGGACAACAAATGTTCAAAGGACTTTCATTGATTTGCAATCTCTAAAATTTGCATTTCTCCATCCCTCCAACCCAAATTGGAGGAATGAATTCCCCCTCTTTGGATACCAAACGTTCAAAGGAAATCCTCCAATTTGTAATCCCTAAGTTGCATTTTGGACAATTCCTTTCCTACAAGCCCAAATTGTAGGAAACCTCTAAATTTCTCTTCATTAGCCTAGCTTCAAATTAGGCAAAACGAAAGTATCCCCCTTTGAACACCAAATGTTCAAGGACACTCATGAATGTGGAACCTCTAAGTTGCACATGATTTCCTTCTTTCTACAACCCAAACGTTGTAGGAAGACTCTCTCATTCTCCTAAAAAAAAAACATAAAATTGGGAGAATGTGCACTTCTCTTTGAACACCAAATGTTCAAAGAATGTTTTAGAAGCTTGCAACCCAAGTTGCATCTTCTCTTCTTCTTTCTACAACTCAAAAGTTGTATGAAAGTCTCACCAAAATCTCCTATTTGTTGAATCAAAATCAACAAGTAGTTCAATCCAAAGCCATTTATTTGTTTGTGAACCAAATTCAACAAATAATTCCATATCAAGCAAAGGAATCAACTCCTAGCTTTCTTTCATTCTCCTAACGCAAATTGGGGGAATGAGTTCTTCTCTTTGGACACCCAAAGTTCAAAGAATCCTTGATGTGTAGGCCCAAATCTACACACCATCTTCTTATGTTTGCTTAATCTAAACTTAACAAACTAAATGTCCATCATTGAATATAAAAGTTCAATGATAATCCCTCTTGATTTGTAACCCCAAAGCTACAAATCTTTCTCACTTATTGAACCAAACTCAATAAGTGATTCAACTTTATTTGCTTAATCCAAATTAAGCAAATGAAACTCAACTCTTTGAATACAAAATTCAAGGAGACACTCTTTTGATTCGTAGCCCCAAAGCTACTAATCTCCCTCACTTCTATAGGTTCCAAAGGCCTTAGAAAATGTCGTACCTTAGCCCAAAAGCTATAGGTTCTCTCTCATCCAACTCCAAAGTTGTAGGAGATTTTTCCTCTCTTTAGCTCCAAAAGCTAGAGAGAGTTCTCCTATATTTAGCCTAAAAAACTAAATGTTGGATCCCTACCTTTCTCTTCTTAGCTCCAAAAGCTAAGGAGATTCCTCCAACATGTAGCCCAAAAGTAACATGTTGGACACCTTTCTTAGACCCAAAATCTAAGTAACCTCTTCCACTCAATCCAAATTGAGTGATCTTTCCTATGACATTTAAAATGCTAAATATCTAGATGTCCTTTAGGAATTATCCAATCCATTGAAGTTCATCCTACCCTATTGGATGAATTTCATCAAGTCCTAAGTGAAACCCCTTAGGCATGTCTATCTTACCCTATTAGATAGACACTCTCTCTTATCCAAACACTAAGAGAACTCCAAAAACACCTAAAAATTATTTAGGTTTCCTTTTGATACAATGATCAATCATCTCTCCCAAAAGGTGGGATGCCTACATTATTGTATCTTAGGATTCATAAGTAACAGGCTTGCCCAAAAGCAAGCATGTGGTTACTTTATGGGTTCTTCATAACCCTCCTAAATATGAAACACTTAAAATTCAAATAAAATCTTTAAGTCACAAACAACTTAAAGTGAACCACCCTTGGATAAAGATTAAACATTTTCCTTCCAAAATAAAATCAAAGACCCTTAGTGTGACATGCTACACAAGCCTCACACACTTAGGTGCACAGCCCCTTAAGTATGCTAGGATTAGGATTTTTCTTTTCTGCGCATGTGTTTGATGATTTGGTGTGATTGCCCTTGGATTGTCTGTGTGTGGGCACTTGCCCTTAAGTGGTTAGTGTGGAAAGATATAAATGCTTTTCTGTGCAGGTGGCCATATCTAAAAGGGGGGCGCTCATAAATAATAATAAATTGCTTGCATGACATGTACTGCTTAAAACCCCCCAAAGATGTGGCCAATAGGGTAGAAGCATGTGTTTGGCACTCTAAGTGCTAAACAAAATTTTGAATGTAATGCTTTATTATATGAATTGCTTCTAACTCTATTTTGCAGGTTTGAGTCTTTTTCTTTTCAAATATGTATTTGATAGAATTAGGATGTGTAATCAAACTTGTGGGGGTTTGGAGCAAAAGAATGAAGTGGACTAGAAGGATGTACCTACCTGCAAAGGTGAAGCCTAATGTCCATTCAAAAGTCAAGAGCCCGAAGAACCCCACAAGTAGAGTCTGTAAATTTGACTGGGTTGTATAATGGCAGGCAACTCAGCTGCAATTCTGGTTGTAATAATGTGGACTCTCTTTACATTTCCTTGCATTTGATATAAATAAAAGCATGCTTTGATTGTTTACCTGGTTGTGCAATAGAAATGCATCTTTTTTCTAGGTTTCTTTCTTTGCTTTTGTTTGGGTGTGGCTTGGACTTTTGATGCGGTAGGCTCTTAGGACAAAAAATAAGATTTCTACCCATTAAAATGTAATCAATCTAAAAATTGATTTAGGCTCCACGATTTTCTAACAAAAAAGAAAATTTGCATGGCTCCCTTCAAGGAGCCAAGTTTTCCAAAGGCTTAAAATAATCATGCATAGCCCAAGCATGTTGCATATAGAATGCCTCCATTTAAGGATTAGATAACAAAAGTCTTTTTATTTATGAGTCAGCATATGCATACCTACATACATAGGCATCTTAGCATCAAAGCTAAGTTATAAGCCCTACCTTCTAAATAAAAACAATCCTACCACTCTACATTTGCATTGAGACTAAACAACATGGTTTTAAAAGCGACTAGGGGGAGTTTAGCTGGTAGTCCCTTCCAGGCGGGACAATAAATCCAGAGGTCGGGCGGGCTATGCCTCTTGTGAGGTGTAGCTTGTAAGTCCCTCTTTGCACTCGTTAGATCTAGGTTCGAGGCACTGCCTATCGGTAGTCCTCACCTTAGTCTTAGGGTCCGAGGCAAGGGTTGATTCCAAATCACCCTATAAGCCCTCATCTTTCGGGCAGTTCCTCCAACAAGTGTTGTTGGGACGTAAGCCCCAATCTTCTAATAAAACATCAACTTAAACCAAATTTAGATTCAAAAATGTAAAGCCCAACATAGGATAGTTTGGGCACTTCTGAGTTTCATCTCAGAATCAAGTGCCCCTACTCCACCTCCTTTGGCTCTCATTCCAAAATCTAATCCTTAGTTGATCCACTCCTTGAAATTCCTAAGGGCCAAAACCTTTAAGCAAGACTTTCATGGATTTTAAAACAAAACAAAATCAACTTTAGCCAACATTTAAATGACTTCAAAATAAAGAAAACCACTAGTTTAATCAAAAGTTTTCCCAAATCAAACTTGGGATGTAATTAACCATAGGGGCTTGTCCCTATGGGATGTCTGTACCCCAGAAATAAATAAACCCCACTAAACCAAACATTGAGTGGGGGAATCTCTGTTAAATAATTGTAAATTTTGTTATTGAGCCCATAAGAAAATGATATTTTTATCCTCCGGGGTAATATATCGTATTCTTATGTCGTGCCCGATGATAAAATATGCAATCCGTTTGAGGATACAAAAATTCTCCAACAAAGAGGTATTACTTGTCAAAGCCTTATAATTTGTAGATAGCATGTACTAAGATATCTCATTTTGATTTTTGTTTTTTTTTAGAATCTCTATAACTACTGTAAAAAGATGCAAACTTAATGTTAATCCTTGATTTAACTTCTATTGAAAACTCTTTTGGTTATTCTATTAGTTAATGGGCAATCAGTGCTCTCTCATCATTATAATTTTATCGTCATTCATCATACCAACTATTTTAAGCCAACTAGCTGCTCCATCATACACAGTTTTAAGACCTTCAGTGTATATTTGATACATATTTTCTCCTTAATGCTTTGGTCTTCATCACATTCTATCTGCCCTTAAACGAGTACGAATTCTTTTGTTATATATTTATTAGATTTTGCATGACAATTTAGGCCTCGAGCAATAGTTATTCTATCTTTTTTAGATATATGTTGTGTTCCATTTCTTCCTCATTATTTTTTTCAGACCTAATTGGGCTTGACAAACATACCTTCTTTAGTAATTAACTTCATAGTGTCACCTACCCTAACCAACTCTTGCTAACATGTGTGACCCAAAACTAAGGGAGGTAATGAGAGACTTTCATAAAGTTATATATTGGACTTAGCAATTAATCTCGAATGCATAATTAGTGGGGTTTATTTATATAAACTGACCTTACAAATCTATCACTAAAATTGCTTTTAGTACTCATTTTTGTTATAATAATTCTAAGCGCGTTATTATCTTAACATTTTTCTATTGGTTTAACATTCCACTTATTTCATTTGATATTTCACTAGCTAGAAATATGCCACCAACATAAAGCACATATCAAGTTACTTAGAACATTTTTTTATAGGCATTTATGTTGAAATAGGAGAATGGTGAAAGCTTGCTTGCTTTATTATATAGTCAAGGGATACTTATCTATATAGTTGTCTAGAATATTTTATAATTCTGTACACCTTTAGAAAGAGCAATAATAATAATTTAAAAAAAAAAAAACCTTTCTTAAGTGATCCATCAATCCAGGGGACATCAACTTCCTTTCTTGCTGGTTTCCTCAATCTCCTCAAATTAACGGGATTCATGTTTCTTGATTTGGTTAGGAAGTAATAGAATACCTGTTCTTTCATATAATGACTTACCGATTCCTCCATCAATTCCTGTTGTCTACCCTTATTGTTGTTGTTATTTTTCTTACAGCTATGGTTGTCTGCATCCTATAGCTGGCCACTTGTCATTTATCTAGCCTTCATTTAGCATCCTTCAACACTCCTCAAACAGATTGGTAGAAGTCTATCATTCCTAGTTTGCTATCTTGAAATGCAACATTATATAATTCTTTGGTGAATAAGTTAACAAGATGACTCCTTGTTGGAACATGAGTGAAAATCAACCCATTATATGATTTGTCCTTACCATGAAGAGTTTATCTATCTCCAAGTGTTTTGTTTGGTCATGTTATATTAGATTGTGGGCAATGCTAATTGCGGACTTATTATCATACTTTATCCTTATATGTCATTTCAATTTAATCTTTATATATTTTAATAAAATTTTTAATCATAAAAGTTCATAAATTTGTTGAGCAATTGCTCTGAACTTTGACTCTACTGTTGAACTTGAGACCATTGGTTGTTTTTTTACTTTTCCATACTACAAGATTTTCTCAAGTATAATATCACGAATTTGATCTTCTATCTACCATTGATCTCACATAATCAACATTAGTATAGCTTTCTAGTTTTAAATTTTCAAGACTTTTATAGAGAATTTCTTTTGCAAGATTAGATTTGAAATGCATGAGGACTTTATAAGTTACATTAATGTGTCATTTGGTTTATATATGAATTGACTTATGAGATATAACATCAATTTAATATGTGGACGATTATAGAATAGATAGATTAGTTTTTCTGCTAAACTTAGATTATCTTTTGTTGATAGATTAGTTTTTCTGCTAAACTTAGATTATCTTTTATTGACTTCGATTCCTTCACATCAATATATAGTTTTTGGCATGGCTTTACTGGAGTTTCACGTGGCTTGTAGGTTATCATGTTTGTTTTTCTAAACAAGTCTGACATATTTTTGATGTGAGATAATGATCAGGACATCAGTCAGAGATTTTGACATGTGTACCATCGATATGTAGATCGACGGCTACGATTCGGAGCCTTTACTTTTGATGTATTTTATGTTTTGTTTATTTTGCATTTCAGTTTTCCTATTTTACCCCTATGGGTAGTGAGTCCTTATTGTAGCCCCGAGGATATTTGCGTCTTTCTTCTTTTCTTTATTGTTGAAGCCTATATATATAGAGGTCTTTGCTTGTACGAGGTTAATGATGAATGAATAAAAATTTCAGATTATGGTTCTTGAGTTGTGAGCTCTTGAGAGGAGAGGTGAAGCCTAGGAGAGGCCCAAACGAAGTGCCCAACAGCTCCTTCGGGGGAGCTCTTGGTTTTTCACTTTTTTCTCTTTTCTTTTCCTTCCTCCTATACCCGCCACCACCCATAACTCTCCCTCCTTATCGCCGGCCAAGCCCCTCCTTAGCTTTTCCCCTTCCCTCCATAACTCGTCGGCCCTATCCCCATCATCCCAAGCCGCCGACAACCCCACCCGCCCCTACAATCGCCGGCAACCCCTCCCGAAACCCTTTTAACCGCCGGCCACCCTCCCAATTAATTTGAATTTCAAATTCAAATGGTATCTAACTACTTTCCTAAAATATCCCAATAACAAATAGGAAAGTGTCCTTATTTGAATTCAATTAAACTTAGAATTTCAAATACTTTCCAATATTGTTAAATCCCAATTAGGAAGCCTCCCCAAATCAAATCAATTCTGAAATATAATTTCAAATTTGATTCCAATTATTATTCAAGTCCTTGGGCCTACATACATTGAACCTAGACACTTAAATCCCCCTCCCCATATGCCCCCCCCCCTCCCCAACCTCTTTTCTCCCTCCAATCTAGCTTTTAATTGCTTATTAACACCTCCCTAAATTTGTTCTAGCCGCCGCCCCTTCCAAGCCCCATATTTGGGATAGTTTTGGATTTCAAAATGGCTTCCATTTCTCCCATAGAAAATCCGAAATTAAAATTTTAGATTTCTCCTACAACCTTTAGTCTTCCTTTCCCTATTCCAACTCCAAAAGGAACCCCACCTTAACCCTAGCCGAAATAGTACTCCTCTCCCCTTTCTTCTCCGCTTCTCTCCTACTCTAATCCTTACACATATAAGGATTATTTTTGTCACGACCCGGCTCCGGTTAGCTCGCAAGGGCGAGGCGGGAACAGAGGTCAGGACAGGATGAAGATAAACTTTCAAAGCATAACATTAAATCATTTAACATAAACCAAACATTTTCAACTATAAAATGAAAGAGCCACTAAAGTAAATCTAAATAACTTTTCATTTCTCATTCATCTTAAAAAAAACATATACATAGAGAGTTCTTTCATGAGAGAGGATCCAAAATAAATCTAGCTCTCTCAAAAATCTACAAACAACCATCTATTAACAAAATAACAAAACTCAAAAGAATCTGCCGCTCGTCGTCTCCCTACGACGGTAAGTGCGCGGTGGTTGGTCTGCCATCTATCCCTTCCTAGATCCTCCTGAAAAGTGTTCCCACAATGAGGGTGAGTCATAAACTCAATAGGTGCGAATGAAATTCAAATGAATTTAGAGTTAATAAAAGGAAACTATAACATGCTTTAGTATTTCAACAAAAGAATCATTAACAAATATCAACTTTTGCTCAAAGACATGCATACCTTTTCCTCAACCTTCAAGTTCTCATTCCTTTCATAACATTTCCATTTTTTCCTTTAACATTTTGCCTCACATGATAGTCTCAAATGCATATAACATGAATATGAAATGTTCATAATAGTTTAATATGTAAATATGACACCCGTCTCGGGTGTACCACTTATACTGATCAAGTACATAAAATTTGGCTATTTCTTTTACCATTGGTTCATAGGAACCATCCTTTACCATGACTCATAAGAGCCTCCTTTACTATGGCTCATAAGAGCCTCCTTTACCATGTGATACTCGCGCGTCAACATGCACATACACTTATTACTTATATAACCATAAGAGATGCTTTATGTAAACAATTCATAAACTAATCAATTGTATGTTTCCTTAGGGATATGCATGCTTGATATGCTTATGTGTGCTTTTGCATGTAAAGCTGAAAGACATGTATAATAAGAGTAGAGAAATGAGCATGGGATCCATTCATGAATTATATATTTGCATAAAGAGAATCTTTGCATTTGCTTCAAATCTCCATGATCTTTTACAAATGAACATGAGTCATTAAAACATCATAATAAGCATAAAGGAGTTTTGTCATTTCTATGTAATTGCAATGAAAGAAAAGTTGACTAAATTTATAAGAACGTCCATTCCACCTACCTCAATTTGTACACCACAAGGTGATCCTTCAAAAGTCTTCACGCCCCTTTTTCGCTTATGAAGTCAAACTCTACAAGTGACAAACATAAGGTATAAGCATAAGTTCTCTCTCTCAACCTTAAAAAAAAAACCCTAGGTTAAGTATGTAACTCTTCAACACATCAAGCATTGATTTTTCTATAAAACCCCCTCACATAAACCGTGCTAATTCCATTATTTTCACTAGAATTAGGATTCCATCCTAACTCTAGCTTTCGGAAAAACCCTAACCATTAGGGCAAGCAAAAATATCTCCTAAAAAGAATCCATCTTCACAAAAAGACTTCCTAACCACAAATAAAAACTTTTCTACAAAGGTATTTTGATAGAAAATCAAAATTGGATAAAATCCCTAAATTTCAAAAATCCACATTTTCATAAAAACAATACACATTAGGGTTTAAAAACATCACACTAGCCTTCCCTAAACTTATCTCAAAGAAAACTCTCATTTCTTCAAAACCCTAATTTACAAAACTCAATTTATTCTTATAAAACTTAAATCAAATTCCATAGTTATCTTTCAAAAATCATTAGGAAACATCTTTGTGAATATATTTTGGAAGAAACCCATTTTTGGAGAAAAAAGCCTAAAATTTCTCTTTCCAAAAATCTTGAGAAAGAGAGGGGAAAAATATATTCCAAAGCCTACCTTTGGCTTCACTTAACCTCCTCTACGTTTTCCTCAATTTTTCTCGCCGGAAAATCGTCGCCAGAGCCGCCCGAAGAAGCCCGTCGCCGCTCCTACCCGCGCCTCACGCCCTTCGTTCCGCTCGGTTTGGCCTAGCGTGTTTGAAATGAGAGGGAGGAGTGGTTCGGTTTTTCTCATAATAGGAAGATGGGTGATTTCCTAATGACCCTTATGCCCTTGCTTAAACAAATTCGGCTTAAGGGACAAGTAAGGGTAGTTTGGGCATTTCTAATCTTTCGAAAATAATAATTTCCAAAATACTTAAAATACGATATATGTTCTATACATCAAAACGATCAGAATTTTGCGCTCTATTTTATAAAATTATTCCCGTCGAAATCCGACAACCTCGAATTTTTCACTTAAAACTCGTCGTGACGCTTTGAAAAGCGTGCGAGGTCTAAAACGGCATTTTGCGGGTTTTACAATTTTCAAGCCGACGTCGCCTCCATGAACGACCGATTAGGAACGCGATCACAGATTCATGTATGATGATTAAGGACGAATGAATCTTCTTCGATCCCCTTTCTTTGGTTTAAACTTGGATGTTGACGAAACTATGGACAATTACGCGGATCACATTCTTTTCACATTAGTGCCTTCTATCGAAGAACATCTTCCGACCGGGAATTGGCGAATCATCGGACGTCCATCAACTTCCCCTCCTTTGGCTACCTCTCCGGCGAACAATACCGTAGGCATCACTTGTCTCTTAGTGGCGTCTCTAGGGTTGCTGATATTCTATCTCCGCTAAACCCTACTTTCATGAGTGAGAGTGAGGAAACTCAAGGTGAAAACATCTATTTGTTAAGCCACGGATTTTGTTATTCATAGCCATTTGTTTTACTTATTTATTTTATGTTATTTGTAAGTATCCTTCTATTCTAATTTGTAACCGCATGCTATTACATAACTTCTAATTGAAAATTCAAGAATCTAACTTGGTGAAACATAAGGTTTATAATTGACAATGCTTTTCAAAATTATTATTAATTTTCAAAAGCAATTCCTGTTTTCATTTACGTTTCACATCAGATAAATATCCATATTTTTATTGAGTTATTTTTATGTCAACTATTTAAGTTTGCCAAGTTTTTTTTATCTCAAATTCAATAGTTTTTTTGCATCATTATCTCACCTATAATAATTATATCATCAAAATATAAAATAGGAATTGATACTTTCCATTTAATTGAGTGTTTCATAAAGATTGTATGGTCTCTTTCGCTTTGGTTATATTCCATTCCACTCATGGTTTTTGTGATTTTTTAAAACCATGCCCTTGGAGATTGTTCTAACACATGTAGTGCCTTTTTAGTTTGCAACTATACATGCCTAATTTCTAAAAGAAAATGTTGAATCCTAGTGGGATCTATAAAATTTTCTTCAACATCATCACGTAAAATGGCATTTTTTATATTATATTGTTATATTGATAATTGAAGTTAGCAACAAAAGAGATAAGTATTTAACTCATATTCAAATTAGCAACATGAGCAAATAATTTCTCGTAGTCTAGTCCGTAGGATTGGTTATAAATTTTTTGTTATTAACCTACCTTTGTATCTTTCTAGTAATGTAAAAATCCACTTACATCCCACTATCATTTTTACTTTAGGCAACTAAACTACATCCTGTGTAGTTTATATCTAGGGTATTTCACTCTCTTCTCTTGTGCTTACAAGACTTTAACTCCCAGATTCATTTAGTGTCAAAGCTCTCAAGCTGCCTCTCAAATGGCAGAAGTCAACCTTGCTAAAACAGCCAACAAAACAGCCCACGACTGGCCAGCTTTTAATGGCTGTAAATGCTTCCCTGTCAAGGTTCCCAAGGCTTTGTTGAATGTGTGGAATACGGTAAAGTCACGCCCATGAGGGAACTATGGCTGCAGTGGAATGTGAAAGAGCAAAATGGTCATTAGGAGCTAAGGAGGGCATTTTTAACTTCTCTCAGGAAATTATTAGGCAAATCAACTTGATTACCCCCTTTGTCTATCAATGGGTAGCAGGATAATAGCGTGTTTATGATGTAGAATTTTGAATTTCAAATAGGGAGGGAAAGGAAAATTATTCCTAAATGAGAGATTTGATTGAGGTATTTAGGAGGGGAGTTAATGTGGGGAGAGAGAGAGATAAAAGGAGGGGGGCCGGCGACTTGGTGAGGTGGCATAGGGTTAGGGGGGGTGAGTTTAAAGCTTGCCTAATCAATGACCCTTAATTGAGGAAAAAGATTTAAATAAAATCCAAATTGAAATCGATTAGGACTTGATTTAAAATCTTTCTTAAAATAGGTTGTCTATTTTAGGAAGTATTTCAAAATTCTAAATTGATTGAATAATTAAAATCAATGCTTTCCAAATGAGGTTGTGTAGAGAAAGGAAAGTAATGATGGGTGGTTTGAATTTTGGAGGCAAGGGGATTGGGATTAAGTGAGTTCCTAATATAGGATTGTTTTAATTTTGGAAAGTTTTTTTTTTTTAATTCAAATTTGTTTGAATTTGAATTGAAGGATCTTCCAAATTAGAAAACTCTAAATTAGCAAAACATTAATGGAGTAATTGAATGGGGATCAAGGGGACCGACCATGCAAGGGGGAGCATGAATGGGGATGATTGGAGGTGGATCAAAGGGCTCAAATCAAATCCTATTTGAAATTCAAATAGGTTTGATTTAAATAACTGTCCTAAAATGAACAAGTTAAATTAGGAAAGAAATTTCAAGTTTCAAATAAAAAGAAATCAGATTTTAATACTTCTCTTTTGTGATTTGCATCCAATAAGGAAATCACTTAGAAAGTAATTCGACATTTGGAGGCAAAGGGAGAGGGGTTGAGAGGGGTTGATTTGGGGCTGGCGGCTTAGGAGTAGGGTTAGGGGTGGTCGGCGGCTAGGACTAGGGTTTGGGTTTGGGTTTGGGTGGTGGTTGGGAGTAAGGTTAGGGGTTTAATTGATGGCTAGGATTATGGTGGAACTTGGGACCCGACGACTAGGTGGAGGGAGGAGAGGAGGTGCCCAACGACTTTTGGAAGGGTCAGGGAAAACCGGTTAGGGGAGGAGGGGGTGAGGGCGGCGGCTAGAAGAAAAAAGATGGGGAATTATAGAAGAAGATAAATCACGAGCCCGGACGCTTCCTGCGGCGGTGGGTAATGCGTTGCCCTCATCTAGGGACTTCAAACCACGAGCCCGGACGCTTCCTGTGACTGGTGGATGCCACGCTTCCCTCACATAGGGATCTCAGCAAAGTTCTCCCAAAGAACAAGAGTGTAGAAAGTTTTTTTATTAATAATACTTCATTCTAATACAAGAGCAAGGACCTCTATATATAGGCCTTAAAAGAAACTAAAGACAACTTTGCCCTTGGGCTTACATAAGACAAGACCTTTAAGTAAGGGTAAAAATTGAAAATGCATAATCAAATAAAAAATGCAATTAATAAACTTAGATAAAATAGAGGGACCTCGGCCGTCGATCTTCGTCTCTTCCTTTGATTAACGTCCACCGTCGGATGTCCGCATTAGAATAGTTTTCAAATGATTTGTATTGAGCTATAGGATATAATAGGGAAAGTTCAACTATTTTTAGTATAGCAATTGTTTGATGATCAAGTTAATGATAAGAGAGGTAGAAAGGTTACTTGACAATTGACATTTGTTTAGAGTCTTGAACTTAAAAGGGACTTTGGATGGGCGTTATTCGTTTTGTATAGACTTTGACAGGTTTAGTAACTGGAGTGTTAACCTTAGTAGGATCAAGATCTTGTCTTTCTGTATATTAATAGTTGAATAGTTAAGGAAAAAGTATCAAGTTCCTGAGAATATCTTTAATTTGCCTGTTCTCCTTCTGAAGATAAGTCTGGCTAAAGAATAATTGTTTTTCATTGAAAGTGACATCCTTTGATATGAGCAGTTTTTTTGTGGTTGGATGATATCATTTATTATCCTTTTAATTATGTGAATATCTTAAGAAAACACACTTAGGTGCTCTAAGATTTGATTCTCCCCTTTTTTCTTTCTGAATGTGTACATAAGACAATCAAATATTTCAGGAGAAATTTTATGAAGAATCACTCGTAGGAAAAAAATTCAGGAACATAATTTACGGGAATGTTGAAATCAATCACTTTAGAACATATCATATTAATCAAATATTTTGAGATTTGGATAGCTTCTCCCTAATATTCTTTAGAAATCTAATTTTAGAAGAGAAGAGTCCTAGTAACCTCAAGATTTTATTTGTTCTTTTAGTCACTCCATTTTATTGTGGGGATGTTTGAGCATTAAGGTTGATGAAGAATGCGTTCTTTATTGAAGAAGTACGATATATTCCAGTTAAAATAATCCCGAGCATTATCATTTTTGAATTTTTTAATCTTGACATTAAATTGATTTTTTATCATCGTGATAAATTTTGTGAGAATACGATTGCCATTAAATATTTGTTTGACAAGATAAGCCAATGTCGTTTGGGTATTATCATTAATAAATGTTATAAATCCTTTGCCTCCAAAGATATTATGCATTTTGAAGGTCCCTTAAATATCGAATTGGATTAACATGAAGGTATAGATGATCTAGCTTTACTTTAAGGAAATGATATTTTACTATGTTTAGCAATCTCACAAATTTTAGAATAATATTTTTTAATGTCAACATTTTTTTTATGAGAACATACATTTGAGTATTTTAAAAGATGGATGAACTAATCTATAATAATTATCTCAAATAGTATCTTTATTAGAAATAAATAAAGAAAATAGATGAAAGATTATTATAGCCATTGTTGCTTCGATTAAGAATGGACCCATCATTTTTGTCTTGCCTAGTCATTTTCCAGTTGCTAGGTCAAAAATAATAATAATAATAATAATAATAATAATAATAGTTAATAAAGAATACCACTCTACAATTTTATCATGGGCTATTTTGTGAATACATAAAAGATTTACATTAAGATGAGGGACATGTATAACATTATTGAGGGCAAGTGATGAATGAATGGGACTATTGCTAGTATATGGTTAGTAGGTTTGGAAGATATTGCTTGAATTTGTCATATGATCAATGGCACTTGAGTCAATTACTCAAGTATTGGAGGAATTATTTGAGGCATTAAAAACAAAAAAAGGGATGCTTCACCATTTTGAGCTATAGATATGACCCATATAGCTTTTCTAGAGACTTGAGAAGGTTCCTTAGCATGCCAAATTCTTTGAAATGAGCATACCCTTTGATTGAATTTTTTTATACCTACTCGGCCTTGAGGTGTTTCATGGATTTTTCAATAGTTTTTGTGATGTGCCCCTTCTTATTGCGGCAATTGCACCACAAGTTACCTTTTTGGTGGCTTTTTGTACTTCATTTTTGGAAGAATCAGTGAATGTTAGCCCTTCGCCTCGATTATCTGTGGTTGCTAGTTTTAAATATTACAAGCCTTCTTCCTTCTTCACCTTGTACTAGGGAGGCTGCTTGATTAAGAGAGGGCATGAGCTGCTTATCAAAGATCTGAATTTGAATTTGATCAAATTCTATGTTAAGACCAAGGCTGTGAAAACCGGACCGGACAACGAACCGGAAGAGAGAGAGGTTCAAGGTTTGACCGGTTCGACCGGTTGAACCGGGGTCGAACCGGATGATGTAATAAATAATAAAATTAGTAAAAATTAATAAAATAAAAATCATATAATATAAGTATATGAGTATTTAATAATATTTATAAAATTTTAAAATATATAATAAAATTTTATACATATAAATATCATTTAAGAATAATATAAAATTATAAATATAAATATCATTTAAAAATAATATATTTATATTTTTATAATTAAATATATTTATAAAAATAATATTTAAAATAATATATAAATTTATAATATTAATATTTTATAATATATATTATAGCAAATTTATAATATATATTATCCAAATAGCCCAACTAAGCAAAATTTTTAAGCCCAACTAAGCAAAAATTTGAAGCCCAAATAAGCCCAAATTCACATTCTAAGCTATTCATGCAACTTTTTTAGTCCCACATCATAGGGAGAGTTTGAGGATGCTTCCTTGAACCCTTTATAAAGTGAGAAGTGCTCTTTTTGTCAAACAAATTATGTGAGATATTTAAGATAACTTGCATGTATTATGATGATATTAATCATCACACTTAATAAAAATATTTTAAAAAGTTTTAATTAACTAAAATATATTTTTAAAATTTTAATTAAAACAAAAATAATTTTTTTTTATGAACCGGCCGGTTCTTTCCAAACCGGGCCGGTTCACCGGTTGAACCGCCGGTTCAATCCGGTTTGATCCGGTTCTATGCAGAGCCGGTTCTGGAGCTTGGTCGGACCGGCTACCAGACCGGTTCACGGTTGAACCGGTTGAACCGACCGGTCCGGTCCGGTTTTCAAAACATTGGTTAAGACCTACAAGAAACTTAATGATTCTTTCTCTTTCTAGATAATATTTTAGAATTAAAGCATAATATCTCATTTTTAGGGGTGTCAAAATGGGTGTTCGGTTTGGGTTCGGGTCAAACCCGGAATTGACCCAAACCCGATTGAATTGCAACACAGGTTAGATATTTGGACCCGAACCCGACCCACTAACTGTTAGGCCATGAGGCACGAGCGAGTGAGTGCAAGGGCATGTGGGCAGGGGGCAAGTAGGCGAGGCAGGGGGCGAGAGCGCGAGGGCGAGTTGGCGATGGGGGGAGGCTCGCAAGTGACGGAGCGCGAGCGAGGGTGCGGCCTTGCTGGTGCGAGCGCTAGCGCGGGTGCAGGCATGGGCGCGGGCGCAAGGCAGCGAGCACGGGCTACGGGCGTAAGGCCACGGGCGCGGGGTGCGGGCAAGCATGACTAGGGGAGAGCCTGACCCAGGTTAGGCTGGTTGATTTTTGGTTTTCGGATTGACTCGAACCTCTACCCGAGTTTACAATTAGTCAAAAAATTTTGGGTTCACCCGAACCTGAAATTTTCACGTCAGTTTTGGGTTGGGTTTTTAGGTCAGATCAAATATTAATACCCTTACTCATTTCATCTTAAGATCTTTTCAGTAATCTAATTCTAGCCATAAAACCATCATTGCATTAGAGTGTTCAATAACATATAGGTTATCATGCTTGGTAGTTGAGAGTTTTGTTTGATCTCATTTATGAGAGTAGTATTCTTGACATTTGAGTATGTTTGTCTCACAACTTTTTAGATTTTATTTGTTGTTGCGAGGAACATATAAGACCTATTGATTTTAGGTAGCATGGAATTTCATATCATGATATGATCATGAAATTTTCTTCATCCCACAGTGTAAACATTGGATCTCTAAGATCTAAGGGAAGGATCAATTAAGTGGAGTTTTCCTTTACCTCTCAGTAATTCATTATGATCTGAGAGCATTTTAGATAAAATTCTTCCATCCCTTGATGTGAGGTTTGTAACTCTTAGAGTTCTCTTTTGATTGTATTTGTATAGTTATGATCTTTCATTATAGTGTTACGGCTGTAGGGAAAGGAAGGTTGGACCAGCCTGCCTAATAGGCGGTGGAGGGGGCCGAATCTGAAACCAAATCCAGGGAGATTTCGGCCTCTCTTATGGGGCCCATCAAAGTAATAAATCATTATGTTAGGAGAGTAATTAAGGAGGGAAAGATCTCCTATTTGAATTCAAATAAGATAGGGAAACTAATAAGTAAAGAATGTTGATTTGGGGGCTGAATTGGAGGAGATTAATTTGGAGGTATTTCCTGATTGAAGTGAGCTGATTTGGGGGCTGATTTGAGAGGGAATTGGGGGATGTTTGTTTTGGTATTTATTGTTTATTGTTTGCTATAAGTAGTAGGGTTCATGTTATATTTTGTATGGAGAATTTGTTTGGAGAGTGCTGTAGTTTTCTTTTTGTGAGGGATCTTAACGACGTCTAGGGTCTGGGAGAGAAGGTGCTCCTCTCAAAAGAGGGCCATTGTATTTTGCTTTGTTCGTATTTGGTTTTCTATCAATATAAATCTACTTTTGTATTGAGTCTCTTGGATTTTTTTTATGTTTTTGACACCAAGGCACATCAAATTGGTATCTTAGTGAGGTTTTTGGAGAGATGACAACAAAGAAAGTAGATGCATTGAAATTCAAAATAGAGCAATTCAAATCCGACGTGGAGGAAAAGTTTTTAATTGTGGAGAATTAGATGGAGAACCAATTTGTAGGGATAGAAAAGATGTTAAGGAAACTCATGAAGATGCAATCCAAAACTCGACCGGTGGTTTCAATTACTAACCATAACCAAGATTTGATTGGGATTCCCTTGGCCGAATCTAAAGATATCACCGGAAGGGGTTCAACGAGGAGAGTTTCGTTCATCAAGAGTCTCCTTTTTTTCCATCGAGAGTCTCCTACTAGGACTCCAATAAAGGGTGGATCAGGGTTTCCAGAATAGGAGATATCAAGGAGGGAATTGTGCGGTGGAGGTGATGGGGTGACCGATCATTATGGGAGACATTTTGATCAAGGGGAGTGGCGACCAGAGTTGAAGGGGATCAAGCTGAACCATGGGATCGTGTTATATAAGAACTGATGGAAGAAAGGTGGGAGTCCCACCCTTGATACACGGGGGAAACATGGAGGAATCACGACAACCACTACACTGGCGGAGGAAGAAGCTTTGGGGGTGGTTCCGATTCTAGGATGAGGAAGTTGAGGATGCTGGATGTACGGAGGAAATATGTATTTCATGGTGAATGGTTTGAATGAGAAGGAGAAGTTTATGACTACAGGGCTATGTTTGGAGGGGAAAGCTCTAGCTTGATTCCAGTGGACGATAATATGGCCACTAACTGAGCAGCTGAAGACCCATGAATAGTATCTCATCCTTCCACCTTGAGGACAATGTGCATCTTGGGGGGGGGGGAAGTATTGTTACGGCTGCAAGCAAAGGGAGGCTAGACTGGCTGACCCAACAAGTGTTGGAGGGTGTGGAACCTGAAACCAAATCCAGGGAGATTTCGTCCTCTCTTGTGGGGCCCAAAAATGCAATAACTCATTATGTTAGTAGAGTAATTAAGGAGGAAATTAAGGAGGTAAATATCTCTTATTTGAATTCAAATGGGAGAAGGAAATTAGTAAGGAAAGAAGGCTTATTTGGGGGCTAAATTTGAGGAGATTAATTTGGTGATATTTTCTAATTGAAGAGAGCTGATTTGGGGGCTGATTTAGGGGTTAATTTGAGAGGGAATTGGGGGAGCACTATTTTGGAATTTATTGTTTATTATTTGCTAGAAGTAGTAGGGTTTATGTTAAGTTTTGTATGGAGAATTTGATTTAAGATTGCTTTAGTTTTCTTTTTGTGAGGGATCCTAGCGGCATCTAGGGTTTGCGAAAGGTCCTCCTCTCGAAAGAGGGCCATTATATTTTGCTTTGTTCGTACTTGGTTTTATATCAATATAAGTTTATTTTTGTGTTGAAACTTTTGGAGTTTGTTACTGTTTTTTATACCAAGATGCATCAGATAAATGATTCAAGGGAGAAGTTACAACTTTCATACATGGAAAAAAGTAAGGAATTTAGTTTGAAAATAATGTTGGAAACTAGGGGACCCTAAACTTGAGCTTGGATACCATGTGGAAGATAGGAGAATGGCAAATGCTTGCTTGCTTTATTATATATTCAAGGGCTATCTATTGATAGAGTTGCCAAAAATTTTTTAGGAAGCTATATCCCTTAAGAAAGAGTAATAATTACAATAGATAAAAAATATTTCCCAAGTGATCCTTGAATCCTCAGAACATCAATTTTTTTAGATTTCCTTCATCTCCCCATTGATTCGTGGGATACATTGTTTCTTGATTTGGTCAGGCAGTATTTAGTAGCTGTTCTTTCTTATAACGATTTCATGTGAGTTCTTGCTTTTTTTTTTATCATTGATTGTTATCCACTTGCAATTATAGCTGTGTCTGTCGACCTCTTGTAGCTAGCCACTTTCCATTTATAGATCCATCATCTGGCATCCTCCAACAATTTCTATAATCAATATAGAAGAAATCGACTTAATGTTAATCTTTGATCTAATTCTATCACAATCAGAAACTTCGTTTTGCTGCTTCATAATAATTTATAATACTAATTAGCCCTCCAACATAGGTGTCCTTAATTACTTCAACATACCTTTGGACATATTCCTCTTTCCTGGAATGCGCGCTAAATCAATTGTCATAGCATTCAGTCATATGCCTTTTCAAGGGTAATAAAAAGCATGCTGAAATTCCTTATTTCTCTACTGTTTATTTTTCTATTAATTGTTTTAAAACAAAGGTAGCTTTCATTGTGGATATTCTTAGCACTCAAATTGGCATAATTTTTTGAGTATCTTTTCCGTTACTATTTCCATAAAACTATTGTATGAATCATGAATTTTATACCTTATGATAAAACCTAGAACAATTCTTATATTCTTGAATATTGTTATGAAAATGTTTTACCTCCAAACCCCTAAATATATTCTTAACTTTTCAAATCCTAGTATGTATCTCACATGGACCTAATTTTACCTTTATCATCTTTTTCAAAGTTAACTTCATACTTTTTTTGGATCAATTTATCATATAGCTCATTATTTTATTTTTAATATTTTTTTTCTAAATTAATTTTTTTAAAATTCCCTTTTAATATTTCCCCAATAACATTTTCATCTTTTATTTATGTCTTCATCTTAAACACTGTTGTTGCCAGGTCCCAAGTCCTAGATAGAAAAAGTGGAGGGTTGCGTTAGTTAGTCGACAGTTAGTGTAAACTTTGTGGAATAATCATGACATGAATCCTATAAAAAAATTGTGTTAATACTAGGATGTCCACTGGAAGCGACACGCTGTATGGCTTGAATACAGTGACAAGTGTGCAAGGGCCGCTGCATCGGTGCCCGGGTACAGTGTTAAATAGGCTAGGGTTCCCACATCAAGGACGGATGTGGGCAAGAAAGCTTGTCCATGAAACTAAAACTATGATAGAAACTTGGAATATAGGCTCTCTTACAAGAAAATTAATGAAATTAATAGATATTATGATTCATAGGAAGATAAATATTATATGCATTCATGAAACTAAATGGGTTGGAGAGAAGGCTAAGGACGTTGATAGTTTAGAATATAAACTATGGTATTTTGGTATGAGTCGTACTAGAAATGGTGTATGTGTGATTATAGATAAAAGCTTGAAGGATAATATTATAAAAATTAATAGAATTGAAGATAGAATTATAGCTTTAAAGATTATTGTTGATGATAAGATTGTTATTATTATAAGTGTTTATGCTCCTCAAGTAGGTTTAAATATGGGTTCAAAATTAAAATTTTAGAATGACTTAGAAAAATTAATACAAAATATACCTCTTGAAGAAAGAGTTTTTATTGGAGGAGATTTAAATGGACATGTTGATAGAGAGATAGATGATTTTAAAGGCATTCATGGTGGCTATGAGTTTGGAATGACAAATGAAGTTGGTAAGACCATATTAGATTTTTCTTTAGCTTATGATTTCTTAATAGCTAATACTTTATTTAAGAAAAGAAATGAACATCTTATCACTTATAAAAATGGATATAGTAAAATGCAGATTGGTTATTTTTTTATAAGAAAATGAGATTGTTTAGATTACAAAGATTGTAAAGGTATTATAAGTGAAAATTTATGTACCAAATATTGATTATTAGTTTTGGACTTTAAGATAAAGAGGAATATAAAAAAATAAAGTAAAACGATTTTCAAAGATTAGATGGGAAGAATATTAACAAAGTATTTTTGAGAGTAAGATTTTAGATTTTAAGATTTTGTCTATGCATGAGGATGCAAATATTATGTGGAAAAAAGTTGCTAGTGATATTAAGAATATTTAAAAGATATGCTTGGAGTTTCAAAGGAAAACGCTCTTAATAGTAAAAATAGTTGGTGGTGGAATCCAAATGTGCAAGAAAAGAAAAAAAATTAAGAAGATTTGTTATAAAAATTAATTTAGATGTAAAAATTCTGATAATTAAGGAAGCTATAAAGAGGCTTGTAAGGAATCTAAGAAAGCTATTGTTAACCTCCATATAATACCCAAAAGGAATGAAATGAAATACATTCTTGCTGTAACCCGATGGATCCATAAATATTGCCGGAAATCCTGCAGGAATCCCGCCACTAACTACAGGACTATTCTCTATAGACGGCGCCGAACCAGTCCAGATATCCCGCTGCGATCGCGTCTCTTCCCGGATATCCTGCGGCTCACCTCGATTGAACGACCGCAGATGTCGTATTAAATACCGAACGAAGCCAAGGCGCTGTCAACTCTTTCATGCTCGGCTCCACACACGAGAATTCCTCTCCTCCAACTCTTCCTCCCGTCGCTGCTCATACGGAGCTCCGACCTGCTCTCGACTCCAAGCCCCGACCGAACTCCATCCCGATCCGAGTCCCCCCTCCAAGCCGAGCACCTGCCTCCACTCCAGCAGGCCGACGACTTCCCGATCTCCCTTCCTTCTGTTCGATCCCACACGAAATCCTCTTCTCAACCTTCCGTCGCTGCCTCCCAAGCCTCATAGAGAGAGAGAGAGTAAGAGAGAGAGAGAGAGAGAGAGAGAGAGAGAGAGAGAGAGAAAGAAAGCTTTCTTCCTTACCTCCTTCGGCCTCGACGCTTGCGACCTCCCCATCCCGCCGAACTCCTCCCTCTGCCGAACTCCAGAGCCGGCCGAACCCAACGACCGAGCTCCTACCTCCTCCGACCACCTTGCATTCCCCCGAGCCCTCTTCATCTGCTCCTTCGACGACTTCCTCCTGTCGAATCGGAAGGAACTACGGGAGCTTGCCGGCTGTGAAGGTAAATCCTCCCTTTCACGCATGGCTTTGGCCAAATCCCGTAAGCCATGGGAGTGGAGGGAGTTTTACATTTATTTATTATTATTTAATTATAATAATTTTAAATTAATTAAAAATAATATTTATTATATTTAATTTAATTTAATTATAATTAATTATCCTAATATTAATTAATTATTATTAATTATATTTAAATATAATTAATTAGTTATATTTAATTACTTTAATTATAATTAATTAATGAATGATTATAATCATTTATAATTAATTTAATTTAATTATGAATGATTATTTTATTTTAATTAATTAATTATTTATAATTATTTATATTAGATTAATTATATATTAAATATTTTTAATCATAATTAAATAATAATAGTTATAATTAATTATGATTAAGTTTAATTATAATGAATTTCTTTTTAATTAATTTTTCAAAAAAAAAAAAAAAAGAATTCTCTCGCCCCGATCTACAACACCGACGGTTGCAAAGGTATAAGCTCCTAAACTCTAAAGCTTTGAAAACCCAATCCCGGCGCTTGCAACGCGGCGAACGACCAACTCATGCACGCTTTTCTCTAGCGTGGTGAGAAGGGAATTCGTTGCGATGCTTGCGACGGGGCGGATAATCAAAACCCCATTTTCGGCGTTAGTGTCGGACCGGAAAACCAACTCATGCACGCTTTTCTCTAGCGTGGTGGGAAGGGAACCCGGTGCGACGCCTACGGCGAGACAGGGTAAATTATAAACTGCTTATTTTAAAACTGGTGCCCGAAAGCCCGTGCACGCTTTTCTCTAGTGTGTCGGGAGGCCTAGTTTTCCGTAGTTTTCCCCTAAACGAGGGAGACGTCGGAAGACTGCCAAAATTTTGGGTAAATGCAATTTATACTTGGGACAATTGGAGCTTTACTTGGACATTGATTGGAGCATCAAATGGACTTAATTCAAACTTAAACAATATAATAACTTCAAGTGCAAACGAAAGAAAAGAATGGCTCGAACTCAAGTGAACTACAGGGGACTTTTTGAACTTGAACTTGTGCATTCGGACTTGAACTCAACGAAACTACAAGAACAAGAACTTGAGCAAAGAATTAGATCAATGACTTGAATTTGTTCGGACCACAAAGAACTACGATTGAAACTTGAACTCAAACCAGAAAAACAGCAAAGGATTTGAGTTGGACTCAAACTGAATTGCATTTGAATTTGAAGATAAAATTTGGACTTGAATTCGAACTTAACATACAAGTTGATCATTTGGAACTATATTCATAACTTGAATCAAGTGAAAAAGACTTGAGCTTGCATTGGGGTTTGAACTCAAGAAGATCACAAGGAAGTTCTAGTATCATTGAATAACTTGAAGTTCAACTCTAAAATAAAACTTGCAATTTTGTAAAGTTCTTACTTCAAATGAAATCCAAGACAAGAACCAAATGACAACAATCAAGTTTCCCATAAAATTAAGAGTCCCCATGAAGATGCCAAGCAATAATGCAAAGATCTTCAAATAAGTAGCCCCCTCGATCATTTAAATGTATTCAAATCAATGTCATACATTCAAGCCAAGAACTCGCAAGTGGGGATTTGGTTGCAAATAAGAAGAAGATTGTGAAGCTATGATATGGGGGCTATTAAAACCTATGAGATCATTCACAAAATCAAACATGATTTGTCTCCAAGCAATAACTAGTAAGAATCATCATTTCAACTCAATGGTTATCGTACAAGAGCTCCAATAGATGATAATATCGAATGAGTTATGAATGTAGTGATACATTTACAAACAATACATGAAGGTATAACAACCTCTATACGAGGTTAAATTGCAAGCATATGTGTCAAATAACCAATGAGCTATAATGCACGCAATAGATAGCTCATAAAAGTGGCGATCATGCAAAATGCATAATGAAAGTGTTAATCCATGAAGAAAGGCTCATGGGTATTGTAAATCTACAAAAGGAGCTACTAACAAAGATATAAGTGAATGTAATAGATCATCAATCAACTTGAAGGCAGATAATGATGGGGGACAAAGATTTACAATATATATGGGCATTTACAAACAAATGTAGATGGCATTTCATGTATTCATTAGTCCATCTACGAATGACGACGAGCAGAATGCCAAAAGACTTCAACAAGTGCAAGCCCTACGGCTAATACAGGAGACTCGTTAGTGCATTACGATCCACCTACAAAAAAATCAATTAATAGTGCACGACAGTCTACCTGTACGAAGCAGCAAACAACTCCATTCAGAAGTTGCTACGCCACGCCACCGGATCTGCAACCTTCGTACAAGCAGATAGAAGGCGTCTATTCCAAGAATACCCCCGCACGTGCACAGTAGTTTGTATACACATAGGCATACTAAAAGGGGCAAATGTAATCAAATATCCGCATAGGCCCCGGCGAGCATGTTATTGGTACACACGTGACGTCTATACAGATCAATAGGAGTCGACAGGGTTCGAACCATTAAGCAAATATGTGGCTGTGACGACCAGAATATTTATTTTAATACATTCATATTAGGCCTTCAAGGCCTATAACAATGAGAATTCACTATCAAGGGCATAAAACCTACGAAACTCGATCCTTTGTCGACAGCTCGACAGAGTTGACAAGGTTCAGTCCATAAAAGGAAATGACCTCGAATACCCCGATGATGGCCATGTTGATTTCTTTTCTCAACCGGAGGGGTTCACAAATATTTTTCAAATGCCATTCCAAATACTCAAAATTCCACCCAAATATCCATTCAAAACCCAAAACTCCACAAAATAAAAAAATCCACAAATCCCAAAATTCCAAAAATATTTAAAATTTGAAATCCAACCATCAAATGCTTAAAGCAAAATCCATCCACCCTCCGCAACAGTTTGCCAAGATGGATAAATCTGAAAATTACTTCAACTCACAAAGAGCTAATGCCTAGTCGAAAATATCACTAGGATCCATTCTCAAACAATCTCTTGCCAGTAAGGACGTGGTACGTGTCCTCTAACCGGCAGTTTCGCTGCCAAATGGCACTGTAGGTAAACAGTTATGACCCGGGGCCCTCTGAACCGAGTAGTTTTGCCGCCAAATGGCACCACAGATAGCGGTTATGGCCAGAGCCAATACGCTCCTTAATGACGTTAAATCCTTGAGATATGAATCAATAGGATATGATTGATTGGGCACAAAGCCCTCTGTTAGCTAATGTGGATTCAAATTTGTCCCCTTAGACAAGCATCCAACCCCGGTCTACAAGGTCTCCTTGGACGAAGCAACCCATGGCTGCCGACAAGGATCCTTCTGTCAGGTTGGGTCGACTACCTCCTCTGACTAAGTAGACCAGGGACCACGATGACCCGGGACGACAGAACCATGGGATCTTGATCGGGTCCATCATCCATTCCCCCACCATCCGCTTTAAGTGTGAGATGGTGCAATTTCTATTTTGAATATCAAAATTTTCAAATTCCCAACTATTTTCAAACTTTTCAAACCTTTCCAAATACTCAAATCCAAACCCAATTTCCAATTTTCATATCCATTGCTGCTACTGTATGCCAGATAACACGTATCTTTATACATATCTGATTGACGACTAGCCTTAATCGAAAGTTCTCTCTCGTGATCGGGAGGGGTAATTAACTATAGGGGCTTGCGCCTATAGGAAACCAGAACTCAGATCATAAAGTCCTCACCAAATGAGGGTGAAATCTCTGGGTAGTGTCTTATCTACAAACCCATTTGCCTTCCAAAATTTTCCCCGGAACTTATCAGTTAAAACTTCCTCGCCAAATAAAAATCAAAGCGAGCGGAGGCCGGGGCCGAATTTTCGGAGCCCACAGCTATTTGCGATGCGAAGAACTTAGCATTTAATGATTTATATAATAGATTAGATACTAAGGATGGAGCAAGATATATGTATAAGCTAGTCAAACAAAGGGATAGGAGTAGTAATGATTTAGTTCAAATGAAGTGTATTAAGGATGAATATAAAAAAGTACTTTTCTTAGAAGATGATATTCAACAAAGGTGGATGAGATATTTTGCTAAACTTTTTAATGAAGAATGTGAAAATACGATTGACTTTAGTGACTTTAGCACCCTAAATGAAAATAATTTTTTTTCTTTTATTGGCGTATTAGTGAAATCAAAGTTAGAGAGGTTTTAAAGAAAATGAAGTGTGGAAAAGCTGTTGGACCTGATGATATTCCAATAGAGATGTGGAAATGCTTAGGAGATGAAGGAATTTCTTGGCTTACTAAACTTTTTAATAATGTTTTGAAGACTAAAAAGATGCCAGATGAGTGGAGAATGAGTGTGTTAATTCCTATTTTTAAGAATAAATGTGATGCACAGGAGTTTGCGAATTATAGAGGAATTAAGTTAATGTGTCATACTTTAAAACTATGGGAGTGAGTTATGGAATGTAGGTTGCGGCGTTATACTAATGTTTCTTAAAATCAATTTGGATTCATATCAGGTAGGTCTACTATAGAAACCATACATTTATTGAGAGGTTTGATGAAGAAATATAGAGAGAATAAGGAGATCTACATATAATATTCATTGATTCAGAGAAAGCATATGATAAAGTTCCAAGAGAAGTGCTATGAAGAGTTCTTAAAAAGAAAGGAGTAAATAATGATTATATTAAAATCATTAAAGATATGTATGTAGGAGCAATTACTTGTGTTCAAACACAAGGTTGCTTGACCAAGTATTTTCCTATTTCGGTTGGATTACATCAAGGATCAGCCTTAAGTCCATACATTTTTGCTTTAGTTATGAATGTTCTCATTAGACATTTGCAAGAGGATGTACCTTGGTTTATGCTTTTTGCTGATGAAATTTTTCTTGTTGATAAGACTAGAGAGGGAGTTGAAGGTAAACTTGAATTATGGAGGTCAATCTTATAGTCTAAAGGTTTTTGCTTGTGTAGATCTAAAATTGAATATATAGAGTGTAATTTTAGTAGCAATAGACCTAGTGAGGGGATTGTGAATTTGGGCGATCAAGTTATTAATAAGAGTACACGTTTTAGATATCTTGGATCTATTGTTCACAGTGACGGTGAAATAGATGTGGATATTATCAGCAGAAGTCAAGTTGGATGGTTGAAGTGGAGGAATACATCTGTCTTGTTGTGCGATACAAAAGTACCCCCTCAAACTTAATGGAAAATTCTATAAGATGGTGGTGGACCTGCAATGCCTTATGGTGCCGAATGTTGGCCATTAAAAGAGAAGCATAATATTAAGTTAAGTGTTGCAGAGATGAGGATGCTTAGGTGGATGAGTGACTTTACCCTTAGAGATAGGATACGAAATGTGCATATACGTGAAAAGGTTGGAGTAGCTCCAGTGGATGATAAGATTAGAGAGAGACACCTTAGATGGTTTGGTCACAATAAACGGAGGCCTTTCGACGACCTGTTTAGAAAAGTTGAGGTTTTAGATTTGACTTATGTTAAGAAAGTAGAGGTAGAGCTAAAAAGTCTTGGTTAGAAAATATTAGAAATGATCTTTCTTTATTAGATTTAAATGCGAATTTAACTTTTAACAGGACATAATGGCGAAAAAGGATTCATGTAGCCGACCCCACGCAGTGGGATAAAGGCTTGATGTTTTTGTTGTTGTATTTATGTCTTCATCTTAGTTAAGATCTTATTTTCTTTATTTTTTAATGCATCTAATTTGATTAGACTCTAAATTTCTATACCTTGCCTAACATATTGGTTACGTACCCTAACCATAAAGGCATATATATATATATATATATATATATATATATATATATATATATATATATATATATATATATATATATATATATATATATATATATATATATATATATATATATATATATATATATATATATATTAAGGAGAGAGACGGGCCAAATCCCTTCCTTGATGAGGAATGCCTTGACTAGCTAAGCATGGCTTCCCTTTTGTTATTCTATTCTTTTTATATTTCTTATTGAAACTTTTTGTGTTGCCATCTAAGTCACTTGCTTGTAACCTTTTTTGTGCCCGCTTTTATAGCCTCTTGTATTGCCTCATTAATCTACTTGATATTTGTGTTGCATAGTTTTGAATGTTCCCTTTGGTGTTAGTTTTTGTAACGTGTTTGGGATATAACTGGATTAATGTGTTTGCATTGTCCCATTGTTTCTTAACATAATTAATGCAAATAATTTGCTAATTCAACGTAGCCATCTATTTATAATGGAGTAAAATCTCAAAATAGTCTCATGATTATTAATAAATGTCCAAATTAGTTCTAGACTTTTATAATAACCCAATATAGTCACTTGACTATTAGAAAATGTCCCAATTTGATTTCTATGTTAAAAGTAGCAGTTGAAATTAACCTCAAAGTTAAATATGTGGGCATTTTGGGTATAGGGTTTATGTAAGATTATATTATTATTTTATATATTTTATCATTTGTCATATTAAAAATAAATACAAAAATCATAATAGAAATTAACCAACTAAATAACAAGAATGAATAATTAATAATTGTGGATAACTTTTATTATGATTTTTTTTATTTTAATATGATAAATGATAAAATATATAAAAATAATAATATAATCTCACACATACCCTAATATCCAAAATATCATATTTAACGATTAGGTTTAACTTTAACTGTTTCTTTTGGCAGTGAGATCAAATTGAGATATTTCTACTAGTCGTGGGACTATATCGGGTCATTATAAAAGTCAGATACTAAATTGAGCATTTACTAATAGTGGGGGACTATTTTAAATTTTTACTCATTTATAATTTAACCCAAATTGTTTGAGTTTCTTCTGGATCATTCTCATAACAATTGAGTTATGTTTTGGGATGTGACTAGGTGATATTCTAGCTAACCGTTTCTCATTTACCGTCGTAATTTAGGTAGATCTTGGTGCATCTTTTTTTTGGAACTCCCAAGCACTAGCAAAAGTTGACTGGGATTATTTTATGAATTCTTGACATAGATTTTGTAATCTTCTATCACATAACATAATCTCCTTGCATATAATTACCTGGCTACATCCGTAAATCTATATATGGAGCTGAGATTTTAGTGGAACTAGATAAACTTCTTAAACAGTTATATAATTTGACTAATGTGGATAGGATTAGTAGATGATAGGGGATGCTTTTTTAAAGTTATATAATATGTGTGAACTGGCATTAGACTTTGATTATTCTGCTGAACTCATTTAAAAGAACAAAACGTTGGTTACATATGTAATTTAAAGCAACAGTAAAATATGTGAAGATTTCATTTTTACTGAGCCAGCACAACTTGCATTCTGTGAACATGCTTCAACATTCATCCGTGCAGGTCCGCGCCATTCTGTTGGATCCTTCCTGCTCTGGATCTGGAACCTCTGCTGAAAGATTAGATCATCTACTCCCATCATATTCAACAGGTTGAAGTCACTATCCATTTTCATGTTTCATCTCAGCAATTTCTATTTGTTTTTCACTTGCTTGTCTTTGTTGTGTGGCGTGCATGCTGTCATGCCTCTGTTTAGCTTATCAGCCTAGGTTTTCCACTATTTAGGATGAATTACAGCTTTACCTGGCATACATGACCATTGCTAGCACAATTTTATGTATTAGGATTGCGATCTCCTTAGATGCTGCCAATGCTTGATCTCATACTAAGGTTTCGTTTGGGACGGCTTTCTTACTGCTTCTTAAAGCAGCTTTTTAGTTTAAAAATTAAAAATTTTAAACTAGAAAGCTGCTTTAAGAAGCAATAAAAAAGCCGTACCAAACAAAGCCTTAGTTGGCACGGATTTTGTTAACAGGGTTTGATCTTAAGGTTAATTTTTATTCCAAGTCTATCAGAACATGAAGCATATAATCACACAAGCGTAAAATTGTGATAAAAAAACTATTGATTGCACTTTCACGAGAATAAGTTTATGTTGTTCATTATCAAAGCAGTGGACTTAGTTATTGTTCGAAGCTTACACATGTGCATGTGATTATATTACATATTCGTCTACTTGTCTCCTACTGGATTGTAAAATCACCCTTAATCATTCGAGGCTGTAATGTGCAAATTTATGGATATACACTTATTATTTATACTGCTATTAAAAGGCCTTTGACACCACGTAAAAATCATTACCATTCATTCATTTTAGACCTTAAAAAATTTAATCATGTATTTACTACTAAAATAAATGAATTGGCCACAATTTTCTGTAAAGATAAGTAATGGCACGTATTTTTTTTATTTTTCGTACAGAATCTCTGAATATTTCAGTTAACTAAGAATTTACTAGAACTTTAAGTTTAAAATAAAAGGAAACATTTACATTTTAAGATATGTTTAATTTGAATAATTTAGAATTATTTAATGCTCGATTTATAATTTTTAAATACCTTATTTCTTTGATAAGTTTAAAATTAAGAAAGTTTTGATGTTTTAAATAACTAATATAATTAATTTTTAATTTGTTTAATTTCAATGATTTAGACTGATGTCATATTTGATTTACAATTTCTGTAATTTAAGGCATATTTTAAATTTTTTAATAATAAAAAAAATTGTATTATATATATATATATATATATATCTTACTAAAATTCCTAAATTTTAAACAAAATAATATTTTTTTTATAAATTAATAAATATATATAATTCTGTACGGAATTTTTAATTTGCCATCTTGTAATGTTTCTGTTATACTAATAACGGTTGATTTGCAGCAATACATATGTTATTTTTATTGCTCAATATTCTAATTTAATATAAATGAGTTCTGTCATGCATAGAATCTCTTAGTGACCATCGATTTACTCATTTTTTTAATATCATTCTAATAAATGTTTGTTGGTTTTAATAATATGGATTTTTTTTTGCTGTTTAATATCTCAATTTAATAAAAATGAACCCCTTTTCATTTCTAATGTAATTTAAGCGTTTCTTTTAAAACAATCCTTTCTAATGAATTAGTGTTCATTTTATATCAATTAAGATTCTCTATTTAATAAATATAATATATAATTTAACAGAACATTCAACTTATAATAAGATTTAATATTTAAAATTAAAATATTGATCACATCCAGTTTGGGTACGGGAACTCTGCTAGTTATGGTTAAAAAGCGCTATCCTCTTATTATTTGTTTGTGCTGCCGAGACTGGCTATCTCTTGTTCTAATTTAAGTAATCTCACATCATGAATGATTGGTTTTAGTTGATTTAATTTCTTGACTAAATCGTTGCCTTTGAAATGAAATTCAGCTATATGGTTAGTTCAGAAGTTAATTTGAATTTGATGAATGCGAAAATTCTAGTACATTGACAAATATTGTTGATTAGCATGATAGTATTGGACATTCATTAAAATTATGGGAGAGTAATTGATCATAGGTTACTATGTGATGCTAATGTTTTTTAAAATCAATTTGGATTCATGCTGGGTAGGTTACTATGGAAGCTATACATTTATTGAAAGGTTTGATGGAGAAGTATAGAGAGAATAAGAATGATCTACATATGATATTTCTTTATTTAGAGAAAGCATATTGGAAAGTTTTAAGAGAAGTGCTCTAGAGAATTCTAGAAAAGAAAAGAGTTAATAATGCTTATATTTAAGTCATTAAAGATATGTATGTAGGAGATATTACTTGTGTTCAAACACAAAGTGGTTTGACCAAGTTTTTTTCTATTTCAGTTGGATTACATCAAGATCAATTTTAAGTCCATATCTTTTTGCTTTAGTCATGGATGCTCGTACTGGAAATTTGCAAGAAGATGTACCCTAGTGTATGCTTTTTGCTAATGGTATTCTTTTTGTGGATAAGATTAGAGAGGGAGTTGAAGGAGAACTTGAATTATATAGGTCAATCTTAGAGTCTAAAGGTTTTCGTTTGAGTAGATCTAAAACCGAATACATTGAGTGTAATTTTAGTAGAAATAGATCTAGTGGGAGAATTTCTACTTTGGACGATCAAGTCATTAAAGAGAGTACACATTTTAGATATCTCGGGTCTATTGTTCAAAGTGATGGTGAAATAGAATAGTATATTATTAATAGAATTTAAGTTGGATGGTTGAAGTGGAGGAATGGGTCAGGCTTATTGTGTGATAGAAAAGTACCTCCCAAACTTAAGAGAAAATGCGTTAAGATAGTGGTGAGACCTACAATGCTTTATGTCGTAGAATATTGGCTATTAAAAATAAGCTTAAAATTAGGTTAACTGTTGCAGAGATGAGATATTCATGTGGATAAATATATTTACTTTTAGAGATAGAATGTGAAAGGAGTATGTACGTGAAAAGGTTGGAGTAGCCTCAGTGATAGATATGATTAGAGTGTGTCACTTTAGAGATGGTTTGGTCACATAAAATGTCGGCCTTTTGATGACCCGGTCAGGAGAGTAGGTGTATTAGGTTTGGTTTATGTTAAGAAAGGTAGATGTAGGCCTAAAAAGATTTTGTTAGAAAGTATTAAAAAATGACCTTCTTTAATTAGATTTAAATGAGAATTGACTCTTGATAGGACACAATGGAGAAAAATGATTCATGTACTCGACCGCACATAATGGAATAAAAGCTCGATGTTGTTGTTGTTGTTGTAGTATGATAGTATTAGACATGTAGTGATATGGACAAAAGGAATCTGATGTGAAACATATATTAGATGCATGAATTGTTTGGGATTAATAAGTATTGACAAGCTTACCAATTATAAAATTAACGTTTCACAAGAGCTGATTTTAAGATTTTCTTAGTTGGTGATTAGACAATACATGTGATGTAGAACTATATGCGAATTTGAAGATTTGCACAAAATATTTAAGAGCAATTTTGGATTCTCGTTATAAGTGATTAAAACAACAAAATAAAACTAATGAATGGTCACTTTCGTTTAGGCCAAACTACACAAAATGCTAAGCGGCGTCAAAACACGTAGGAAAATCAAAGTAGTGCATGCGAGGTAGCTTCCAACATAATCCTTGTTTAACAATGAGATCTAAAAGCAATGAAGTAACAAATCCTATGAATACTAGTGGATGGCAGTAAGTAGACACAATTTCTTGTTTTGAACAAACTCTCACGAAGAACTTGGAATTCGAAAGTAGAAGAATCAAGGAAGAAAAGGATCACCTTCACGGAGAGACGTCGTAGAAATCCCACGTACCTTCCAATGATTGTTCCGTCCAAGGCTAGGCAAAGTTTTATCGAAGAAACGTCGTGAGATGTAAGGTTAAACTTCAAGCTCCGGATTGATCTTCCATCATCAATCGAAGTAGGAGCTATGCCTTGAGAGGAGGGTGAAAAGAGAAAGAGAGAGGGGCGGTGGAGAGAGGGTGGCCGGCGGGTTATGAGGGAGGGGGAGGCGGCTAGGGTTAGGGGAGGCTAGGTTAGGTGGAATAGAATTTGTCTAATTCCCAAATCTCAAATTATTTTCAGATTTAAGTAAAATTGGAGGGAAAAGTCATAGATTTTGAATTTCAAACATCATGCATTAACACCCCTTAATGGAGCATTAAAGGAGAGGGGCCCATTAATGGGGCCGGCGGCATAGAGAGGGGGAGAGGGATTAGGGGAAAAGTAATTATGTGTTTCCTAATCCACTCCGATTAATTGATGATGAAAATTTCAAATCCGCTCAAATTCAAATTTGAATTTGAAACGTCATTGAAACTTTCCTAATTTGGCGTCGGGCAAATTTGGAAACTTCCACAATGAATTTCAAAATTTGAAAACTCGTAGGGAAGACGAGATGGGGCCGGCGATTGACAAGGAATGGTGGTGGATGAAAGGGATGCCGGCGGCTAAGAGGAGGGCCGGCGGGATGAAGGTGGGGTTCGGTTTGGCGTGATGGCGGGGTAAGGTTTGGGGAGGGAAAGATTATGAGGTGGTGATTGGTGGTGGGGATAACCGGCGGCGGGTGTGGGAGTAGAATGGAAAGAGGGGATGAGGAGAACCAAGAGCCACCGACGGTGACTATTGGGTACGACGGGTGGCCTCTCCTAGGCTCCACCAAGCTCTCAAACTCTCTCTCTCTCTCTCAAGCCTTCACAAAAGCTCCAAGAAGAAGAAAATGCAGGGAATTTTATTTCATTCATTCATTAACCATCACAAGTACAAGAAAAGGGCTATAAATAGCCTACTACAAAGACACAACATAAAAGACTAAAATACCCTCGAGGGGCTACAAGACTCAATCCCTCAAGCAAGGGTAAAAAGGGAAAAGTGCAGAAATAAAAATACATCAAAATAAAATGATCATACTAAAATAAAAAATACATCAGGTAAATCGTAGCCGTAGATCTACGGCCACGTCGACGGTAGACTTTCCAATTGATGTCCCCATCAACATGTGGTTACAAATAGGGTAGGAGAATACACTAAATACATATTTGTAAACTAACAGAATTCCCACAATTAACAACTAAAACAGTCACAATGAAATTCTTTCACTCACACTCTTTGAGAATTTCAGCGGGAGAAAACTTGACACAATATTAATGATGTTACTAAGAAGCAAGCACTTAAAGTTTTGTTCAAGGGTTACCCGGGAAAGAGGTGACAAGTGGACAGTGGGAGAGTTGCCACTAAACGGGAAGACATCACTGATCAATGGCAGTTGCAAGGGAGAAGAGAACCTGATCAACTTATTCCTCGATAGTATGGTCGTTCTCAAAGTCGATGTCGAAGAAAGGAGAATAAAGCACATCCACTAGGCCTTGATCATAAAAAATGAATCCATGATTCAAATTGGGACCAGCCATTCATGGAGGAAGGGAAAAAGGGATGGCTACTTGGAGGTAAATAAGTGTGTAGGAGTGGGCAATGGCTTTGGGAATTAATGGAGAGTAGAGTGAACAACAATAGGGGAGATTAATGGGGGTTGGGAAGGGGAGAAGGCAGAAGCTATGGTATTGGGAAAGGCTTTAATTAAGTGGAGTTAATGAGGATTGGGAAGGGGAAAAGGTAGCAACTAGGGAATAGGAAAGACTTTAATTAAATGAAGTTAATGAGGGTTGGGAAGGGGAAAAGGAAGCAACTATGGGAATGAGAAAAGCTTTAATTAATTGGAGTTAATAATTTGGGAGGGTGGAGGGAATACCAAGAGGCAAGGGGGAAGGTTGGCTGGCCAAGGGAAAGCAGCAAGGAGTTTGGTTGGCTGTTCGGAAGAGGGAGGCAGGCTCGGTTGGCTGTGTGGAGGGGAAGGAAAGGAGTCAGCCCACTTTTTGAAGGGTGGGAAGGCTCGGTGGTTGCTTGGGAAGGATTGGAATATTCGGTTGGCTGTTTTGAAGGTTGGAGTGCTTGGTGGGCTGTTTGGAAGGAGGATGGGGGTGAGAGAGGAGATAGGATAAAGCCAAGAACATTGCCACGACAATGGTTGTTGGGTGTTTCTTTGCCATACTCCTAGGAACTTCACTCTTCTCTCAAGAAGACTTAAACACACACATAACTCAGAAAAAATTGAAGTCTCATTCATCATAATTATCATATCCATAGAATAGCCCAGGGCCTCAATATATAGACCTCAAAACAAGAAGACTCAAAAGACTAAAAAGCCCCTTGGGCTACAACACACAAATAATTCAACATAAGAGTAAAATGGGAAAGTCTCTCAACATAACATGAAATAAGAAAATGAAATACATGAAATAAATCATAAATAAAGGCTCCTAATCATAGTTGTTGATCTACAACTCTTGTGATAGACGTGCCAAGATTTCCTATTGATGTCCTCATCAGAATCTATTTAATCTTCTATTTTCTTCATTTCTTGAAACTTCAACTTCAAGCATTTAATACTCAGGAAAATTATGTGCTAATAAGTATTAATATGTGCTCACTGTTTGATGGTCATCCCTGCTTTTAAGGATTTCTCTTTCATTTGACACTGTCATCCTTGGATGTGATAGATCATCAAGATGAGGCTGCTGCCAATGGTCCCCGGGTGAGGAAGCTTGCAGCTTTTCAAAAGAAGGCTCTTGCTCATGCATTATCCTGTATGTTCCCAAAAGGCCCATGCTGAACTTTATTTCTATGAATCTTGTGGTTATTTTATAGATATTGCCTGGAAACTTGTTATTAATTTATTTCTTATTATTCTTTCTTTACCCATGCTGTACATGTCTTTATTTGTTTTTTTAACTTCGTAATTTTAAGAATATTATGCCAAAAGTATCTCTAGATTCCGCCATACTGGTGCAGAAAGGTGGGCAGCTGGAGTGCAACTTCTCCATGCTATTTCTTTATCCACCATTACGAGGCATCTTGTTTAAGATCTGTTTGAAATTTTCTTTTCACACCTACATATTTAAATTGGATAGGTGGAAGAAAATGATGAAAAAAAAAAAGAATTACAGAAAACCTTGTAACATGCCCTAAAGCTACTCTGGTACGCAACCTTAGTTTCTTGGTACAGTATCTAGGGGGAAAGAGTCATCAGGCATGCAACTAGTAGAGAATGATCAATAACTGCAGGAACCCTTTACTGAAAGAGAAACTTTAATTCTTAATTATGTGATCATGGCTATTATTTACATTAGTAGACCTTATTCCTAATAACAAAACTACCTGAAAATAAAGAAGCAAAATTTTTTAAATTACTTTAATGACAAAGTGACATTAATCCTAGTCGTTTATCATAACCGAACAAATAACATAAAAAAACTGAATAACTAACATACATACAAGAACCATAAGATTCAATGAGACAATGGCCAAGACATACTAAACACAGACGTAAGCTTGATAGTTGAAGATGATCTAAATTGACCTGAGGGTCCAAATTGGCTATCAGACAAGCGAAAGAGTAGGATGAGGGGTAAGGAAGGAGATATGGGAATTTGAACGCTGCCTCGTGATGTGTGCATATGATTTGAAAATATTCAGATTTGATTATTTTACCCGCCTACACAATCTTTGCACAAATTTTGAGATGTTGCACATCAAAATTAGAGATTGTCTCATTAAACTCATGTAAGCGTCAAAAATATCCTAATTTTTTATTTTTTGCACTCATGCTTTGCAATTTATAAAATTTTTTATTTAACAATTGTCATTTGTCCGTTTAATGTTAAAGATGATTATGTTTTTATGATGTGGATATCACTGGAGCTTACTTCTCCCCTATAAATTTGGAGGGGAGATCGTCTATTTCTCACATCTCTTGGGTTCAATTGAGTTTATTGGTTTGAGTCTTTTAGAGCTTTTGATAGTAGTAGTTGAGCTTTATTCATGTTCTTCGTGAGCTTGCAAGTTTGCATGATTCCTATTAGTTATGTATTTTTCATTTATTAGTATGTAATATTTTGTTCTCCTAGAGCTGCATTCATTACATTTTAAGTATTTAACTTTGTGTTTCTCATTTCATTTAGACGCATTTTGCTAGTTTTAAGTTCCTGGTGTGCACTTTTTAGCATGTGTTAAATCAAAATTCTGATAGCCTCTCGATATATTCCTCGCTTAGGGAGAATCTATGGGGAGTTTGAGCTTGCCCACCTTGTCTAAAAAGGCTTATGTGGTCGGTGTCCTACAAAACCACATCCAAAATTCTTAAAATTTCATTGCGCTAAGAAAGGCACGTTATAGGATACTTACACGATAATTTGCATCAAGTAAATTTCTCGATCGCACTACAAAAGTTGCTAATGAGCTTTCTCTTGCCACGCTAAGAGAATCATTTATGGGACTCCAGTCACTGTGCTAAACGCATCGCAAATGGGGTTGGTTGACAAGCTTCCTCCTGCCACGCTAAGAAAAGCACGTACGAGGCTGCACTCGCTATGCCAAATGCATTGCCAACGGGTTCACCCGCGACATCGCAAATGTCATTGACGAGTTTTCTCCCTCTATGCTAAGAAAAATGTATACATGGCTCCACTCGCCGCACCAAATGCGTCGCCTATTGGTTTCATCCGGGATGTTGCTAATGAACTTTTTTCCACTATGCTAAGAAAAATGTGTATGGAGCTACACTCACCATACCAAATATGTCGCCAATGGATTTTGTAGGTTTACTAATTGCATTGCAAATGTCATTGATGATTTTCCTTTAGTTATGTTAAAAAAGCGTGTACAAGACTCCTAAAAAAACTCATCACAAATGAGATTTTGAGGCTTTTTGAGTTATTGTGTTTTATACCAACATGCACGAAGATGTTCACAGTCTTCGGCTACGGGATGAAGTAGAAACCAAGCGCAATACAATTTTTTGACCTTTTTTATTTTTTTAGAGAGATATTTAAGGTTCTCCCTCTTTTTAGAAAGAAAGAGAGGATGGTAGTGAGAGATTTGAATTTTCTCTTTGTTTAGAGAGAGGAGAGATTTAGCGAGAGAAATTTTTTTGGGAAGAGGTCTATGTTTAGAGAAAGGAGAGTTTAGAGAGAATCTCTCTCTTTTGAGAGAGAGAGAGAGAGAGAGAGAGAGAGTGGTTTCTCTCTTTGTTTAGAGATAGAAGGAGAGGGGAGAGAATAGAGAGCGAGGTGTGAGAGGAAAAGGGAACGAGGAACAAAGAGGGAAGAAAGAGAAGTGAGGAGAGGGTGGAGAGGGGGTAGAAGAGACAAGAAAGAAGAAGAAGAAGAAGAAGAATAGAGAAGAGGAATAAGAAATAAGAGGGAGAGGAAGAGGAAACTTGCGGCGGCCAAAGCAGCGGTCATGGGGTCGAGTAGATGAATAGGACAAGTGTATGGGCTGCAAGTGGGCGGTTGCACAAGTGAAAGGCGGCCACATCTTCCTGAGCCTTCAAGGAAGGCATTGCACGAGGGGTGCATGTGGTCGTGGAGTTGATTGTGTTGGAGATGAGGGAGCTATGTGCTGGTGGTCGGGCTGTCACATTGTGCTTGGTGTTGCTGGTAGCAAGAGGGAGGAGAGGATTAGTTGGGGAGTTGTACGGGGAAGATAAGAGTTGACTGAGTATTGAGTTCTGAGGGAAAATATGTGGGGTTAAGTTAGGTTTTTAGTTAATTTTTTTTTCATTTTTTTATAATAAAATAAAAAAATAATAAAAAAGACAAACTTGCCCTTTTGTTGCACCAATAAGATAGGGTACAAGTGTAAACTAAGATTCCAAATTTAATTTTTTTTATTTTAAAATTATTTATTATTAGTATTGTTTAATAATTTAAATATTAAAAATATTTATTTTGAATTAGAACTTTAAATGTTTTATAAAATTTTTAAAAAGATATTCACTGGCGGATCCCCGGTCACGTGAGGGTGGGCAAATGCCCACCCTGAAAAAAAATTTTATTTAGCAAAGGGGCATTTTCGGGTTTTTACCCCTCAAAAAAACTATTTTCCCTAAATTAATCAATCCTGTCACAGTTTTGCCCATCACGCGCAGTTCAGCTTGTTCGCATGACGGCAAGAGGTCTTCGAGACTTCAACTCTTCGCATTTGCAGTACCCTCTCGTTCGCAGTCACAGCCCTCTCGTTCGCAAGTGTTGCCTTCCCGGCTTCGCAAGAGGTCGCCGCAGCCTACTCATTCGCTGCCACAGCCTGTCTTCGCGAATCTCATTGTTTCCCATCGCGAATCTCCCTGTTTCTAGTTTTCCAGGTTCGCAGCCCCCTTCTGGCATTATTGAAAGTAAAAAAACCTCCTTACCAATCCACTTGCTCTATTTCTTGCTTGATGCTTTGATGCTTCTCTTTTTTTCCTTCTCTGCATATTGTTCTTGTTTCTCTTTTTTACTTATATGCATATTGAAAAAATTATGGTAGTTCTTGTAGTTGGAAGGATTTTGCATTCCGTAATGTACTTATATTCAATATTTGTTTTTTTGTATAGTTGAATAGTTGTACAGTTGTTGTTAATTGAGTGAAAGCTTTTATTTTTTCTCTGTTTTGGAGGAGAATCAATGAATCATGATATCAATTTTCTTGATATTTGATTGCGCTCGCTGTGTTGGCTTTTTAAAATGGCTTTGTAGTTTCTATTATATGTTCTAGCAGATTTTTGTGGTTTTTGGTGTTGCAAGTTATAAAATAATAACTTGGTTCTATAAACTGATTATCTGTGCTATCTTCTTGCTTTGATTATAGGTTTGTTGTTTATTATTTTTAGCCATTTTTATTCCTGTTAATCGAAGACGATGTCAACACAAATAGAAGATTTGAGATAAATCCTTTTGTAGTATCTTTTTTTGTATGAAATTTAGCTAAGTGCTGACATTAGAACGTTAATTGATATAGAATTCAGAAAATAATGTTGAATTTGCGTTGATCTGAATTGATGAAAACATCATTTCTCTATTTATTTGTTTTATGGTTTGACCTTCAAATGTATATGTAAATCATTGTACAACATTGACATGATTAAAATTAAATATTTATGTAAAATCATTGTAGAGCATTACATTTCATTCTTTGAATTTTCAGTTAGGTTTTAGACAAATGGAACGATTCTTGAAATGAAAAGAATGTGTCGAGGTTGATATTAACAATCTTCCTGCCGACCCTGGTCTTCGACCTTCAATATGGAGTTATGATGTGAATGATCATGATAAAGTTCGTAGAGCTTATTTATTGAAGGGATCGTATCAACCAAAGAATCATCATTTCCCTCAAATAATGATAGGAACTATTGCTCGTAGATTTAACTCAAAATGGTTTGAAGAATATCCTGATTGGATAGAATATAGTGTACAAAAAGATATTTTTTTGTCCTTATTACTACTTGTTTAAGCCTCAAGAGCAAGTTGATGGCGACACATTCGTTGGTGAGGTATTTAAGAACTAGAACAGAAAAGAGAAGCTATTGGGTTATGTTGGAGAACGCAACAGTGCACACAACAAGGCAAGACAGAAATGTGAGGCTTTAATGAAGCTTCAAGAAAAGAGTATTCCCACGATGTGTCTATGAAAGAACAGTTAACTGCTGCAGTCAGATACATGGACAAGTTGGGCCAAGTAATTGAGAGGTTCATTAGTATTAGTCATATATCTTCCACAAATGCAGTAGCTCTCAAGGCATCAGTTAAAACTCTTCTTGCAAAATATTCATTAAGTATATATAGAATACGGGGTCAAGGTTACGATAGAGTATCTAATATGCAGGATGAGTTTGGTGGTTTGAAAGCACTCATTCTAAAAGATAATCCTCATGCATTTTATATTCATTGTTTTGCTTATCAACTCCAATTATGTTTGATGGTTGTTGCAAAAAATCATCGGGAAGTCAATCATTTATTTGAGATCACTTCAAGAATTGTTAATACTGTTGCAGCTTCATGCCAGAGATATGATACTTTGAAAGCTATTCAGTGTGATGAAATAGTTTTTCATTTAAGCAGTGGAGACTTAATTAGTGGTTGAGGTATGAACCAAGAAACTAATTTGCATCGTGCTGGTGACACTCGTTGGAGTTCGCATTTTCAAATATTAATCAGTCTAACAAAAATGTATGCTTCTGTACTCAAAGTGCTTGAAATTGTCAATGAAGAGGGGGTACATGATCAACAATCAGTTGAAGCTGGTGTTTTAATACATGTCATGAAATCTTTTGACTTTGTCTTGACACTGCATTTAATGATTGATATTTTAGGAATTACGAATGAGTTATCACAAACATTATAAATAAAGTGTCAAGTTATTATAAATGCAATGAAATTGGTACAAGTGTCCAAACAACGATTACAAATGCTGAGGGAAGATGGATGGGAGCCTTTACTTGAAGAGATATCACGTTTTTGTAATGTTTTTGAAATTAAAGTTTCAAATATTGATTCAAAATTCAAGGCTCGTGGACGGTCAGTAGGAAAAGGTGTAGGAATAACTAACTTTTATCATTATCGAGGTTATTTATTCTACACTGGTGTTGATATGCAACTTCAAGAACTGAATAACCGATTTTCTGAAACTAGTACCGAGTTACTTCTTTGTGTGACATGTTTGAATCCGAGTAATATGTTCTCTGATTATGATAAGAGAAAGTTAATTCGTCTTGCAGAGTTATATCTATAAGATTTCTCTATGGTTGATCTTGCGTCTCTTGAACATCAGTTATCTATTTATATTATTGATATGCGTAATAGCGATTAGTTTATATCTTTGACTAGCATTGTTGCTCTTGCAAAACAGATTGTAAATAAAAATATTGTATATCCCTTGGTTTATAAACTTATTATTCTAGCACTGACTTTACTAGTTGTTACTGTTATTATTGGGAGAGTATTTTCTACAATGAATATTATTAAGCATCGGCTGCATAGCAAAATGGGAGATGTCTGACTCAATGACAGTCTAGTGTCATATATTGAGAAAGAATTATTTGATTCTGTTTCAAATGAAGTTATCATGCAACATTATCAAAAAATGCAAAGTTTGTAATTTTTTTTATTTCATAAATTATATTGAAATACAAGGTTGTACTTAGAATTTTGCTAATGAAATATATATAATTTTTAGTATTTACTTTTTTATATATTGAATTTTGCCTACCCTAAAAAAAAGGTTGGATCCTCCCCTAAAGATATTTATTTGTAATGCACAATTCGCTCGCTTAATTTTCTTCACGCACTCTTGTCAAATTTCATCCTCGTTTCATTGGACTTTTTGATATTTTTTCACGTGTGGGCACTCGGGCAATATGGGTATCAATTTCTAGTATTTTCGATGCCCCGGATAAATTGGCGTGGTCCATTTCACCAAATTTCGCGGTCATAGTTTGTTGTTTACGTCTGCATTTGCTCGAATTGTAGCCAAGGTCATGCATGAGTAATTTTATTGTTTTGACCCGATGGCTTGATCGTTTCAAGAATGGAGGATGTTTCAGATGATTTTGTGCAACATCAAGGCATGTCGAACTTGTTTCGTGCACCGTTGCGTGGTTGACTATTATTCTCGTTGGACATGTTCAAATTGATTTTGAAGTCCATATTAGGGGTCCAAAACTATATTCACTCATTTCTTGGAATACTTCTTCCATCGCTCATTTCTTGGCTTCATTCTTAGCTAATACTAGTAAGCTTTTTAGATGTTCTATCGAAGTTGTATTAACAGTTTAACACTACCCAGTTAATTCAACTGTAAGAATTAGAATACCATAAATTGGCATCTGATTGCCTTCTGCAAACTTTACAGTTCCAGCAGTTGAAAGAGTTGTCTACAGCACATGTTCCATCCATCAAACCGAGAACGAAGATGTCGTCGAGTCTGTTCTTCCATTAGCCACCTCGCTCGGCTTCGAACTGGCAACCCCTTTCCCTCAGTGGCCTCTACGTGGCCGCCCCGTCTTTGACGGCGGTAAGTCGCCGGTGCCATGGTTCTCTCATTGCTCCCTGGTTTTTTTTATAAAAAAATTGATCTTCTTCCATGTTTCTTCAGCTGAGCGTTTGCTGAGAACTGATCCATCCCAGGATACAGAAGGATTTTTCATTGCATTATTTGTCAAGAAGCTCAGATCTCTTCCTCCAGCCCAGAAGAAACATTTCAGTCCAGGAAGAAAATTGCCATTTTTTCCTACCAAGATTTCAAAGATTTGGATGCGTCACTGCATGGCAAGGAGAAGAAGACGCAACTCATAAGAAAATTCCAACAGTTAAAAGATTGTTGGTATGGCAGAGCTTGTGATTTGTTGTAGCAACTTAGGTTTCGTTTGGGGTGATTTTTTTACTGTTTCTTAAAGCAACTTTTTAGTATAAAAATTAAAAATTTTGTACTAAAAAGCTGCGTTATAAAGCAGGAAGAAAGCCGTCCCAAACAAAGCCTTAATCCTTCTAAAATTTTAAGTTAAAACAGACGTTTTTCCTTTAGTCCAAGTGTTTTATAAATTTATGGTTTATATTATTATTAATCATAGAAATAAAGTTCAATGAACCACTAATTATGGCTTCGTTTGGGATGGCTTTCTTGCTGCTTCTTAAAGCAGTTTTTTAGTATAAAAATTTTAATTTTTGAACCAGAAAGCTATTTTAAGAAATAGTAGGAAAGTCGTCCCAAACGAAACCTAAATCAATTTGAAGTAGATGTGAGTTGAGATATTCTAAGGAGAATAAAGCAGAATGTTTTTCAATTGGCTCTATTTTTATAAGGATCCATGAGCTGGCTTGATAAATCAGTTGGCTCGAGCTCGACTTAAGAAATGACTCGTGAATCAAATTTGAGCTAGATTTTTAATTCAGCTTGTGAGTTCTGGTTTAAAAAATATAAGTTAAAATGTATAAAAATTTAATAAGTTTAGAATAAAGTTATTAAAAATATGGACAAGTTATAGCGCTTGCTTATTACACTTGATTTTTTAATATTTCTTATTTAGATTTTTATTCTTTTTATCATATTATTATAATAATTGATTGAATAATAATATTTTTTTACTCTTTTCCACTACTCGCAAGCAAACTCAAAACGGTAGGAATTAAGTTCGAGCTTGAGTTCAAATTTAACTAATCAAAGTCATGCTCAAGTCAAAGATAACTCAATCAAGTTTAACTCAATTCATTTACACTGTTAGACATGATGAATTCAAATGTACAAAAAAAATTACTCTTTTAAGACTCTCCATTAAATTTATTGAAATTGGAATTCAAATGATCATTAATTTAATTTTAAACATTTTAAATTCAAATATTATTATTTGTGATAATTTTTTTAATGCTTTTTAAAGAAATTTTTCAGCATAAATATGCTACCTCAAAACTTTTAACTTAATAAAAAAATCACTCAGTCCTTCCCGTTCGCTTTGGTCACAGCAGACGTCGCAACTCCGCCCTCTACAACCTCGATCGATCGCCTCTTCACTGTCCCTATGGAACCTACAAACGCCATAGGCGCTTCCTAGTATCACCGGCGAATATAGTCATCCAAGTTGTCGTAGCTGAACTTTAGCTTGGTGAGAATATAGTCATCCATGCCTTGTATATCATACGGCCGAGAATTCTGAAGCAGGATAATGGCGTTCCGCCACTCCGTTAGTGTTTTCTTCGTGTTCATTGCGGAGCCGATGACCGCAAGAGCTAGCGGAAGCCCGTCGCACTGTTTAGCCACTATTCGTGAAAGCTGTGGAATCATTGCGTGCGCATGGAGAGTCTCCTCGCCGACTTTGTCCTGAAAAAGACGCCATGCTTCTTCTTCATTTAGACACTAAACCTTCATCATGCTCCAAGCTTGCATCTGCCCACAAACACCTTCGAGCCGTGTGGTGAACACCACCTTCTGCTTCTTAGTTTCGTTTCGGGTAAGCTGGGGGATAGCTAAATCTGCTAACTCTACCAGTTGCCAGAGGTCATCGAGGAGTAAAAGAAAGCTCTCTTGTTTTTCAAGAAGTCCCAGATCTCTATTGCCTGCTGGGTTCTATTTTTGTGCAGCATTAGATGAAGCCAGTTTGAGATGTCGCGCTGGAGCTTCTCAAGCTTGTAGTCCTTGGATGCCACGGCCCAGATAACGTGGTCGAACATCTGCAAGGCTTTCCCTGCTTCTGATGAACAGAGCAACTCGTTGTTGAGGCTGAGCAAAAAGCGGTCTTTCGTAGTAAGGTGGATCGAATATGCCTTCGACTTCAGATTTTCCCTTTGCGGGGAACGGTGCGTCAGCGAAGAAGAGATCGAGGGGGGCGGTGACGAGATCCGGCCACTTCCCCAACACCTGCTTCCAGGCAGTGAAAACGTGGCCGCCGCCGGCGATACTCGGAAGCGCCTATGGCGTGAAGAGGCGAACGAGGTCGGAGAGGGCGGAGAGGGCGGAGTTGCGACGTCTGCTGTGACGGGAGCGAACCGGAACGAACGGAGTGGTTTTTTTTATTAGGTTAAAGGTTTTGAGGTGGTATATTAGTAAATAGGTAATTTTATGTGTTTAATAGATAAATATGATAGTTTTAAGTGTTATACATGTAAAAATTTCACAAAATAATAAGAAAATTATCTAAAAAGATAACTTTTTAGTATAAAATTTTGTATATAAAACAACTTTTTAACTAAAATAATAATAATAATTTGGGATGATTTTATTATTGTTTTATGAAATAACTTTTTAATAACTTTTTTTTTTTCTAAAAATATAGAAAATAATAAAAAAAAAAACTGTCTACGAACCCATGCTTGTTTTGGCCCAGCAAGATCAGAGGTGTGGGACCCAGCAGGTGTTGGTTGAGAGTTTAGGCTTCCAACTAAGAGGTTCAAGGTTCGAGTCCATGTGTATGCGTTGTGTGTGTGAGTTTGCCTTAAATGGCCTAAATGTCCCAAAAAAAAAAAAAAAAAAAAAAAGATCAGAGGTGTGGGACCCAGCAGTTCAAATTCAAAACTCGGCACGTTCGGGGGGAAAAAAATAACCCATTTTATTTATTACTTTTATCCTTCTCCAATTCCACGTGTTGTGGCCCCTAAATTTTATCCCTTCGTTGCTTCAACCATTTGCTGATATTGATGTTTGCTGTTCTATCCGCATTTCAACATTTTCTGGTTCGCCATGTTCAACGGTCGCATGCGGCCGTATTCACCAATCCGTATCAAACAAGAGTCGCATGCGGGCTATTTATACGAATTCTATTTTAAATTAAAAAATATAAATATCATATAAAATTTCAATAAAAATAAGTAAATACACAATAAATTCAATTTTATTTAATTACATTAAGAAAGTTTAAAACATTTTTAAACAAAACGAAACATTGTTAATTTTAATTAAATTATCCCAAACTCAAAATTTTATAATAAATTGATGAAAGTAAACACAAAATAAAAAACAAGCTCTATAAAATAAAGCATTATGTTTAACTAAATGTAGCAAAATATGGGCAACTCATAATTGAGAAATTAAAAAGTTCAATTATGCTCAATAATCATTAAAATATGAGTAATTAAATTATTAACAATAATTTTGTTGCTTTATTCAATTTATTTATTTATTTATTTTTATTATGTCATTATAACATAATATGGTTAAAATCTTTTTTTTTATTTAAAAACTTAGTTGAATGTGTCACAGTAAATAGACTTTTGAAAATTAGTTGCATATATATATATATATATATATATATATATATATATATATATATATATATATAATATAATATATGAAATAATAAATACAATTATATTATCTATGTGTAAAGTAAAAAAAATTATACATTTGATAAATACATTAAAAAAAATTTAAAAATAATCTGAATATGTAAATATTATATGAATATAATAAGTTTGTATAATTAAGTAAAAGAAATTCTATCAGAATATCATAATATATTTTTTATTAAATTAAATTTGTATATTTTAAGCATTCAAATATCTTTAATTTCATATATTAGGTAGGGTGTCAAAAACTCTCCAACTCGGCTCAAATCGAAAAATTTGAATTCAAGTTGACCCATTTAATAATTAACTCGAATTTGAGTACAAAATTCTGGCTCGTTTATTAAAACGGCGGGTTCAGTCGTTCAGATTGACCAGCCAACTCGATTTCGCCCCATTAATTTTTTTTAAATATTTTTTATTGGTATGATTATCTTATTTTTTTATAAATTTATCTAAATTTTTTATTAAAAATAAATATAAATATATTTTTAAAAAATCAAAATGGGTTGTCGAGTCGGATTTGAGTATGCATTTTTAACATGGTTATTCACCGTGTCAGATTCGAGTTGATCAGATTTGAGTCAAATCAAAACCCGACCCGTTATCCAATTTTGACACCCCTAATATTAGATATTGCAATTTAATTTTTTTGACAATATAATTAAATTAAATTTGAAAGTCAAATATTATTTAAGTTTCTATATAATAATATTAAATTAGTAGATATTAATAATATTTTTATTTCTATAACTATAATCATGAATTTTTAATAATTTAATTTGTTATTTTTTAATTTAGTTATACTCGTCAAATAAATTTGAAAAATTATGTAATAAAAATAATATATTCAATGAAAAAAAATGTGAATATCTTTACAAATTTTCTTTCTTTTACTTAGCACCCAATCTTCACGAGTGTATGCGTATCTACAAAAATCACTGTACAGCTATCAATCTCCCGTAAAGCACCGCAAGTTCCTTTCTTGCCCTTACAGCGACATAGCTCACCGAACCCGCTCCTCTTCTTCCCTTCTCCGCGAGGTCTTCTCCTGAACTCCGGAAGAAGGCGACCCAAAATCCCCAAAGTAACCATCATCTCCTTCCTCCTCTTCTTCTTCTTTTTCTTCTTCTTTCACTGATTAGGGTTTTGCATATTCACTAACGTTTTAGAATTTCTGATCAGAACACTCTGTCCTCGTAATATCCGTCGGTAGGCATCTAAAGAGAATGCGAGGGCTGGAAGGGTCATCTGTTGATCCATCGTCACACGGTGGCTACTTCCGTGAGATCGAAGCCCTAAGCAAGGCGCTCAATGTGGAATCCAAACCCCTCCGCAGCCGTAGCCGTGCTGCACCGCCTTCCGGAAGCCGCAATGATAGAGAATCGCAGTTGAGAGATGAGAAGGGAGGTGAGGATGAACCGGTGAAAGAAAGGAATTACTGTAGCTAAAACTATTTGCATTTGCGCACTTTAGTTTATAGCTAAGATGCACAGAAGCAATCGCACAAACAGTTTGTTTTGTGTGATTGAGGCGGATTTTCTTTCAAATATTTCTTGTTCACTCAAATTACATGCTAGGTGATATAGATTGAAGGAGCCCAGTAGCTATACTGTTAAAATTATATTTATATAGATTTGAAATTATAAAGAATGATATGAATTTTCGATATTCTTAATCGAATAAAATATGAAAAACTTATGAATTCAAATTCAATATATGAATGTTTAATGCGAGCTAAATGTTAATGCGTCTTTATTGAACAACTTCAGGGCATGCAGCTGTAGGCTGTGCTCCATCACGCTCTCTTTCCACCGGCAAGTCCTTTGCGCCACCGGATTCCGATCGAAAGGAGAAGAAGCCGTCTTCTCTGTGGAACTGGAAGCCGCTCAAAGCTCTTTCCCACATCCGCCACCGCCGTTTTGATTGCATCTTCTCCATGTGCGTGCACTCAATCGACAACATTCCTCCTGCCCTTGCCGACTCCAGTCTCTGCGTTCACTGGCGCCGGGCGGCAGTCGATTCTGGCTCTACCCGTACTCGCCCTGCCGTTGTTCACCGTGCCGCGGCCAAGTTTGATGAGTCGATTACTTATAACTGTTCTGTGTATGGAAGCCGGAGCCGAGCGCAGGGCTCTGCTAAATATGAAGCGAAGCATTTTCTTATCTATGCTACGGTTGTTGGTTCTCCAGGTCTCGACCTTGGCAAGCACAAGGTTGATCTCACGAGGTTGCTGCCGCTTAATCTGCAGGAGCTTGAGGAGGGGAAAAGTTCTGGAAACTGGAGCACGAGTTTCCGTTTGTCCGGTAAGGCAATTGGGGCTTGTTTAAGTGTTAGTTTTGGTTTTTCAGTTGTCGCTGGAGATGAGAAGGTACAGAAACGAGGTGGGGATACGAAAATTTTCGAGGTTTCTGGTGAAAAGGGGGATAGGGCGAACAGAGTTACACGGCTTGGAAGCCTTCCAGCGAAGAATTCTCAGTTTGTTGATGATGTGAAAGCTCTTCGGGAGATCATGGAGACTAACCATGATGTGGTTCCAGACTCGATTGCTTCGAGGGTAGAGGCTGGGGTAATTGATGAACAGGATAATTCAGCGGAAATGAAATGTTGTGTTCTGCCAGAACCGCGTGATTGGAATATGCTGAAGCGTACAGAGGATGAATTAATGGTGATTGAATGTGAGATGGAGATTACTAAAGAGGATAACATAAATATGACTGCTAAAAAGCTGGATTCTGAGAGGGCCGTGATGCAGGATTTCTCTGAGATTGCAGTGATTAAAGGGGAGGCAAATCAAAAGGAAGATGAGAACTCTTATTGTGATCAAATGACTGGAGAGCTAGCCACTTTACTTGAAGAGTCTACTTTGAAGAATGATGAGTCAACTTTCTTTGGCATCTCATTTGACGAACTAGAAGAAATGGGGTATCCAGAACTAAAAGCAGAAACCTCTGAAAAGTTGTGTTTTGATGACGTTGAGCTGAAGCAAAAAGCAGCAAGTATGAAGAGCGGCTCCTGCAGTTTGGATGATCTGACAGAAGAAGTTGCTAGTGAATTCTTGAGCATGCTAGATGTGGAGCATGGTTCTACAGATTTGAGTTCTGAGGGTGATCCAGAGTCGCCAAGGGAACAGCTCTGGAAACAGTTCAGGAGGGAATCTCTGGGTCATGGTTGTGGTATGTTTGGTCTTGACGTTGAAGTTGATGAGGAAATAAACTGGGTTAATAGTTCAGAAGGTTTTGATTTTTCCTCAACTGTTTATGACGCTGATTCAGAGAATCAAAAACCGTCCCATGCAATGGAAAGTAAATCAATGGCTCGAGTACTTGAGGATGCCGAAACTGAGGCTTTGTTGCGTGAATGGGGCTTGAATGAGAAGGTTTTTGACAGCTCTCCGCCTGGAAGCAGGAATGGATTTGGTAGTCCCATTGATCTTCCACCTGAGGAACCTCCCGAGTTACCACCTCTTGGTGAGAACTTGGGGTCTTTTGTTCAGACAAAGGATGGTGGGTTTCTGCGCTCGATGAGCCCAAACTTGTTTAAAGATTCTAAGAGTAATGGAAGCCTGATCATGCAGGTTTCAAAGCCTGTAGTTCTGCCTGCAGAAATGGGTTCTGATAACATGGAAGTATTGCAACACTTGGCTTCCATTGGAGTTGAGAAGCTATCAATGCAAGCTAGTAAGTTAATGCCCTTAGAAGAAGTTACTGGTGGTTTCATGCAACAACTTGCATGGCATGCTGTACCTGATACGGAACCATTTCAAAGGTTTTCTCGCTTCCTAAAAATCATTTTGCTACTTCACTCTCCTCAAATTTTGGATTAATTATAATTTCTTGTTTTTGGTGTTTCTTCCCCCCATGCAGGCAGGGTTCACATCAGAACCATGAAGATGATTCTCTCTTTAATCGAAGTAGTCCCGGAGCAACAGATAGGGGTGTAGAATCAAACTGTGATTATGTGTCATTGGAAGATCTTGCTCCATTAGCAATGGACAAAATTGAAGCTCTGTCAATGGAAGGTCTCAAGATACAGTCTGGCATGTCTGATGAGGAGGCACCTTCAAATATGACTAAACAAGTTGTTGGTGAGATCTCAAATTTTGATGGAAAAGAAGTCCGGAATCTTACATCCTTAGGCCTAGAAGGTGCTGTAGGATTACACCTTCTTGATGTTAAAGATAATGATGATGACGTTGACGGTCTGATGGGTTTGTCAATTTCTTTGGATGAGTGGATGCAGCTAGATATGGGAATAGTAGAAGAAGAATATGAGCTTAGTGATCGTACATCAAAGATTCTTGCTGCCCATCATGCTAAACCTACTGAATTTTCGAGCAGAGGTTGGAAAGATGATAAAAGAGGAAAAATCTCAGGTAGGAGGTGGGGTTTATTGGAAAACAATTTCACAGTGGCACTAATGGTGCAGCTTCGTGATCCCTTTCGCAATTATGAGCCCGTTGGGACCCCAATGCTTGCTTTAATTCAAGTGGAGCGCGTTTTTATCCCTCCTAAACCTAAAATTTACTGCACAGTTTCAGGTACGACCAAGTCTGAACAAGAGAATGAGTCTGATACTGAGAAGGAACCTGTTCTGAAACTTGAAAAGGAAAATGTTGTCGATGTAATTCCTCAGTTTAAAGTCACTGAAGTTCACGTAGCCGGTTTGAAGGCTGAACCTGAAAAGAAAAAGCATTGGGGCAATTCGATTCAGCAACATTCTGGTTCTCGATGGTTGCTTGCAAATGGGATGGGGAAGCATAGCAAGCATCCACTCATGAAGTCGAATGCAAGCAACAAAACATCACAATTGACCACAAAAGCTCAGCCTGATGAAACTCTTTGGAGTATTTCTTCACGAATTCACGGTAATGGATCCAAATGGAATGAGGTACCAGCATCTAAACCTCACAGAAGGAGTTCAAACTTTTTGTTTTTCAGATAAGGTTTATAGATCTGTGGAGATTTTCCTATGTCTGGAACGACTTGTTTTAGTTGCTTCACAATAAACTTTAACTTTTTTTTCTTGTTTCTTATTTAATTGATATGCGATATTTCTCAAGCTAAATTCTGATGTTAATATTATTTGAAGTGCTGTTCTATGAGCAAAGACCATATAGCACAATAAACATAATAGGTAACATGAAAGTTTTGCCTTTGGATTCTTAAAATTTGTTTGAAATTCTGGGCTTTGCTATCACCATGTTTGCATGCACTATAATTACTTGTGTACTTGTATATTCAATTGATATTTTCGCATTCTCTTTTATAGTTATGTTAGGACCCTTTTTCTGCTTTGCTCCTCACATGGCCAGTTCTGATCCTTTATCTGTACAGTATTAGTGGTATTTTAGGCAAGCATTAGTGTGATAATTATAGGTTCCATATTATGACTTATTGTATTACATAATTAATCTTTTTTTTTTCCATCGTTATTATATGATTGATCTGTATTTTAGAGTTATTTGTTGTAGCAGAAGAGTCCAAATACTCTCTTTTGAAAGAACCAATGGAAACTATTTAATCTAAAAGAATTAAAAGTAGACCATGCAGAGCTATGAAATAGGAATAATGAAACAACCATAGCTCTTTGGATAAGGCATAATTAGAATAGTTAAGTATATTATATTTAATTAATATTAGTAAGTATAAAATTATCAAAATGGATAAAACTAAAATATTAAATTACCTTAATGATGGGAACCCATCTTTCTACCCCAAATGCCCATCCCTGAAATTTAGAAACCCTCGACGATGAAAGAGTAAAGAAGTTGTGAGAGGAGCTCGTCGGAGAAGGTATCAATGTGATCAGTGGCGTGTTGGTGTGAAAGCACCGGAGGGGTATGCAAAAAACTTGTGGATTTTAAGTTAAATCCAACCAATACCAGGATTTACTAAATCCATAAATTTTAAGGTATAATGAGGCAGAAATGAGAATTAAGATTTTTGGTTAATAAATTATAATTCTAAATTTTATCTATTGCTTCAGCATGAATTTCTTTAATCTCTATAACATATTTTTAACATAAATAGTTATTTGTTAATATCCATTGTGTCAATTCTTGTAATACTCAAACTTTTTTTTCAAGGTCAATAAAAATCCAATTGATATGTCATTAAAAATCATTTTGATCGGCATGGATTTTGATGTATATTTTAATTGGGAACTTTCAAAATTAAATTCAAAATCAGCTGAACTCATATTTCAGCAAACTTATAGTCGAATTGAACATCTCGACGAGACAAATCCAACGACTCAAAACAGGTCCACTCTAAGTCTGAATCAAGTGCCTGAAGGATAAATGGAAACTTTAAAACATTAAGTGGATGGCCAAATTATCTCTAAAATTGGTATGCTTATAATCAAATCGAGCAGCTCGACGAAAAAAATTCAACGAGCCAAATATTGCTTAATTTCGGCATCATGAAGGCATGTAAGTTTTGGAATGAACACTTTATGATTAAGGGAATCAATATGGGTCATTCAATTAAGTGTTTCGGATTTTCTCCATATTTACAGGTGTGTTGCTCTAAAAAATTTATAAATAGGCCCACATTATTTACATTGGGAGGGGGAGGATCTTGGATCCTTAGTTTGTGATTCAAGAGAACTCTGAGGCTCTAAGGATCCTGAAGCACCACCGTTGAGCCATCATTGTCGAGTCTCCAACCTCTATCGCCCATCGACTATAGTCCTTTGACTACAAACACCCGACTACAATCCTTCTAACCTCTGTTGTCCGATAACTATATTCATCCAACCTCTGTCGCCTGCCGACTAATGTCATCCAATCATCGTTGATTGAATATAGTCTCTTCGACCTCCGTCGCTCGCCCACTAGAGTCCTCCGACCTCTGTTGCCTTTCAACTACATTCCTTGGATCGTCATTGCCTGACTGCGAACTTCAAACCACTTATTTTGTCTAAGATCTCCCAATCACTATGCTTGATTATGGTCCTTTCAACCTCAATTGTCTGTAGACTGTAGTCCTTCGACCTCCGTCGCCTGTTGATTATGGTTCTCCAGCCACTGTCACCCGACTTCATCACCTACTATCACTAACAATGCCAACACATGTCATTACTTATAAAGTCAATGCACATTATTGACGTCAACTCTGACTCTCAACTTCAACATTCAGATTTATACTGGATTCCTGGCAAAGGTTTCTTCCAACCTCAACCAACCAATGTGTTCTTTACAATGCATCATTGCTTTTCTTCGTGGAAGATCTTTACTTGTAATCAAATACAAATATTAGCGGAATCATTTTAACATGATCAAACCCAATAGTTTTTCCCTTTCCTCGAGTTTTTCCCATAAAAATTCTGGTGTCTCTTATAATTCTTACTCTTCTCTCACATTTGTATGTATGTTGGGTTTTTCAGATAAAATTAGGATGTTAAACTCTTTATCACATGTAACACCAATAAAGATCCTTTTTACATTTTTTTTTTGTTTGAATAATGGTCTTCTCTTAAAAATCTTTTCCCCAGAAGATCTTAGTATCAACAAATCATTTTTAATGTCAACTTTATTTTTTAAGTGTTTGCTTTATCACCTGCTGTCATAATTTTATTGTATTGTACATAAGTTTAACTTTGTTATTAATTTAAGAATCTTGAATTCGCCTTCTTAAATTGCGTATAATCTAGTTGAACTTGTTATCGTATGGTACCCAAATTGAGACCAGTAATCCTTAACATGCCATAATAGATTTAATATGGTAAGATACACTTTCCAACATATGTTTGCTATAATAGATTTAATATGGCAAGATACAATCTTCAACATATCGTTTGATAAAAAAGAGCATTTAGTACATTTAGTTATAGGTTTTGAAAGCATAATGCTCAACTATGGCTTGAGAAAAGATTCAAATACAGACTCCAATTGACTCAAATATATCTCAAAAATCAAAATATAAAATGTTGAAGAAATGAAATGATTTGTTATCTCTAGCAATGAAGGAAATTGCTTTTATGTATTGATGATTAAATTGTCAGGAGGGTTATGTTATTTTTTTAGCATTTTGTTATCACCTACTCAGATGTGTATGACAACTTCAGTCATATAAATACCACATATGAAGTTAAGAGAAGCATGATAGACTTACATGGGGACTATATTGTTAGACCGGTCCCTAGTGGATAGGTCCAATTACAACCGACCCCTAGGGGACCAGTCCTTGTTTATTGCAGGAGGGGCGGAAGCAAAGAGAGAGAGGAGTGGGGTCCACTAAAACTTCAAAGTCAACTCTTTGGAGGGAAAGGATGGTGCGACAAGGGCTCCTTAGTCATTTGGCTTGATTAATTAATTGTATGCTTTAAGTAGGATGAGGGAATTAGGGTTAGGGTTATGTTTTGATTATTGTGTTATTGTTAGAGTTTCTTCTTGGTGTCTTGGGCTCTAGATTTGTCTAGAGATTGGGAGAGAGCGATCCTCCTCTCGAATTGAGGATCAATTGTATCTTTGCTTTCATTGTTTCCGATTTACTTGAAATATTCAAGTATTTCCTATATACATATCTTACTAAAGGTCTAAAATCAGACACCTAAGAGTTGGGGGCACTCCTCGATAACTTCTCAAATGGTATTCTTCCAATTTAAAACTGTTCTTTAATTGAAATTTTACCTACTTAAATGATCTGTTGCTTATCATACTTATAAAGATCAAGACTTTCATTTTTCAAATTTTTTTACAGGTGATCATGCTTCTTTTTTAATATTTAAATTTGGAGGATGCTCTTTCTGTAGTTGTTGATTTGGTTATTGATATTATCCCTATTGCTGCTTTGAATGGGACATTTGTTATTATTATTTTTTCCCATCTGAAAACCATTTTCCCTTTTTCCTTTGATTTGAGTTCTACCCTAATTTTTTTTTAAAAGCTCTTGCTAATATTTATTGGTTCATTTGCCATTTTTTTATGTGATTTCTGAGTGAATTTTTTCACTGTGCATAAAGTCATTTGATTTTGATTTATTTTAGATTTTATGTTCCTGGCATTTTGTTTTGAACAACCCTATGTTCTTTATTACTTTAATGATTTACATTTTCTTTATGGTCAACCCTTGCTTTGTACTGAAAAAAAAAAATGTCAGAATATGCTGATACTAATTGTTTCAGTGTTTCAGGATAACACATATTTTCTCCTTTGCAGTACTTCATCCAGTATGGGCTTTACCATGAATATCCATTGGATTTTGTTCTTGTAGTTTTATCTTTGCCTATGTATCTTTGAATCACTAATATGAATTACTAATCAAGGCTTCGTTTGGGACAATTTTTTTGCTGCTTCTTAAAGAAGTTTTTTAGTATAAAAATTAAAATTTTAATAATAAAAAGTTGTTTTAAAAAGCAATAAAAAAGTCATCCCAAACGAAACCTAAGTTATTGTTATTTATCATAAGCACTCTGCCCTTCTACTTATCTTTCTGCAATCATCATTGTTATAATTTCTACCGATTAAAGCACTGTAAATTTGTACTTATTCTTCTTAACTAGTAGTGCCTAGCTTGTTCTTTCTTTAGCAAATCCTCAGTTGTCCTCAATTTTTCTGGCTTAGAAGTTTTAGCATGTAACTATGTATATATAGATAGATATGATTTAGATTTTGTTTGGGATGATTTTTTTATTATTTTTTAAAGCAGTTTTTTAGTACAAATAAAATTGATTTAAAAAGCAATAAGAAAATTATCACAAATAAAAGCTTGTATTCCGCTATGATATGATATTGGTTGCTCTAAGTTTCCAATTGAAGCCTATGTACACATGATTCCATGCTGCTATAAATTTTGGAATGGGACTTCCACCTGAATGAAAGCATCAAGAAACTTATCTTTGGAATGGTGATTAAGGCTTCGTTTTGGACGGTTTTTTTATTGCTTCTTAAACTAGTTTTTTAGTATAAAATTTTTAATTTTTATAATAAAAAGTTGCTTCAATAAGCAATAAAAAGACGTCCCAAATGAATCCTAAAGTGTTGTTTGGGATAACTTTTTTATTGCTTCTTAAAGTAGTTTTCTAGTACAAAATCAAAGCTTCGTTTGGGATGGATTTCTTACGGTTTCTTAAACCACCTTTCGAGTACAAAAATTACTAAAAAATTATTTTAAGAAGAAGAAAGAAAGCCATCCAAAAGAAGCTTAAATTTTTTATACTAGAAAGCTGATTTAAGACAGTAAAAAATCTATCCCAAACGAAGCCTAAATTACTATATTGGTTATTACCTGAACTGATATTGATTTTGCTGTTAGTAAACTTTGTTTAATTCAATTTCTTCTTTTGTTCAAACCAATCTCTTTAAATTTTTTTTTGGAGATAGGATGAGTACTCAAACTCAGCCCATTAAGATTCTTCAACTTATTTCCAACAAGTGGGCTTTGGAAAAAATATATGCTTCTTTGTATTGTTAAGTATGAATAAGTTTGTAGTATACTCAATTTTTAATTTAGTAAGATTTTATTCTCTTTTTTTTTTCCTTATTATATAATAATATAATTGAGCTTAACTAATATTACATTTTTTAAATTCATTGCTTATTGCCAATTCTATTATATCCTTTCAGATTGGAATTATAGTTTATTGTGGATAGTTCTTTCAATATTGCTATTTTACTCCATAATTTTGATTTCATATTCATTAGTTTATATTTTTAATTATATTTATCATAATGTTAATATGTGCAGATTAATTTATGTCTCTAAAGAAGATATTTCTTATATTGAAATTTAATTAGCAGACACTTGAATTAATAAATTTGATTTTGTTGGTTGTTGAATTCAGAAATATAAGAAGCTATCGAGGGTTCAAACATTGTTGCAGTTGAGTTTATAGAAGTTTTACAATTTTTTATTGGGAAATTTACATACATACAACTTTATACCATCTTATTTATATATCTAACACCTAAAATTTTAATATTACATACATACCATTCTATATTATTTTAATATCGAATATGACACTCATATTTTCTTCTTATCACTCATATATTTTATTTCTACCACTCATATTTGATATGAAAATGAACTATGGGTGGTATGTATGTAATATTAAAGTTTTAGATGTTAAATATGTAAATAGAATAGTATAGAGTGGTATGCATGTAAATCTCCCTTTTTTATTTTGGAAATATTGAGGGCTTGGCCCAAAAAGTTTTACAAATTTTGATGTTAGCAATTATAGGTAGGGTTCTTTCAAGCAAATTTCTTGCATTTTAGGTATAGGGATTGCAATATATTATTTTCTTTCTTTATCCAATTCTTTCACCATATGTTTTAGTGTTAAACATGCAATATGAATGATTCCTTTTAGTTTTGAAAAAAAAAAATTTGTTTTAGAGTTAGTAATGTATGGTGCTAAAATATGTTAATGAGAAAGTAATGAGGGGGTTCAATGTGAATGTTGAATTGCTTGTGAGAATTAGAATGATCCAAAGCAAATGGACATCACTAATCAAAGGTGACCCCTCATATTACAATCTGTTCATTATTACTTGATGTGGACATTGGATGCTCAAAGGGTACAATGATATTATTTGTATAATAGGTGTCATGATATCAAAGCATTAATGTATTATTTAACTATAAGAAAGGCATGTACAATGTGCCCTTAGTTGGCCTACAATCATTTAAAACAAAGTTCCTTTGGACTTTAGTAAAATAATTATTACATAAACTAAAGCTTAATTAATTACACAATAAAGATAATTAATTAAATCTTAATAAGCTTTTGGAGCAAAGAACATGCAATCATAGCATCTTGAGAAGGCTAGTTAGAGATTTGCAAGCCTGGACATTTCAAGAGGGGTATTACTTGCCGCTTGTTAACCTGTAATACAAACAAAACAAAACGAAAAAAATCTTGTACCTGTTCACATCAGTGTCGAACATCTGCACGTCGGAAATCAAAACTCAAATCATAAAGTCCTTGCAAAATGAGGATGAAATCTTTGGGACTTCTACAAACCAAATATGTCTTCTTAAAATTTACTCCGAAACTTAATTCGTTAAAGCTCCCTGAAAGAAAGCGAGAGGAAGCTGGGGCGCGAATTTTCGGAGACTGCTCTTGTATTTGGATCCTCTTCAATTAACTCTACTATTAAATGATTGATATGCAATTAATAATCCATCAACTACATTTTAGATGATTTTGATTGATTCTCGAAAAATTGTTTCAAAAATAATTGAAGGATATGCAATATTTGTTATTAAATTATGTATATATGTAGCACACATCAATATTAACCTATAAGTTCAGAGTAACTTATGTTTTTCCATCTATAGTATATTTATGGCTAAATGAAATTTAATTCTATGTTCTAATGATATAAAAATAAAATAAAATAAAAAATAAAAATAACAATAATTGAAGCTTTGCACACAATAGAGAAAAAAAGATTCATGTAGTCGACCACGCTGCGTAGTGGGATAAAGGCTTGATGTTATTGTTGTTATTATTGTAAACAATAGCTAAAGCTTTAAACCCGATAATACTTGCATATGTATTAGTACCACACAACTTCAAGGCAATCATTCAGCAACATTTAAACATTTAGGTTTTCCGATATATCTATTTATCTTGATACAATATCACATTTTTTGTATGATCACTAACTTGAAGAGAGACTTTCGCATCATTCTGAGTTTAGAACTTTGCTTATGATCATACGATCGCATTGAAATCATATTAACTTATTTATGAGTTTTAGGTTTCGTTTGGGACAGATTTCTTATTATTATTTTTAAAATAGTTTTCTAGTACAAAAATTTCTAGTTCAAAAATTTTTTGTATAAGGATATCGTATTATAATTTGTGTCAGGATGAGCTTGAATGTATTTAGATTTATATTGAGATATAGTGCTTACATATTGTATCATGAATTGCACAAATCCCAGCAAAAATCCAAGAGCATTCAAAGTTACCCTGACGCAAATTTCGTCATTATATCCTTACGCAATTCTTTTAATCAAAATTTTGCTCAAGCCCTGTCAGTTCAAAATTCGATCGAGCCGCATCTGATCAACTTTGTTAATCAGTGCTTGCATTTTTTTTTAGGTTCAAGATTAATAATAATATTTTTTAAATCAAAACTATGCTAAAAAAAATGGAGTTGTATTAGATTACTTAAACTAATTAATTGCTTTGTTCATAAATAAACCGGTTCGATCCATTCAAACCAATACATATTGTAATTAAAAATTAAATGAAATAAAAATATTTTTCGAAGCCTTCATCAATAAGCATGTGCTTTGCGTTTTATTCATGGATTTTTATGCATGGAGACCTGGAGGGCAATATTGCCAATTGTCATCTGAATGCTGGAATAAAAAACGGAATCCTACGTACACTTATAAATTTGACCAGATAATGGGACTAGGGTGTATCAGAGAAGCCATGCTTTTAAGTTACATGTGAATCTGTTCCGGACCTTTCGGTAGTCAGTTGTGAAATTATGAAAAACCCCTTAAATTTATATGTATAAATATAAGAAAAAAAAAAACCCCTTTGATTTTTGGATTTTCTCAAGCCCTTCTTATGAGAAAAAAAAAATGAAGAAATACGTTTTACCAATTATGAATGTGAAATTTGATTTATTATTTTAGATTAATATGTTTTGTTATTTTTTTATTTCGTGAAACTTTATCAAAATATCCTTGTTGCATCCTGGAATATTTGAGGCGGTAGAGAAATATATAGTTTAACGTCTTAGTATTGTACGAATATCCAACGCATAATCAGATAAGAGAGATAGAGGGTGCAGCATTCATAAGAGACACCCGAGATTTTAAGTGAAAAGTCCTGAAAAGGGGGAAAAACCACGGGGTTTGACCCAGTTTGAATGAATCCACTAATATTTGCAGTCGATTACAAATGAGGCCCTTCTTAGGGAGAAGACATTGGCTTATGTACGTCATATAGAGCGCATTACATGGTGGGGGTTATAATAATAAACATAGACATGTTTGTTTGGTTGGAAGGGACATATTCGGCAAGAGATATGGGTTCGAAAGACCGTAGTAGAAGGGTGGTACTCTGGGAGAACTCTCGGCGTCAAGTGGTGGCCCAGCAGAAGTTTGAGTCTCAGGTTGTGGCCCAATAAAATTTTGAGCCTCAGGTGGCGGTCCGGCAGAAGTCCAGAACTCTGGTAGTGGTCCGGCAGAACTCCGGGCGTCAGGTGGTGTCATGGTGGAGCTCGGGGCCTCAAGTGGTGGTCCGGCGGTGGTCGAGGAGGAGCGAGGAGGCAAGAGTGATCTCCGATCTCTCTCTTTCTCTCTTGCTTGAAGCCCCCCACTTTAAAGAGAATGGAGGGGTCTATTTATAGATTTCTGGAGTGGCATGACCCGTAAATAAGTTAGAAATCAAGAGTAAATGGGGAGTGGTTGGATGGACGGCCGATATTTAATCCCTTGATCATGGACCGTTCGTTAGACATTTGAAGATCTTAATGATGTTAGAATTTAGTGATCTTAGGGTTGTTGGATTCGTCTCGTCGAGCCGCTCGATTCAACTATAAGCACGTCATGTTTGGAAACCGTTTGGTAATCCAAATTGTGATTTGAACCCTCCAACAGTGCTTCAGACCCTTGATTTGGACCTATACGGGCTTGGATTGAGTCGGATTTGATGTCGTTGGGTTCGTATTTTTGAGACGTTCAGTTCGACTATAAGTATGTTGAAATCAAAGTTTGGATGGTCCCAATTTTAATTTTAGAAGTTTCCAACTTGATTTTGCCTCGAGATTCGTCCCTGATCAAGATAATGTTTTGATGATATATCAATACTTAAATAAAAACACAATAAATAATGTCTCATATTGGGGATATTATTTCTCGGATCTCTATCTCCTTTGTACTTCCTCTTCAACAATCTTCGTGTTCATTTGATTGATTCAACAACCTCTGCTCTCAATTAAACATATTATAGCTCGGAGACTTCAAGTTACAGATTCATTTAACCCGCGTCATTCATTTCAATATATAATGTGAGTTTAAAAAAAAATATTATTTATGTAATTCAATTCTCGTGTTACTACTCATTACATGTAAAGTGAAGGAAAGATAGACTTCAAATATTATGTTAGAACCCTAGATTCGAAAACAGTACTCCAAACTAGCTTGAAAATGGTTGAACCCACAAGAACATAAGTTTGAACAAAATTCAAATTTGGTATATGTGGGTCTCCGAAAGGATTCTGCTCATGTGACTCGAATGCAAAGAGTACGATCACACTATCCCGTAGGACAAAATAGTCGTAGACCTTTACAATCGACACAAGCAGGCCGATGGAAGAGCAGATAGAGTTACTACTGCGCAATCAAAGTAATCCAAAACACAATAGAAACAACAAAATCCCACGAAAAAGAGTGTCCATGGTAAGTGTCATACAATATTACATCACAGAGTACAGAAAAGTAAGGGTGGCCGGACTCCACCGACAACTACCCAGGAACGACGGAAATCTTAAAATAAGGCATTTTACATCTTCAGTCTGCATCTTCTCTTCCTTAATTAGTCTTTGGATCGTCTTCAGTCCTCCGGGCTCCTTGTAGTGAATGCTTCAAAAGGATTCCCAAATGAAAAAGGAAACTCCCTATAAGAGTTTTCTTTTCCCTTTGGACCCCTTTACATTTAAAATGTCTTATTTTCAAATTTTCACAATATTTACTATCAAATACATTACATAAGAAAGAAAAAGAAAATCTAGACTCTCATGCAGGGGTTATCCTAAGCAGTTATAATCAAAATCATCCAAGAAAAATCGTCTACGCAATTATATATGTATGAAAATGCAAAAAAAAAAAAATCACACTTAGCCGTGCTCTGATTATCGGGGGCTAAGCAGCTGAAGCAGGTACCTAAAACAGTTATAAATGATTAATATTAATTTTAGCCCCCTTTAGCTCTGTACGAGTACGACCATCTGCAAGAAGACAAAGTTAGTATAAAAAAGCGTGTCTAACATATGGGTATTCTAACGCTCACAATAATAGTGCATAAAAAGAGAGCTAGAAAATCACAGAAAGTACACAAAAAGGCTAACAATAGTAACAAAGCAAACAGCACACGGGTCATATGCAAGTCGTCACAACACAGCACAGAAAAGAAAGACAGAACATCAAACTAACCTAAAGCTAGTGGTCGTGTCCTAGCAAACCAATCTAAGTGTGTGTAGTCTGTGTGATTTTGGTAGGTCCTATGTAGTATAGTTTAGTTAAAGTTATTTGCATTTTTGTTTGTTGAAAGGGCAAAGGAGATTTTAGTTAAAATTCAAATCTTAGTATTTTAAGATTAATTTTAAATTTTTTATTTTAGTATTTGATTAATTATCACCTTTGTTTCACACCGAGGCCGTGAGGTTTATTTCACCCTCCTTAAGACTAACTTAATAGCCTCGTAGGCCTGGGTTACCCAGTGATAATTAACTTTGTTAGATTATTATAGTTTGTTATGAAAAGAAAAGAAAAGATTGTATTAAACATTTTATTAATCAAGTTTGTTGGTTAATTTTAAAGATTATTCTAAATTATGATATTTAGAAATATTTTACCTAATAAATTTTAATTTAAGATTTGATCCCCTAATTAAATCTACATCTTTTAGATCTTAGATTGATTAGGAGTTAATTATTAGATTAGTTGGAATTGGTTTAGGTTTAATGTTTTAGATTTGTAATTTAATAATTATAAATGTTAATTATAAGTTGATTAAGAATTAAGTGCTTTAATATATTTTAAGAATTAAATTAAGATTAATTAGTTGATTATTAATGGATTAAGAAAAAGAAACTAAATCTAGGAAAGCGTGTCACTAAGTTTTTGTTTTAATGTTTCTATCCTATAGGGAGCATGCATCCTAAGTCTATGTTTTCTAAGACCCGATCCTTAATTTTTATCCTTAGATGTCACTAAAGTTGTAGGATTAAAAGCAGTGTTGTTTTCTAATCCTTAAGACTTCTATGCGTATGTCAAAAAGTTTTAGGGATCAAACAAAAGTAAAGCAATCCTAATTATAATTGAAATTTTTACAATGCCCTAAGGGTGAGAGGCGTACAATCATCTTGGCCCCAAGAGGTTTTCTAAGTTCTTAAGAAAGCTTACAGCACCGGGGGCTATGACCCGGTGGTTCCGCCCATAGCGCCCCTACCGGAATGAATATGGGCGACTGATGCTCAGATACGGTTCTCCTAGCTCCTTCTCAAAGTACTCCAATGCTCTTTATCCATTGCTTTCTAAAAGGTACCTCACAAAACACAAAAGAGATGTGTATTAGAGAAGTTCTATAAGCAAATAATAACATAAAGAAATAAAATGCAATAAAACATAGAACGTACCTTTTTGTTACTGGTTGAGCTACTTATGTTTTTGGTTCTCCTCATTTTGCAAGTGTCCAACATCACAGTATAAAAGAAACGACAAGAAACAAACTAAAGGTAAAGTGAAAGACAACTAAAAGCAACAAAAAGAAGAAGAATGTAAATCGTATATAAAAGGGATGTAGGCATTGTTGTTTTGGATACACTTTTTTAAAGTCAAGTGTACTCTAAAACAACATTCACAATGCCCTTTGATATTCCAACAATCCAAATAAGGCACTTGCTATACTTGAGACCTCTACCTACAACACACTCTAAACAAAGCCCAAAATAACCATTGGAAACAGACTCCTAACACTAAACATAAAATAAGATTATCTTTGTTTTATATTTATTCAAAATTGTATTTTAGCTAATCATTAAAGAGAGCTAACCCAAATAAGCAATTATCATTTTACTCCAACAAGACACAAAAGTCCTCTAACATAAAGCTAATACTAAAGCTTCAAAACCACAAAACTTATCTCTTAGAAACTAATGTGAATTAATAGAAAGATAATTCATACACTAACCGCTAGCTTGTTCTAATAAAAACTACTAAGGGACTCTTCTACACTAAGCAAATCACCAAATTAGAAGTCTCAATATACTATATGAAAATTTCTAAACAAAATACTACACAAAATCCTACAAAAGTCATCTACCAAAATCTCTTCTTTTCGTTAGCCCCAAAATTCTACAAAAGACCCACAATCAAGTGCCTTATCCTTCATTTGGAGTGGGATAGAAAAACATAAAACTTCCAAACAAGAAGGTTTTATAAAAACCCCTCATTGTAAAGCACTCATGAAATTCGTCGCATAAAAACCCTTTAAAACAAATCGATCTAAACCCAATACTAAGCCATCTCAACATAAGTAAAACAGAACTTTTCCTACAAAAAGCAAGTTCACAAAACTTCTCAATATGAAAATAACTCACAAAACCTTTAAAAGACTTCCAACCATAGAATGATTCACAAAATCTTTCAATACAAAATAATTCCTAAAATCTTTCAAATCATCTTCATTCTTCAAACAAAGAACTACAAGTAAAAAAGACTATTTAATCTTGCCAAAACAAACTTTATAGAAATATAGCAATTCGCAAATGCATGCTACCTTGAATGCTAATGGAAGAAAAAAAAACATTTAAAGTGAAATAAACTAGTCCCCAATCATAAGTACATGAACCATCGTCGCCAATCATATATGCGATATTGGGAAAAACTAATAAGTTCAAACTTCTCCAAACATGAAAGTAGACAAATGCTTATATGACATCAAAATGACAAATGTAATTGCAAGCAAGAGGAATACATGCTTTTGTGAGAGAGATTAGAGAACTACCCATGTAAGATTTCAACTTTCCCCTTTCTTTCTTTGTTTCATGCAAAACATGAATAAATATGAATAAAATTATATAGCACAAGACTTTCAAAACATAACAACTACGCCAAATGCACTTAGAAAAGAGAAAGGAAACCTTATGTCATTATTTTGTTCCCAAAGATCAAGGAAAGAGAGCATGATATCATCATAATACAACATGGGTCTAAGATATGAAAGTATAAATTTAAAACATGAGCTATATAACTTTTTTCCAACAAATTTCTAGTTTCCACCCATAAGCTAGCAAATATCTCCAAAGGGTATTTTCACATAAATCTATAAGCTTACTTTGATAGTATTAACCATATGATTTTTGCAAGAAGTTTAAACCTTGTAAAGGAAAAAGTTATCTCAAAATTTTTATGACTACATATTTTTCCAAAGCAACAATACTTCCTCTTTTGAAAGCCTAAGCAAGGAAAGGCAACTCATGTTTGAAACTCTATTTTCAAAAGTGTAAAGGAATCATGCTTTTAAATACTCATATAAATGTTTGGCTCGTGACAAAATTTACCCAACAATCCATTCCAAATACTACAACGAAGAACAAGCAAGATGATACATAAAACTTTCACGCCAAGTAGTAGGAAAACAACTATAAATTTTCTCTTAGGCATCATCATAAGTACCATATGAACAAAGTTTGCAAGATTCCATGGAACATGCTAGCAAGAGAAACATGTTTCAAGTGCCTACCTGAATGAGTTCACCCAACCAAACTACACAAGAGAACAATTACTCTTTCAATCGTTAGAGTGTAATATCTAAACAACAAAACTTAACAATCATAAGGAATACTCACTAATATCATCCTCTTGTAGAATAAGAAATCACTTCCATTGAGGCTTTATAACAATGCAAGCTCATTCAACCAACTTAAATCATCTCAGGAATGTACATGAAAATTCCTTTATTATCATGGAAATAAATTTCAAAGGAACCAACATCCCCACATCTAGAGAAGAAAATATGATTTATAACATGTTGGCCATTCAAAGCTTATGAACCAAACAACCCACCACTTTTCTCTTAGTGACATTTCACCAAATACTTAGTATGCATTGTTTTCAAGACTACAAGAAGCATGCTAACATAAAAGTTACGATTTCTACAAATGCTTGATTAAAATCATTCAAGTAACATACACAATATTTTCATGATTCATGCACCAATCATCTCATAGATGGATATCAATAACACTCTCCATTTAATGAATATTCATGGAATGAAATATATGAAACTTTCACACATCATATTAACCTTCCCTTTGTAATGATCATAAAAGAAGAAGCACAAAATTAAATAGGATTTACTCATGCCGGCAAAGTAGACTTTCTAATGAAATTCATGAAATTCCTCTTCTTGCCAAGGAAAAACTACTACCAACTTTTATTGGGCATGATTTAATAAAGAAATAAAATTGATTCTCAAGCCATGCCACCAATCTCCTAAAACTCCTAAATCATATTACATAAGGTAAATGTAGCCTCACGTACTAATTGCTCATCTCAAAATAAACTAAATCAACAAGTCATGTAGAAACATAGATCAACCCAAGTTTAAGAGAAGGTTTCAACAAAACTTATTAAATACTTCACTAAGGAAATTTTGGAGGGAGCTTAGCAAACATAGTTATGTACAAACTCACAAGAAACAATGTAAATCTTTGCATCTAAACATGCTCACCAAACGTTTGGTTAAGTGACTTCATATACAAGCTTAAGTTTCATGAATCACCAATAAAATGTCACAACTTCTCCTCAACAACATTTCATCAAACACTTGGTGTGCAAGATTTGATAGAATACATAACACAAACTAGCAAAAAGTTGTAATTTATACAAATGTTTGATTGAGATAACGATGAAACTATCAACCCAAAGCTCACCCAAAACCCTTGGAATGGAGGATATCAACTACAGTCATCAAAGATTTCACCATGACATCTCAAAATAAATTACTTAAACTTAAATACCATGAGCTAACAAACTCATTAAAACAAACATTTCAGAAGTTGCAAATCTCTAATATGACCATCAGATTGTTATAAGGATAACAACCCCAAAAATAGAAAAATCAGTAGAAAGAAAGAGTAGAAGAAGGAGAAAAAGGAAGTGGGGGTGGAGAGAAAGATGGAGAAGAAGAAGAGGTGGAAGAATCAAGAGGAGGAGGAAAGGGGAAGATACTCACCTTGCAAGGAATGAGAGACCGACAGCTAGAGGCGACGGGAGCAGGTCCGTGCAAGAGGGTGATCGAGATCCGTCCGGAGAGGGAGATCGGGCTCCGTCCAAGCGGCGTCGGGCTGGGGTTTCGCTAATAGGGAGAGTCCGGCGTTGAGCTGAGAGGAGACGGAGAGAGGAGGGAGAGTTCCGCCCTTTGCCTTGCCAAGATCGAGAGAGGGAGTCGGGATCGGGAACCTTGCGAACCGAGAGGGGGGCTTCGGCTCCTCTTGCTCGTGCTGACCAAGAAGAGAACCATAGAGGGAGGGGGTCGGTGAACAAGAGAAAGCCGAGAGAGAGAGAGAGAGAGAGTGAGTGAGTGAGTGAGATCATATCCCAATGCCGAGCCCGGAGCCTTCGTTTTGAGTAAATCAAAACTCTTGTCGAAAGAGGAAGCCCGCCCCTTCTTGTTCGTCGTCACAGCGACTCAAATATATGCAAATGGAGCCTGTCGCCTGTTTCATATCTCTGCGATGCCAGACGAAGATCGCAGATATCATGCCAACTACTCGAATAAATGGTCGCTTTGACTCGAACCGTTCGATCCATTTCCCGATTTGATAAGCAATTCAAATTGATTAAAAAAAACTTTGGGATTTAATCCGAATCGATCTAAGCTGGTTTGAGTACGAATTTGATTCAGATTTGCTTGATTTAGAATTAGGATTAGGCTTAATCAATTAAATTAAAATTAGACTCGAATTAAGATAAATTTGGGTCAAATTGGATTCATCGCGGTCGATGTGGACTATCCGGACGTGATTAAATATGATTGAGTCCAATTCGACTAGATTCGAATCGACTCGAGCTCAAACTGAACTCGACGATGCTTAATTAGATCGATCGACTGTACTCAAGGGTATTCGAGGAAAAATTGAGGTCAACAAACGGACCCCCAACATATGCGGAAAATAATAAGTGAACCGTATATGTTGGCGTTGACCTTCCTAAATCTAGGAAGATGCAACTCTAGGGTCAACTAATGGAACGAGACCAACAAGGGGAGAGTTTAAGAAAGCAAATCACCCATCTGCCCAACCAAAGTGGCAAAACAGAAGAAGGAAGTCTCATGTTCACATGAGCAAGATCGAAATGAAATCTCAAAGAACCAAATTGAATTCAACGATCATCTAGAGCATAAGTCTAAGATAATGCGAAGAGAAGGAAGTCAACAATAACTTGGAAGTCAAAGGAAATATTAGAGGACAATAATTAAAGAAAAAATATAAGTGAGAGTAATCAAATATAGAGAAATCATCTGTCTGCCTGATAAGATCAAAACGACGAAACAGAAGAAGGAAAGGTATCACATTCATCTAACCAGATCGAAACAGTGAATGAAGAAAACTCAGTGCTCACCTGACCAGATCGAAATAGTGAACAAGAGCGAAGAAAGAGCCAACCATCTGCCTGACCAGATCGAAACAGCAGAACAGAAGGAGAAAAGCAAGATCCCACATTCACCTGACCAGATCAAAACAGTGAATGGGGAAAACTCAATGCTCACCTGACCAGATTGAAATAGTGAACAAGAGTAGAAAAAGAAAAAGACATACCGTCTGTCTGACCAGATCAAAACAATAGAACAGGAGGGAAAAATAAAATCCCACATTCACCTGACCAGATCGAAACAGTGAATGGGGAAAACTCAATGCTCATATGACCAGATCGAAATAGTGAACACGAGTAGAGAAGAGAAAAGAGCCAACTGGCTGACTGACCAGATCGAAACAGCAGAGCAGGAGGGAAAAAGAAATCATCACATTCACCAGACCAGATCAAAACAGTGAATGGAGAAAGCCCAGTTCTCACCTGACCAGATCGAAACAGTGAGCAAGAGTAGAGAAAGGAGGGAGTTCTACATCTGCCTGACCATATTCACAATGGCAAAATGAGAACAACTCAATATCCACCTGACCATATTCGTAACAGCGAATAATAAGCTTCCCAAAAGTCTAATGTCTGTCTGACCAAATCGAAATAACATAACAAAAGAAAAAGTCCAACATTCACCTAACCGGATCGAAACGGTGAATGAGGACGACTCAATGTTCGCCTGACCAGATCGTAACAGTGAAATAAAGAATCAGCAAAAAACTCAACAACCCCCAAACAGGAAAATAAAATAGGGGGAATGAAGAGGTGGTGAAGTATGCCTCCTAGGGACTCTGTCGGGCACCCAACCAGAAAGGGGAGTCAACATTCGCCTGACCAGATCAAAATAGCCAATGAGAATGGCTCAAAATTCACCTGATCATATTCGCAACAACGAATAATGAGCCCTCCCGAAAGTCTAATGTCCACCTGACCATATTCGTAACGGAGGGACAAAAGACAAAGTCTAACATTCACCTGACCAAATCGAAATAGTGAATGAGGACAACCCAATGTCTGCCTGACCAGATCGCAACAGCGAGACAAAAGGGGGAAAGAGAAAGGGATTTTAACACTCGCCTGACCATATGACAACTGCGAATGAGAACATCTCAATATCCACCTGACCATATTCGCAACAGCGAATAATGAGCTTCCCAAAAGGTCTAATGTCTGCCTGACCATATCAAAACAACATAACAAAAGACAAAGTCCAAGATTCACCTAACCGGATCGAAACGGTGAATGAGGACGACTCAATGTTTGTCTGACCAGATCGTAACAGCAAAATAAAGAATCAGTAGAAAACTCAACAACCCCCAAACAGGAAAATAAAATAGGGGGAATGAAGAGGTGGTGAAGTATGCCTCCTAGGGACTCTGTCGGGCACCCAACCAGAAAGGGGAGTCAACATTCGCCTGACCAGATTGAAACAGCCAATGAGAATGGCTCAAAATCCACCTGACCATATTCGTAACAGCGAATAATGAGTCCTCTCAAAAGTCTAATGTCCACCTGACCATATTCGCAACGGTGGGACAAAAGACAAAGTCCAACATTCACCTGACCAAATCGAAACAGTAAATGAGGACAACCCAATGTCTGCCTGACCAAATCGCAACAGCAAGACAAAAGGGGGAAAGAGAAAGGCAGTTCAACACTCGCCTGACCATATGGAAACGGCGAATTAGAATAACTCAATATCCACCTGACCATATTCGCAATAGCGAATAATGAGCTTCCCAAAAGGTCTAATGTCTGCCTGACCAGATCGAATTAGCTGGACAAAAGACAAAATCCAACATTCACCTGACCAGATCAAAACAATGAATAAGGATCACTCAATGTCTGCCTGACCTTATTCGCAACAGCAAGACAAAGAGTAAAAGCCACCTCTACAACCACCCAACCCACTCGTGTGCGGTGCTGTGAGGGGAAGAGAAGTAAGTAATCCATCATCTAAGAAAACTAAAACTTATATTTTAGCTACCACATGGTAGAGGAAAAATCGTCGTGGCCATGAGTAATTAAAATAGAAGTAGGATTTCTTAAGATAAAATTGAAATCATACAACATGAAGCAATCGACTGATGTATATCTTTCTAAGAAGAGGAACATACAAATAATCGAGTCGAAAGAATAATCTCAAATGGAAGAAAGAGAAATAGAAGTGGCGAGGGGACACACTCGCCACTAAAGACAACAATTATCATATCAAAAATCAATGATCACTAAAGGGATCATAGTGGTAACAGAGCAAAGGAAAAGCTGGTTTTTGGAGGCCGCTAAGCACTTTTTGTCCGTCGTCGCTGTTGGGAAAAGTGTTTATCTCATAGTAAGGATTCCGAACCCTATTTCTGTTTTCGAAGATGTCGAGTTTTGATATTTTTGTGCTCAGATTTGTATTTTCGTTACCGAAAAATGCGCATTATTTTGTATTGACAAAAGTTTTACCGCACAACTTTTGATATGTTTCTGATATGATATTTCTACACGATTTGACTATTTTCTGAAGATTTTTGACCGAGTAGTTTTGATTTGGCGGTGTTTTATTTTGACTGTAATTTCTAGTGATGTCTGAAATTGTTTGGGCAGTATAATAAAAATCTTATAATGTTGTTGTGAACGTTCTGTACTAATTTGGTAATTTGTGAATTCTGTGATTTTTGTGTAAATTCCGTATACTGCCGTTATGCCGCTGGATTTTCGTACGATTTTCGATTTTCTGAAATTGATGATTTGAACTGATATGTATACGAATGTGAATATATGATTGCTATACGATTATTGTTACTGAAAGATAAGTGAAGACTGGTTGAACTGTTGGTTGGAGATTGACTTGACCTGTATAGGATGGTGGGCCGACGGGCTTTCCTTTAAAAAGGATTTGGCAATATCCTCTATTGATCATTGATATAACGATTGAGAGGCATAAGGAGATTCTTATGCCGACGGGCACAGAATGACGACTCTTATTGAACCAACAGATAGATATAATTATGGATTTTTACAGCAGCACTATAGATTGAAAAACGCCTTAATAGCCAGTGATTGTACTTGTTCAGTAAGACTACTATTGCATGTGTACGGTATTGACCTGTTGATCTCATTATGGATTCACTGATTTATTGATATCGACGGATTTATATTGAAATTTATTTATTGTCAGATTTACGAATTTTCTATACGATTTCATTGATATTCGCATTATTTCACTGAGCATTGATACTGCTACTGATATGGATATCAACATTGCATTGACTTATTGATACTATGGACATGGATACTATTGATTCATTGATACTGATTCATTGATATTGATTCATTGATATTATCGCTTCATTGATACACCGTATTGAACTGCTGCATGTGATTCATTGACTGATATGGAATAGGTTTTACTGTATTGATTTGATTTCAATTGTTCTTACGACGTATTGGTTTGATTTTGACCAGAGATGATTGATAGAGATTGATTTTATTGATATTATCGAGACGATGATTTTCTTATATTGATTTGATTGGATTCTTACATGATGTATCGGGTGTACTGGTTTATTGAGCTTTGTGGATTTCTTCCTATTGTTTATTGATTCTTCTATCGCTGACTATGGATTTTATCAATTGTGTATTGACTACTAATTTTTGTATCTGCATAGATTCATTGATCATGTGCAATTGACTGTTATGGATTCGACTGATTGACATGCATATTATTTCCAGTACCGTGCTTTGATTTCAGTTATAGGTATTAGGTGACCTGCTGGGCTTTTTGAAGCTCATTATATGTGGTTAATATTTTCAGGTCAGGGCAGGGGAGCAGGAGATTGAGGTTGATCTGGAATCCTCAGGTTTTTGTTCTTTTTGATGATAGTGATTCTTTTGTGCTCAGGATAGGATAGATTTTAGTTCTTGTGTTATGTTCATAGTGTAGCTTCTGAGTATTGTATATAAACTTTTGAGGCATGAATGGAACTGTACATTGATGTTTTAAATTATAGAATTTTATTAGAATGTTTGATATTAATTGAAGACTATTGATAACTCTGGTAAATGGTTTTAATAAATTGATCGAAATTCTTTCCAAGTTAGATCTTGCGGCGTCACACTTTGGGCTCTTGGAGCTTAGAACCGGGTTCCACCTGCGACAAGGGCAATCGATTCTACTCAACTAAGAGCTTCTCTCTCTTTTTATCATTATATTTTTTTATTTTCATATTATATTCACAGTTATAGATCAAGTATATTGGAACATAAAGAGGGGAAAATTGTTGGTTTTGATAACCCATGTCATACTCGCCACATGAATAAAACTGGGGAGAGAGAAGGATTACATACAGGATCCGTGAAAGAACTAAACATTGGCTTTGGTAGCCCATGTCACATTCAACTCATATGAATGAACTGGGGAGCATAATTATTACAACATAATTTATAGAGAAATTCATATAGTAATAATGGATCAACATCACTATATTTGACTAATATAGATCAAGGATGGACCCAGTATTACATTCCATAGAGATTCAAATTAGTAGTTTTGGTATTTCAGACCACACTTGAAGGTAACAAGTGAAACTGGGGAAAGTCAACCCTCGAAGGGGACCAAAAAGGAGATCTTGTGCAACAATACCAAAGTGATTAGTGAGTGCGGATGTAAGCACAAATATCCCTACGGCGTATTTACACACAACCCTTAAGGATGATCTCATACTTGCATGATGAACATCACATGGTAGAGGACAAATTATCGTGGCCACGGACTGCCGAAAAGTAGAAGAGATCCTTTGGAGTTATATCTATATAGAGGGATATGCACAAGTGGCAGGGGAATAACAACTACCGTATCATGGACGATAGGAGAATGAAACTTACATAGGAACAATGGATCAACATCACCACACCTGACTAACACAGGTGGGTATGGACCCAATATCACCTATAGAGAGTGGGCTGGAATTAGGGATATTGGATCTAACACACCACACCTGATTAACCTAGGTGGGTATGGACCCAATATCACATCTAGAAGATTGGTTTGAATTAGAGGCATTGGATCAACATCACCACACCTGACTTACACAGGTGGGTATGGACCCAGTATCACCTATAGAAAGTAGATTATAATTAGGGATATTGGATCAACCTCACCACACCTGATTGACCTAGGTGGGTATGGACCCAGTATCACCTCTCAAAAGGAGGTTTGAATTATTAATTTTGGTATCCCAGACCATGCTTTGGGTGACAAACGAAACTGGGTAGAACAACCTTCCACAAAAAAAGGGAACAAATCAAGAGATTTAGGTGCTAACAACAATATGATTGATGTGCACAAATACAAGTATAAATATCCATACAACATATTAGCGTATCTCCTTTAAGAATAGCCTTATACTCTTCGAAGCGAACATCGTGTGGTAGAGGACAAATCCTTATGGCCACACAAACTGCCAAAAAGTAAAAAAGATCCTTTCAAGGAATACAAATACAAAGGAATATTTACATGAGGTAGGAAAATAACCAACAATAGTGAAAGAAGTGTCATAAGATTTTTTATGGGAATCCTCGACTCTAATTTCACACATCTGATGGGGAATAGGTTGCTTACTAGTAGTCTGACGTCAAAAATCTCCTTCCTCATCTGAATTGCTATCAACAACGAATCCACCCTTAGGTACCAAGTACCTACGAAAGGTAGGAAGGTGACGGGATCTGCTCGACGATCTCAGAGTGAGAGAGCCAAGCGAACTCAGAAACCCGACGAGAGGAAGAGAATTTAATAAGGTACGAAATAACCTAAAAGGCTGGAAGGAAAGGGACCAAAGCTAGTGGAAAACCTAGCCAAGAAGGGAACCTAACTACGAAAAGGACCCTATCTAAGAGTAGGACGAACCTAAGCTAGGGAGTACTAAATTCGGAGTGCACACAAAAGAAGATAATTTAACATCCGAAGATGGAGAGAGAAACCTGTCCCACCGCGGTCGCCAGAAATCTGTGGGTCTCTAAAAGGATTCTGCTCATGTGACTCGAATGCAAAGAGTACGGTCAAACTATCTCATAGGAAAAAATGGTCGTAGACCTTTATAATCGACACAAGCAGGCCGATGGAAGAGTAGATGGAGTTATATATACGATTAGCCATGGAGGATAGCGGCTTTTGTTGCAAATCTATTTTTTATTGTTTATGTTTTGATAATTGACAAACACTATTTCTCTTGAACTGCTTGTTGCTTCTAACGTTTCAGGAATCGAAGATCGAACGAACAACACGAAGCCAATTCAGGATTGCGTAGGTTTAGGGTTGAGTCAGTCTGTACTTTTGTTTTTTCACTTCTTGAGTCTACTTATAATAGTCAAAGAGACTGATGCTAAGTAACCCTTCACACACATACTTGAGAGACTTAGAATTTCTATTTTTACTCATATCGGCCCGGACGATTTCTTCTATCGGCCTGGACGATCTGGCTTAAAACAGAAAGTTTAAATAAGGATTCTTAATTAAGGCAGTCGTGATTAACATATCGGCCTGGACGATACGAGTATCGGCCTGGACGATACGAGTATCGGTCTGGACGATACGAGTATCAGCCAGGACGATATTCTCAAAACAGAAAGAAGTTGTCGTCATAGACAATTAAGATATACTGTATTTTTTAATTATCGGCTAGGACGATCAAGTATCAGCCTGGACGATATTCACAAATTAGGCCTTAATTTTTCAGGAAATCAAGGGAGTAATTAAGGATGATTGATACGATCATATCATCCTGGATGATTGCAGGATCGGCCAGGACGATCCAGTCAAAAACCTTAAGTTACTTCAAGATGATAAAAATCGGCCAGCTCGTATCCAGGGCTATTGTCAGGACAATTTTCCTCTGATTTGAACTGATCGGCCAGGACGATCGTGAGATTAGCCTGGAAGATCAAGCCAATTTTCAATCGTCCTGTTTTACATCCAGGGCGATGCTCTGGCCGATCTTCATTGATTTGTACTGATCGGCCAGGCCGATGTATATATCGGCCTGGACGATAAAGTCGGTAATTTGCAATTAATGAGCTCCTTTGAAGCTCTTCTATTTAAGAGCTCATGTTCAACATTTTTTAGAGACATTTTGCTGCTGCCTTGACCTAGGAAGACCTTGAGGAGAGAAAGAGAGAGAGGGAGAGAGAGAGGATCTTGTGAGGAGGAGCTTGTGAGGGGATTCACAAGGGTTGCTTCAAGGATCGCTCTGCTTATTCTTCGTCTAGAGTTTCTCATCCGTGGAAGGGTCGGTAGAGGTAAGGAGTTAGCTTTTGGTTGTGGTTCTCTGCCGGCTTCAGGTGGAAGCAAAAGGAGGTAGGTTCTCTGCCTTGCCGGGATGGCAAAAAGGAGGTTCTTGTGAAGGCTTCTCCGCCTAGCCGTGGGGGCTAAAGGAGAGTCACGTTTTGTAGTGCAATACTTGGAGGGTGCCTCCAAGGAGTGGACGTAGGTCAAGTTGACCAAACTACTATAAATTCCTGTGTTCTTATTTTTGCTTCCGCACTTTTAATTCCGCATTTATTTTTGTGGTGTGATTTTGGTTTATGTGATTTTCATTCTTTGAGAAAAGAAAATTTTAAAATACTAATTCACCCCCCCTCTTGGTTAGCTTGGGCCAATTATATAGGGCTTAACATCCCTAGCGAACTTTCAGCTTTCACCTACCAACCTCAATGAATAATATTATGCATAACCCTAAAGTTTACGAAATTTCCCCCATTCGATACATCAGCTCGAATGGAGTTTATTTGATTGTGGGGATCGCAAGCCCCCGTAGTTAATTACATCTTAGACCTCGGTCTAAGAAAACTCTCGGTTAAGGACATTAGATTATCTTCTCTAATGGGTTTAGCGCAAGGGAATTTCTAGGCTTTCCTAATCAAAGGGGAAGAATGTCCCAATTTGGCTTTAATCAACACGCGTGGTTTAGTCAACATTCGATCGGCTCGAAGAAGTGGAAACTGTAGAAAAAAAGAGACAACGCATCTCAGACATGCATGAGAAAAAAAGGAAAGTGGCGTCATCTGCGTGACGCGGATGGGTAGGATTTATAGCTTTCAGAAGAAAGGAAAGCTTACCCACGAATAAGGTGTATAGTGGTTCACTCGTGCCACTCACCTTTAGACCCTAAATCTATAAAAGATGTAGTATCGTACATACGATACTAACATCTACGACCTAACTAGTGCAGTCCTAGACTTATTCCTTGCCCGACAAAGAAAGCCAGCTAAAACTACCTAATCGTATAAAATCCATGTTATCCAGTCTATATGAAAGATGGGTGGGTAGTTAGACATTGGAATTTGGGATCGATGACTAGAGAAAGTTCATAAGTGATCTCACACTTATGAGTGGTACTATGCACCTAAACTAATACAATTAAGTTTTAATTTTAATTAGTTACTAATGCAGCATGCTAGTCAAAATCTTCAAATCAGGGATATATGCAATTTTAAAAAGGCTTATAAAATATTTTTTTTAGAATGACTAAACTTCCCCAGGTCCGGCACTTCATCCTCATAGGCCAGATTATCCGGACTCTACCCGCAAGCGGGGAAGTTGTCTAAAAGAAGAGAGAATGCATGTATGCGATCCCGGGCGATTTCGGCTATTTCCTAAATTGTTATGTTTCTATATGAGTTAATCTTAAAATTTTATTATTAATTACGAGTAGAATAATTTTATACCTAAAAGAGCCTAGCAAATCAGGCACAAGCACATGCAAGAAAGAAATCTATGAAAAACATGCTGATTCTACTGCGCAATCAAAGTAAACAAAACACAATAGAAACAACAAAATCCCACGAGAAAGAGTGTCCATGATAAGTGTCATACAATATTACATCACAGAGTACAGAAAAGTAAGGGTGGCCGGACTCCACCGACAACTACCCGGGAACGACGCAAATCTTAAAATAAGACATTTTACATCTTCAGTCTGCATCTTCCCTTCCTTAATTAGTCTTTGGATCGTCTTCAGTCCTCCGGGCTCCTTGTAGTGAATGCTTCAAAAGGATGCCCAAATGAAAAAGGAAACTCTCTATAGGAGTTTTCTTTTCCCTTTGGACCCATTTACATTTAAAATATCATATTTTTAGATTTTTCACAATATTTACTATCAAATACATTACATCAGAAAGAAAAAGAAAATCTAGACTCTCCTATAGGGGTATCATAAGCAGTTATAATCAAAATCAACCAAAAAAAATCGTTCACGCAGTTATATATAAATTAAAATGCAGAAAAATAAATCACACTTGGCCGTGCTCTGATTATTAGGGGCTAAGTAGCTAAAGAAGGTACCTAAAATAGTTATAAATGATTAATATTAATTTTAGCCCCCTTTAATTCTATATGAGCACGGCCATCTACAAGAAGACAAAGTTAGTATGAAAAAGCGTGTCTAACATATGGGTATTCTAATGCTCACAATAACAGAAAAAGAGAGCTAAAAAATCACAGAAAGTACACAAAAAGGCTAACACCAGTAACAAAGCAAACAACACACGGGTCACATGCAAGTCGCCACAACACAACACAGAAAAAAAAGATAGAACATAAACCTAACCTAAAGATAGTGGTCGTGTCCTAGCAAATCAATCTAAGTGTGTGTAGTCTGTGTGGTTTTGGTAGGTCCTATGTATGATAGTTTAGTTAAAGTTATTTGCATTTTTGTTTATTGAAAGGGCAAAAGAAATTTTAGTTAAAATTCAAATCTTAGTATTTTAAGATTAATTTTAAATATTTTATTTTAGTATTTGATTAATTATCACATTTGTTTCACACCGAGACCGTGAGGTTTATTTCACCCTCATTGGGGCTAACTTAATAGCCTCGTAAGCATGAGTTACCCAGTGATAATTAACTTTGTTAGATTATTTTAGTTTGTTATGAAAAGAAAAGAAAAGATTGTATTAAACATTTAATTAATCAAGTTTGTTTGTTAATTTTAAAGATTATTCTAAAGTTTGATATTTAGAAATGTTTTATCCTAATAAATTTTAATTTAAGATTTGATCCCCTAATTAAATCTATATCTTTTAGATCTTAGATTGATTAGGAGTTAATTATTAGATTAGTTGGAATTAGTTTAGGTTTAATGTTTTAGATTTGTAATTTAATAATTATAAATGTTAATTATAAGTTGATTAAGAATTAAGTGCTTTAATATATTTTAAGAATTAGATTAAGATTAATTAGTTGATTATTAATGGATTAAGAAAAAGAAACTAAATCTAGGAAAGCGTGTCACTAAGTTTTTATTTTAATGTTTCTATCCTATAAGGAGCATGCATCCTAAGTCTATATTTCTTAAGACCTGGTCCTTAATTTTTGTCCTTAGATGTCACTAAAGTTGTAGGATTAAAAGAAGTGTTGTTTACTAACCCTTAAGACTTCTATGCGTATGTCAAAAGGTTTAAGGGATCTAACAAAAGTAAAGCAATCCTAATTATAATTGAAATTTCTATAAAGCCCTAAGGGTTGGAGGCATACAATCATCTAGGCCCCTAGAGGTTTTCTAAGTTCTTAAGAAAGCTTACAGCACCGGGGGCTATGACCCGGTGGTTCCGCCCGTAGCGCCCCTACCGGAATGAATAGGGGCGACTGATGCTCGGATATGGTTGTCCTAGCTCCTTCTCCAAGTACTCCAATGCTCCTTATCCATTGCATTTCAAAAGGTATCTCGCAAAACACAAAAGAGATGTGTATTAGAGCAGTTCTATAAGCAAATAATAACATAAAGAAATAAAAATGTAATAAAACATAGAACATACCTTTTTGTTACTGGTTGAGCTACTTGTGTTTTGGGTTCTCCTCATTTTGCAAGTGTCCAATATCACAGTATAAAAGAAACGACAAGAAACAAACTAAAGGTGAAGTGAAAGACAACTAAAACTAACAAAAAGAAGAAGAATGAAAATCGTATATAAAAGGGATGTAGGCATTGTTATTTTGGACACACTTCTTTAAAGTTAAGTGTACTTTAAAACAACATTCACAATGTCCTTTGATATTCTCACAATCCAAATAAGACACTTGCTACACTTGAGACCTCTACCTACAACACACTCTAAAAAAAGCCCAAAATAACCAATGGAAACAGACTCCTAACACTAAACTTAAAATAAGATTATCTTTGTTTTATATTTATCCAAAATTGTATTTTAGCTAATCATTAAAGAGAGCTAACCCAAATAAGTAATGATCATTTTACTCCAATAAGACACAAAAGCCCTCTAACATAAAGCTAATACTAAAGCTTCAAAACCCCAAAACTTATCTCTTAGAAACCAATGTGAATTAATATAAATATAATTCATACACTAACCGCTAGCTTGTTCTAAGAAAAACTACTAAGGGACTCTTCTACACTAAGCAAATCACCAAATTAGAAATCTCAAAATACTCTATGAAAATTTAAACAAAACACTACACAAAATCCTACAAAATTCATCTACCAAAATCTCTTCTTTTCGTTAGCCCCAAAATTCTACAAAAAGACCCACAATCAAGTGCCTTATCCTTCATTCGGAGTGGGGTAGAAAAACATAAAACTTTCCAACAAGAAGGTTTTATAAAAACCCCTCATTGTAAAGCACTCATGAAATTCGTCTCATAAAAACCCTTTAAAACAAATCGATCTAAAGCCAATACTAAGCCATCTCAACATATGTAAAACAGAACCTTTCCTACAAAAAGCAAGTTCACAAAACTTCTCAATATGAAAATAACTCACAAAACCTTTAAAAGACTTCCAACCATAGAATGATTCAAAAAATCTTTCAATACAAAATAATTCTAAAACCTTTCAAATCATCTTCATTCTTCCAACAAAGAACTACAAGTAAAAAAGACTATTTAATCTTGCCAACACAAACTTTATAGAAATATAGAAATTCGCAAATGCATGCTACCTTGAATGCTAACGGAAGAAAAAAAAAACAATTAGAGTGAAATAAACTAGTCCCCAATCATAAGTACATGAACCATCGTCGCCAATCATATATGCGATATTGGGAAAAACTAATAAGTTCAAACTTCTCCAAACATGAAAGTAGACAGAAGTTTATATGACATCAAAATGACAAATGTAATTGCAGGCAAGAGGCATACATGCTTTTGTGAGAGAGATTAGAGAACTACCCATGTAAGATTTCAACTTTCCCCTTTCTTTCTTTGTTTCATGCCAAACATGAATAAATATGAATAAAATTATATAGCACAAGACTTTCCAAACTTAACAACTAAGCCAAATGCACTTAGAAAAGAGAAAGGAAACCTTATGTCATTGTTTTGTTCCCAAAGATCAAGGAAAGAGAGCATGATATCATCATAATGCAACATGGGTCTAAGATATGAAAGTATAAATTTAAAACATGAGCTATGTAACTTTTTTCCAACAAATTTCTAGTTTCCACCCATAAGCTAGCAAATATCTCCAAAGGGTATTTTCACATAAATCTTTAAGCTTACTTTGATAGTATTAACCATATGATTTTTGCAAGAAGTTTAAACCTTGTAAAGGAAAAAGTTATCTCAAAATTTTTATGACTACATATTTTTCCAAAGCAACAATACTTCCTCTTTTGAAAGCCTAAGCAAGGAAAGGCAACTCATGTTTGAAACTCTATTTTCAAAAGTGTAAAGGAATCATGCTTTTAAATACTCATATAAATGCTTGGCTCGTGACAAAATTTACCCAACAATCCATTCCAAATACTACAATGAAGAACAAGCAAGATGATACATAAAACTTTCACGCCAAGTAGTAGGAAAACAACTATAAATTTTCTCTTAGGCATCATCATAAGTACCATATGAACAAAGTTTGCAAGATTCCATGGAACATGCTAGCAAGAGAAACATGTTTCAAGTGCCTACCTGAATGAGTTCACCCAACCAAACTACACAAGAGAACAATTACTCTTTCAATCGTTAGAGTGTAATATCTAAACAAAAAAACTTAACAATCATAAGGAATACTCACTAATATCATCCTCTTGGAGAATAAGAAATCACTTCCATTGAGGCTTTATAACAATGCAAGCTCATTCAACCAACTTAAATCATATCAGGAATGTACATGAAAATTCCTTTATTATCATGGAAATAAATTTCAAAGGAACCAACATCCCCACATCTAGAGAAGAAAATATGATTTCTAACATGTTGGCCATTCAAAGCTTATGAACCAAACAACCCACCACTTTTCTTTTAGTGACATTTCACCAAATACTTAGTATGCATTGTTTTCAAGACTACAAGAAGCATGCTAGCATAAAAGTTACGATTTCTATAAATGCTTGATTAAAATCATTCAAGTAACCTACACAATAATTTCATGATTCATGCACCAATCATCTCATAGATGGCTAGCAATAACACTCTCCATTTAATGAATATTCATGGAATGAAATATATGAAACTTTCACACATCATATTAACCTTCCCTTTGTAATGATCATAAAAGAAGAAGCACAAAATTAAATAGGATTTACTCATGCCGGCAAAGTATACTTTCTAATGAAATTCATGAAATTCCTCTTCTTGCCAAGGAAAAACTACTACCAACTTTTAATGGGCATGATTTAATAAAGAACAAAATGGCTTCTCAAGCCTTGCCACCAATCACCTAAAACTCCTAAATCATATTACATAAGGTAAATGTAGGCTCACATACTAATTACTCATCTCAAAATAAACTAAATCAATAAGTCGTGTAGAAACATAGATCAACCCAAGTTTAAGAGAAGGTTTCAACCAAACTTATTAAATACTTCACTAAGGAAATTTTGGAGGGAGCTTAGCAAACATAGTTATGTCCAAACTCACAAGAAACAATGTAAATCTTTGCATCTAAACATGCTCACCAAACTTTTGGTTAAGTGACTTCATATACAAGCTTAAGTTTCATGAATCACCAACAAAATGTCACAACTTCTCCTCAACAACATTTCATCAAACACTTGGTGTGCAAGATTTGATAGAATACATAACACAAACTAGCAAAAAGTTGTAATTTATACAAATGTTTGATTGAGATAACGATGAAACTATCAACCCGAAGCTCACCCAAAACCCTTGGAATGGAGGATATCAACTACAGTCATCAAAGATTTCACCATGACATCTCAAAATAAATTACTTAAACTTAAATACCATGAGCTAACAAAGAAGATAATTCTCATTAAAATAAATATTTCAGAAGTTGCAAATCTCTAATATGACCATCTGATTGTTGTAAGGATAACAAACCCAAACATAGAAAAATCAGTAGAAAGAAAGAATAGAAGAAGGAGAAAAAGGAAGTGGGAGTGGAGAGAAAGATGGAGAAGAAGAAGAGGTGGAAGAATCAAGAGGAGGAGGAAAGGGGAAGATACTCACCTTGCAAGGAATGAGAGACCGACAGCTAGAGGTGACGGGAGCACGTCCGTGCAAGAGGGTGATCGGGATCCGTCCGGAGAGCGAGATCGGGCTCCATCCAAGTGGCGTCGGGCTGGGGTTTCGTGAACAGGGAGAGGCCGGAGTTGAGCTGAGAGGAGACGGAGAGAGGAGGAAGAGTTCCGCCCTTTGCCTTGCCAAGATCGGGAGAGGGAGTCGGGATCGGGAACCTTGCGAACCGAGAGAGGGGCTTCGGCTCCTCTTGCTCGTGCTGACCAGGAAGAGAATGTCACGACCCGACCCGACGGGGACGGATCCCGCCCGAGCCGGATCGCGACGAGAGACTTACTTGCTTATCCAGGATCTGGCTTTGGATTAGGTTACTGAACTGATCTTTCAAATACTTAACTCAACAGAAACACACAGAACAACAGAGCTACTAAAAACATCAAATGCAGCGGAACAAAACATCTATCTTTTCATTTCCTCAAAATAATCATCTACAGAACAGTACATGGCTTTCAACAGAAAGAAAGACAGAACGGAAAGCCATGACTGTACAAAAATCAAAAAGTACAAAAGTACCTATACTGATCAGACTCTGAACTAATCCTGAACCTCCTTGCCCTTCCCAGAACCTGAAAACCACCAGAAAGCAAGGGTGAGCTCAACAGCTCAGCAAAGCAACAAACCACCAATCTAAATTCTCAGAAACCAAAACCAAATTCATCAGACAGAAATCAGATCAGAAATCGGAACAGAATCGGAAATCAGAACTTATACGGACAGATATCAAATCAGAATCAGAATCGTACAGATCAGATCACAGAACAGAATAAACTCAGCAGAGTCAGAATTATACAGATCATATCGAAACAGAACAAAATCGTATCAGAATCACATTTCAGATCAAATATCAGATATTTAATATAGTTAAGTGTGCTCCCGGCACCAGAATAAAAGCTGAGTAATTAATAGCTAAACTAAACTAAACAGAATCACTACGGATTCTAACCCTTATGACTCCCTTGTGCTCACGGCACCTGAAATTCGCTGAATAATTAATAGCTAAGCTAAATGTGCTCACAGCACCTGAATAATAGAATTCACGGATCCGGAATATAACTGATATTTCTCCCAACTTGAGCTCATCTAAATTTCCCATTTCACTAACTGAATCTCATAGGATCCAGGCCCCTTATAGCTCCCTTTTTATAGCTTATACACATAGCATTTCAATTCAGAAGAAATCCGGACAATTCAGAAATTACCCAAAAATCGGGCAGCACAACGGCAGTATACAGAATTTACACAAAAATTCCTGCAAAGAAAATTTACCGAATTCGCACAGAACATAGATAATCATATTCCAGAACATTTATTCTACTGCACAGATAATTTCCAATTTTACAGAAAATTGTAGTCTACGAAAAACATCGCCGAATCAAAAATACCCGGACAAAAATCTTCAAAATATAGTCAAAACGTGCACACCCGGCACGGCAACGATATACAGAAACTTACGCGGTAAAAACTGAACCAATCAAAAGATACGGACGAAAAACCGTAACGAAAACGAAATCCGGACAGAAAAATACCGCCAACCGCGACGGAACTGAAAATTGAGAAAGACGGAATGTGCCTTACCTCGAGCACAGCAAATTCCTCAACAGTCACTTCGATCGAAAACGGCTCCGCGTCTTCCCGAAATCAACTTTTCCAAATTTCTCTTTTTCTCTCTCCTCAGAGCTGAAATCAGATATTTTTATTTTTAATTTTTCTCTCTCTTCAAATCGGCTGAAACCCTTAAGTAATCCTCATATCGGCCCGGCCGATTGTCCAGATCGTCCTGGACGATCAGACCAAACCAACATCGCCTGGCCGATACTCCAGGGCGATGATCAGGCCGATCCTTATGAACAGTGTCAATCGGCCTGGCCGATGTCCCCGATCGGCCTGGACGATACCTACAGGAAATCACCTGGAGCAAAACTGGGCAAATTCTGGAACTCAATTTCTACTGATCGTCCCAGGACGATCCAGATCGTCCTGGACGATCCAGATCGTCCTGGACGATCCTGGAGCAGATTGTGATATTACAGAGAACCAGAGAGTGAGGAGGTCGGTGAACAAGAGAAAGCTGAGAGAGAGAGAGAGAGAGAGAGAGAGAGAGAGAGAGAGAGCGTATCCCAATGCCGAGCCCGGAGCCTTCGTTTTGAGCAAATCAAAACTCTCGTCGAAAGAGGAAGCCCGCCCCTTCTTGTTCGTCGTCGCAGCGACTCAAAAACATGCAAACGAAGCCTGTCGCCTGCTTCATATCTCTGCGATGCCAGACGAAGATCGCAAATATCACGCCAACGCCTCGAATAAACGGTCGCTTCGACTCGAATCGTTCGATCCATTTCCCGATTTGATAAGCAATTCAAATTGATTAAAAAAACTTTGGGATTTAATCCGAATCGATCTAAGCTGGTTTGAGTACGAATTTGATTCAGATTTGCTTGATTTAGAATTAGGATTAGGCTTAATCAATTAAATTAAAATTAGACTCGAATTAAGATAAATTTGGGTCAAATTGGATTCGTCGCGGTCGAAGCAGACTATTCGGACGTGGTTAAACATGATTGAGTCCAATTCGACTCGATTCGAATCGACTCGAGCTCAAACTGAACTCGACGATGCTTAATTAGATCGATCGACTGTGCTCGAGGGTATTCGAGCAAAAATCGAGGTCAACAGTATAAACCTACGAATGGTATTTCAAATTTGATCTAAATCTTATTCAAATCAAATTTGAACATATTCCTTATGAACTTGCATATATTTCTATTGCTTTGCTATGATTAAAAATATCCCAACTCATTTCTCCAATGTCATGCATTTGATGCTCAACTCAATATAGACTGCTCTCATTATTTAAAGTTAAAACCCTTATCTAAAATCATTCTCCAAACAAGAAGCCAAGATCCTCCCTTAAAAAAAATAATAAATAATAAAAAATAAAAAAACGAAGCCAAGATCCTCCCTACATTGGAAACCAAGCCATAATTATTAGGGTCAAAAAGCAAGAAGCAAATCTTGATTCCTCTCTATCATTGCTTATTAAAATACTTCCTTCTCTTTCACCCAGCTCGGACTTAGGATTTGTTTGGAACGGTTACAATTTTTTATAAAATTGACTGCAAAGTTATCGTAGAGAAAGCAAATTAACTACTCTAATTGTTAAAATAACTTTTTATCATGTAAATTTTTAAAAAGAAGTGAGATTACAGTAAAAAAGCAGTAGCCAAATAAAATTATAGTTGGTGCCTGAAAAACGAAGTTGTTAGAAAATTGTCTCGAACAGACGCTTAGTGTTTTTTTATGGTATCGAGAAAATTCTTAACATTCGTGTAGGACTTTCGAGTCAAGTTAGTGTAGGATTTTCGGGTCCTGTCAAATATTGACACCCCTATTTGAATCCACACTACATGAATTATCTATTATCGGTGGAAATTGATCATTTTTCGGCGGTTTTTCATTGGAAAAGTTATGTCAAGCCGTCGGAAAATTAACCGCCGGAAAATTCCGCCGGTAATGGGTGATTTTCCTGTAGTGCCATATATAATGAGGTTCAAAACTTATTTTAACTTAACGTTCAAACCGGCCGGCTTTGATATAGAGGTTAAAGCTAAATATGAATAATATTCAAACCTTGTAATACTTCATAATGTGCTAATAATTTAAACATATTCCTTATGAACTTGAATATATTTCTATTGCTTTGCTATGATTAAAAATATCCTAACTCATTATTCCAATGTTATGCATTGGATGCCCAACTCAATATAGACAGCTCTCATTATTTAAAGTTAAAACCCTTATCTAAAATCATTCTCCAAAAGATCCTCTCTATATTGGAAACCAAGCTATAATTGTTGGGGTCCAAAGGCAAGAAGAAAATATGAACACGAACTGAGCTCGAGCATGAGTTATCTAAACAAGCTTGATCTCGAATAGAGACAAAAAAAAAAAGATCGTTTTTATTGAATATTTATCTTAATATAAAAGTATGTTATTTTGTATTTTATTAAATATTTTAATACTTTGATTATTTCTTTATGCTCTGAATTTTTTTTTTCTTATTTTCATTTGTTGAATAAATAAAAAAATGTAGAGTGATAAGGATGTAATGTTGTCCCGTTTACACATAGAATATTAATAAAAAAACAGTAAGTAGTAATAGTTATATTTTGATGTTCAACTATTTGCATAACCCAATAATAAGGTTTTTGTATTGCTTAATTTAGGCTGTTGGGGGGATTTTAGATTTTGTTTGAGATAGCTTTCTTACTGCTTTTAAAAGCAATTTTTTTAGTAAAAAAATTTATTGTATTAAAAATTTATGTACTTAAAAATTTTCTTTAGAAAATAATAAGAATGTTATCCCAAATAAATTCTTAATCGACAGAAAAGACTTGCAGTGGTACTAAAACCGCCGCAAAATTGTTGTAGTCCTTGTCCACTACAAACATCTTCTATAGTAGTTTTGCAATAGTAGAGGAAGATAGTATTAATTTTGACCTCTAAAAATATAGGACATTTGCGGCGGTTAAAACCACAACAAATTTATACATTTATTAGCGGTTAAAACTATTGTTAATGTTGGGTTTGAAACCGCGAAATGTTTTTCAGATCTTTTTTTTTTTTAAATTGCACATTTTATTTTGGCGCAAATTTAGTTTTATTTTATTTCTGTTTTCCTTATTTTATTTTATTTTATTTTTATTCCTACTTAAATTATAAACATGTTTGTATGTTTATTAATTTGTTTCCTAAATTCATGAAAGATTTTTTAGAAATAATTGAAAATACTAATTTATTTTCAAAATCAAGAACAAGAAAAAGTCCAAACTTTTTTTTTAATATTAATAATTTTTAATTATATATATATATATATATATATATATATATATATATATATATATATATATATATATAATCAAATTTGGCTTAAGGTATTTGAGAAAATATTCAGTTAAAAAGAAGTAAAAACTAGAAAAATAACTAATAAAATCTATTCAGACTCCTATTGACTTCTCAACAAGCTGGACTTGTTTCTTGTACGCAAGTCTTGGCTGGACGTGCAAGCTTAACCGATTTTCTCATATTTACATATAAGACTTGCCTTTAGTATTATTTTATGGCCAAATTTTCGGAAGCAGCTTCGTTGAGGCAGATTTTAGGAGAAGCAGCGTGTTTGCGAAAGAATTTGTAAAGCAGCCAATACGCCAATGTATTAAGCGCATGCATAGAATACGTGTATAGTAACGGCGCATTCAAAGAATGCGCCGAAACGTTGCGCGCATTCTTTGAATGCGCCGACCTCTTAAGCGCAATCTTTGGATTGCACTGAATGATCAGGCGTATTCTTTGAATTCTCTTCTGTTCCCCGTTTAAAATGGTTTTCCATGTTTTCACGTCTGATTATGGCAATATGATTGGGCAATGTTTTCAGTGAAGAGCTCTCTCAATAAAAATTTCAGTGTAACATGAAATCATGTAAATCTTAAATATATAATCTATTAGTTTTTTATAATATTTTATGATTGAATAAAAAGTAATAATCGTATATGTAAAAAAATTATAGTAATATATTAATATGTATATATATCCTAAATGAAATATTAATTTTATAATATATTAAAATGTTTAAAGTTAAATTAGGTTTAAATTATTTCTGATTTATTTACCGGAGTCATAATAAAGATGGAATGAGAGAGAGTTTAGTTTTTATTTAATAATTTTAAAGAAATTAACACTTCTTGAAATACTTTAATGTGTTTTTTTTAAATGCGAACGACCGGTTAGCGCATTTTACTGATTGCGTTGTTTCTTTCGGCGTATTCCTGCTGTAATTTAAAATTTTGTTAAATTGATTTAGATGTATTTTTGTTATCATTGTTTTATATAATGATAATTACAAATAATTATGAATGATAGATGAAGTGGTTTGAAAAAAATACTAGAAGCCAAAAAAATAGAAAATTGGAATATAAATAGTGCGAGAAGTATTTAACAGTAGTTCATGTTAATACATAACATAATGATCGAAAGCAACATAAAAAAAATAGTATTACATCAGGCTTAGTACTATGCGCATACGTGCTTGCAGCTGGGTTAAAGTTGGACAGCATAAGAATTTTTCTGTGAACTGCTTTTGGATGTTTTGCCAATCTTGGCTATTTAAGAACTCCTTAATTTTTTTACCATCTTTAATATTTAGCTCTTGATATTTCTCGGATAGAAATGCATCTTGATTTGTATCCCAACTTTTATAAAGGATGCAATGTTGCACATCAGCTATCGGATTGTCAACATTGACCACGACAAAACCGTCTTTTGCTCGGGCAATTTCACCAATTCTACTTCTAAGAATACTTATAGGTGCAAAATGACTATTATGATCCCTAAATCTTTGTCGTATAAATTTCCAACCCATATCAGTAATTGTATCTCCAACCACATACAATGGATAACGACATTTGATAACTTCATGATATACGTCCCATAAATTATCGTCCTCGTACCAAGACCATTCATGTAAACAACATCGAAAAATTTCATTCGCTCTTGTTTTCTCCTCCAAGAATTCATCCATGGGATATGACATAGACTTTGTCAATCGAATTGTACCATCATAGATCAACTTCTTTCTTGGAATAATATGTAGGAAATCCCTTGACGGTGAGCGCTTGATAGAGGAGATCCTTGATGATGATGACATGATTAGTTGAATATTTAGAAAATGCAATTTGAGTATTTATTAGAAATTTAATATGAAAAATTTTTTGTTAAAGAATGATTTGAAGAGCAAGAAGAAGTACATGAGTCTAATAAATAAAACAAATTATGAGGTGAGTACTAACAATAATCATAGATATTAAGCATGAACATAACAAGAAGAAGTACATTTTTCTAGAATGTTATAACACCATCAAGTACATTTATGAGCCAAGGTAATAGGAGTGGTGCTGAACATATTATTTTATTTTTTTTAACGCACTACTTCATATTATTTAATAGATATCGTAGACGAGTTTGCAGCTATGTTTGTGTCGGACAACAGTTGAAGTCGATCTGAAATTGTTGTTGTATTCCCTGCCAATCTTCTCCATTAAGAAATTCCTTTGGTTCAGCATGCTTAGAAGTCTGCGTTAACTGTTTATAAGAATCTAATATGTGCTTATCATGGCCAGGGATCCAGTTAGAGTATAAAATACGGTTGTCTATATCCATCATAGACATTCCCAAACCGGGTTCAATGTCACCATTTTTAGTACGATAAAGTTCTAGAATTTGACCTTTTAGAAAATCAATTCCGACTAGGTGGTGCTTAAAAATTGGAAATCCTTCTTGTATACATTTCCAGCCCAACTCTCGACGTGTATGGTTGCCTCTATACTCCTTCTCCTTCATCGTATCTTCATGTAAGTGCCATAATAAGAAATCTTCATCTTCATCCCAAGTATGGATAATACACCTGAATAGCTCATTTGATGCTACCCTAGCTTCAAGATCCTCATCGACAGCATAAGATAAGCTTCCACGCACCCGTATGGTACCCTCTCTAATCCATTGTTTTATTTCAGAACTGCTGCTAGCATCTAAGTTGTTGGAGTTCATCGTCGAATAATGAACCTGACATAAAGTATTTGCAGAAGACCTTGAGTAGTATTGAATTTTTCTTTATTATTGATCACAAAGTAATGCATAATTAAATTAAGTCGTTAGCGCAAAATATCTTGTAACTACTATATACGAATAGTCGGACAATTTAATAAGGAGAATTCATAATATGAATAAAATTTTTATAACATATAGTTCAATCCCAAACATCAATACTAGAATACATTTCAAATCTCATTCTAACGATGCCTAGGTAATGCCCCACTCCCTGGAGTAAATCTATTTGGTGCCCTTCGTCTTCTCCTCTGTAATTGTGCCTCCTCTGATACCTCTGTCTCCTCCTGCTCAACCTCGGTGCGTTGCTGTGAAAGTTGTGTGCCTGGTTGAGCTTGAATACCTCCCGTTAACATCAAGTCCTGCTGTGTTGGTGACGAAGGTATTCCTAGTGATGACATCCACTGTGGAATGACCATTGGAAAAAGAGATTGTCCACTAGGTTGGTGGTATTGTGGATCATAAAAGATTTGACCTGTTTGACTAGACTGACCAACGTGTGGGCTCCAATGTGGGGTCGAAGAACCTGCTCCAGTGTAATCATAGGGCATGGATGGTATATGCATGGAATGACGATGCGGGTCCGGCACAACAGGTCGACGGTGCCTGCTTCCCATCGATCGTGACGGAGCATCAGAAACAGATCGTCTTGTATGTTGCTGCCCATGAGAGGTCTCTGGGCGATCTTTCCTTTGTTGCTCTGCCTCCGTGGTTGTATCAAAGGTAGTGTAATCGATATAAACCGATTGTTGAACTCTGGCAGACAATTCGGCAACCTGATCAACGGCCATCTGCAGTGAACTAGCATTTTGTCCCCCACCCCCGGCTAGTGGCTCAAGTATCGCTGATGATCGTATATAGTAATCCGCCTAAAGAGTAAATTTATATGCATTATTTCAAATTATTTATATTATGTGAAATAATTAATATATGATAGAAAACAAATAAGTACGTACCACCAATCTCTCGCCAGGTGATCGAGGAAAGAAGGTCTCCGGAGGCTCAATTTGAGGTTGCAACAAGTAGATAGATGCCCAAGATCTATACCACCGTAGATAGGCTCCTACTTCTCGGTTGCTTGTCCCTACTGCTGGGGTGATAGGAACCACGTAAGCCCTTCTCTCCTCCCAGATCTGGAGGTAGTCACGGTATTGTATTGTCCAATCTTGATCAGCGCGACCCCGGCCATCGATGCGCCTGAATGATGGATCCATAGGCTCAATATCAATGGTTGGCATACCGGAAAATTGTCTAACAACCCGGTCAGGTAGGTGCCACTCTGCACGTTTCCAACTGATAAGAGGTACTCGTGCCCTCCAAATCTCTTCTCCATCATGATATTGTAATGGAAGGCTAGCTAGAACCGCTTGGGTATGGCGTCATGATAACCTAGGGATATGTTACATGTCATATTGTAAAATATTTGATAAAATTTAAATTAAATTAATGACATCATTAAAATTTTATTATACCTGACTCATACGCAACCCATCAAAGTCATCTCTATACGTCATTGTATTGCCTACAGGGAGCTCACGTATCCTGTCTTCTGCCCACCTATAAATTTGTACAAACCATTGTTATTGAAATCATAAGAAAGCTTTTGCTAAATAAAGCGTACTAACCTGCAACCCAGTGGCCGTCCTGCTAAGTCAATAATCTGAGGCACTCGCAGTGTTGGTCGACCAATGTACAATCTTTCCCATGACCAAACTTGTAGGAGTGCCACACATCCCGCTATATATGTCCTCGTTGGCCTAGTCGCGTAGCAGAGCTCCCTATATAGATGTGCAAGAACAGCACCTCCCAAAGACATCCTACTGAAGCTGTCAACATCCGCAAGTAGAGGTAACCATTGTAGGGACACATGACTCCGTGATGTATTTGGTATTAGAAAGCAACCAATCATGAAAAGGATGTATGCACGAACGTGTCGTAGGAAAATATCTGGTGCCAGATCATCATAAGAATCTCTGTAAAATGTCCAGCGGAGCCAACGTAGTGGGAGCATCGAATCAATTTGTGAAGAACCCATCCTGAAGGTCGCCACGTCTTCCTCATCGTTAGGGTCATGGTAGACTGTCTCCCGCCCGGGATGCGTACCAAGTAACTCATCACAGCAATTTGGCCACGTGGGCCAAATACGTCCTTCCCCAACAACATTTGGGCCAACCACTGCAGGTCCATCAATTCTAAGCCCCAGTAAAATTTGTACATCCTGCAATGTGATAGTCATCTCCCCGATTGTAAAATGAAATGTGTTTGTTAGTGGGCACCATCTCTCCACCAATGCCTGAATTAGGTTGTGATCCAACCTAACAAACTGCAAATGCCTGAGATTTTGAAATCCCAGATTAGTCAATACGTAAATCATCCGTGGGCAATCAATTGGCCATTCCCTGGCCATTCGCATATGAGATGACGCTACCAAAGGAGATGCCTGAAAAATTGAAATAAATTGAAATTAAATTGATATTTATGAATGAAATAACTAATAAATTTTGTAACTTCGTTTAGTTTACTTACATGATCAGGATCGTGCGCCCTGTGAGACTCCCCCAGTGACGCAATACTAAGGTCTCTTGGGACATTTTCATCGGTTGTCCGATGAGACGTACGTCGGCTAGAACGCGCACGTCTGGATCTATCGGCCATACCTAGCAAATAATAAAATTAAAGATTTTCAGTTTTTTATTGTCGGTAAATAAAAAAATGGCAAAATATGTAGTAAGTAAAGATAACCTAGATGAAGAAGGATTATGCGGACAAGTAGATCTATTGTGGCCTGTTCTTTTGCAAAATCCACAAGCTTTATTTGAACTACTCGGCCGCTCATCCATCGTGTTTCGAAACCTACTCAATCGTGGTCGACCAGCACGACGTCTAAAAGTTGGAGCCAGTAGAGGAAGTAATCCATGCTCTTCATTATAGGGCGGCCATACGTCTTTCGGGGGGAAGACATGAAATAAACTGGCATACGTAGCAACGTAGTTCCCAATCATAAAAAATGGCGATATAAATGCATTATGATCCCACCTCCTAGCTCCAGCTACTGCAACGACATGTACGCATGGGACATGATAAAGTTGTGGTTTCAGACAAGTGCATGTACAGGTGGCTGAATTTATTATCTCGACCTTGTTTGCTCGGGAGGATGTATCAATGACTTCAAATTCATTTCTGTTAATCGTCACAGGTTCAGGGCAACGTCGAGCTTCACGTTCGTTTCATACCCTTCAACTTCATCTCTATCACCATCAACATGTTCACCCATGAACGGCTCGTGTTGTGAATTACCGGGTATTGAAACTACTGAGGGTAGGATGTCTTGTGATTGTTCGTAGTTAGTTCTTTCCCAAGAGGGATGTTCAAGAACACTACGTCTAGGTTCAGTTCTTGCAAGCTGTTGCGTTGGATGAGTTGGCATAAAGGCCTCAAAGGTTGGTGTGGGCCTAATACACAAAAGCTAAATGAGTACAATGGAGAAGTTCGTTCAAATAATTAAGAAAACTAATATTTGGTACTCACATGAAAGCTTCTGGTGATGGGCCATCAGGTCTGCCGCCACTAATTTGCTCAACATCAACATAAACAACGACAGTATGTGTTCTTGCCTCCTTCAATATGTACTCACATACCTCATCATCGAAGACATTGGTCGCAGTAAATCCACCATTATCTCGGATACGACATGTCAGGGTAATAGTGTTTGTTGTTGGATTTATCCTTAGAGCACGCATAATCCTTAACTTTAACATTTCAAGAGTAATTAGTCCTTCAATGAGGAGCGGTCTATTTCATCCCCCAATATAAGCTGGTGTGAACTCGCCCGAAATGCGTAACTCACCATCGAAATATAGCAACAACCGAGACATACTAAGAAGATAAGAAAAACTTATGTAAAAAATTTGCTGATGATATAACGTTCAAATTTACTTAAACTTTGCCCTACTTAAATGTCAATTAATTTTAAAGGTCCTTGGATCATCATCCTAATTTTTAATCTTTGTATTACAAATCCTTCAATCCTAAATAAATAATAGCCTTGCTATCTTGCATATCAAAAAGATTTGAATTCATAGTTTGTGAACATTTTAGAATAGATCAACTTTGATCAAATCCCATTAAAAGAATCTGTGATTTCTAAACATTGTCCGAGTTTTATTTTATGGAAATTTAAGATATTGAACCCTAAGCTTGACATTAACGTACCAGCCATATCGTGAGTGCATTAATTTTCTTAGGGGTATTTTTTAGTTACACTAGGGTTGTGTCTTTGTCACATCGCTACACCCAATTTCAAAGGTTTGTGCCTCCACTAAATGGTCCTTTCATTGTATTCTACCAATAAAAATGTGCTTATTATCCTAAAACCAAAAGAGTTTTCGACATTGTTTGAATTGTTTAAATTACTCTCATAGGGGACATCTATGTCTAATATTCCTCTTCTTCAATCCATTTGTAGAAAATTTCAAGCTATCATGTCTATTTTGTGACAAAAATTTTTAAATATATATTCTACGGTATTGAAGTGCTTATTTCACATATGAAATAAATAAATTTCCATAATTTTGATATCAAAGTGTTAAGATCATACAAAATTTTTTATTTAACTTGCATTTTTAGTTTGAGTTAGCGATATCAGATTATTCATATTGCTAAGATAGTCACTAGAAATTTTTTGTATAAGATGATGTTGTTTCTCAGGAATTGCTAACCCAAAATGTCTGTCATGTATTTAGAAAATTACTAGAATAATATTTATCATCCACTTTTAGATGCTATGACTAATATAGTGGTTTTGGGGTTAATATAATATTTTCTTCTTTTTTTTCTTATGTGGCATCAAATTTTAATATATATTTAATATAAATTTATATTTAATGCATAATTTGGTTATAAATTTAAAATAATAATGAGTATTTTTTAATATAACATATATTACTGTGAAGGTATATTATATTATTCATTAAGAGTTATTATAATTATAATATCTTTATTAAGAGTGATATTTATGCTGCTTTATAATAAAATAATATGATTTAAAGAGAAGTTTTTTAAATTTTTATTCAATAGAGATGAATCATTTTAAATTTTTAATGATTTTTTAATGTAATAATCGCCTAAGATTTTTTAATTAAATATAAATTAAATAAAATTTATCTATTTTAAGTACTTTTAGAATTAGATTATATATGATATGTAAAGTTATTTATGATTTTATTAAGAGTTATAAATCATAATAACTATTTAATTAAACTCATATTGTTAAATAAATATAACATGTTTACACATTAAAATTGATCCTTGCTTTTGGTTACAAAATAAATGAATGAAAAATTAAAAGATTGCAAGTAAAATGTGATAAGATATATGACTAATGGAACAACTAAACAAATTGAACAAATAAAAAGGATTTTCAAAATATTTTTATACCCGAATAGCTTACTAATTATACTAAAATTATAATCTATGTTTAATTTTATGTATGTGTGTGTAAATATTCCGTGTAGAATCTAATAATAGTGAAAGTTAATAAATGGCTATGATTATATTTTTAAATTGATAGGCTATGATCATAAATTAGTAATCATATGCTACTTTAAATAATAGGTCATTAATAGTTTACAAATATTTAGGCTTCGTATGGGAAAAAAATGTTAACTATTTATTTTTTCAAATTTCGGTCATCCATTTTATTTCTTCTAAAACTATATTATCATTTTATTATATTATAAATAATTAATAAATCAATATTACCATTATAAAAGCGCTTGAGTTTCTTATCAAATTAAATTATAGCATTTCATCTTAACTATTCAAATTGAATTATGACCATTTATTTATGATATTTTTCTTTCTAATTAGAAAATTTAAAAATAATAAACATATAATTACTTTTCATTTAAACAAATAAATGAATTAATTGTTTAAATTCCCTAATGCCTCTTAATCTTCTTTATATTTATTACGTTCTCATTTGTATTCCTCTATTTATATCCTACACTTCATATTCCCTTTTTTAATGGATTAAAGTTAAATTAAATTATTCAACTAGAATCATGTCATTGATTTATTATCTTTTTATAATTATTTAATATTTTAAAAATAATTGATTTATAATTACATTTCATTTAAACAAATAAATAAATAAATCATTTGAATTCATTAAAGCCACTTAGTCTTCCTTTATCTGTCTTAAATAAATATTCAAATTCCTCCATCTTAGGCTTCATTTTTTTTTTCATTATCTTAACTCAAATATTAATCTTTCATTTTAAATATTTAAATTGAATTATGAGTTCTGATTTATTATATTTTATAATTTATTAGTAATTTTAAAAATAATCAATATGCAATCACTTTTCATTTAAGTAAATAAATGAATAAATATTTTAAATTCACTAAAGTCTCTTAGTTTTCCTTCATATTTATTAAATATCCATTTGTATTCCTCTATTCATATCCTAACCTTCATATTCTTTTTTTTTATTATTGTCTTAATTTTCATTTAATTATCCAAATAAAATCAGGGCATTTAATTTATTATAGTTTATTTCAGAGCCTCTTAAAATTCATCAAACAATTCTAAATAAAAAACCTCATAACAAAGAGCTTTTCTTCTAAATGTGAATTAATTATTTTTATAATATTTATTTTAAATATTAAACAAATTAATATTCTTTATTAAATTTTAAATTAAAAAAAAATTATTCATGCGTATTTTGTGCACTTTTAAATAATATTAGTAAAAATTATTATTTTTGATATACTTAATAATTATTTATTTAAATAATAAAAATATAACTTAAATAATTATAAAATTTTTTATTAACGTGCAATAACAAAGCTGTTCAAAAAAATTTTTTTTCTTTCACTAACCATATTTCAATACACATGAAGCTATCCTTAGGATAGGGCTGAAGTATTTAATGCACTAAATATGCTTAGAATTATTTTTTTTATTACGCAAGTCTTAAGCTTGTTTGCCCTGCTGCTCAATGAAGACCCAAACCAACCCCATTCACTTCAGCCATGGAAATATTGACTGCTATTCAGAAGTAGAAAAGCATGTCTCTAATGGCATAATTAATTATATCAGCTGTATCTACAACTGAACATATCTGAAATTTCAATGGAAGCACTCAACAATGGCATTTAGCACTCAAGCATTAAAAAAGAAGACTTGAGAGTACAGTCAAATACTTCTTAACGCAGAAAGACAACATCAACATAAATTTTAAGTAGAAGATTCCATAGGCAACCAAAAGATACTATTTAAGCATGTAATCAGATCAAGTGGAAAGCATCCAGAATATAAATGTGAAAAACTCCACAATATCTTGCACTTCAAGGGATGATCTGGTAAGATTGTTGGGACTTTTATACAAGAATTTTTTTTTGCTTTTTTACAAGAAATGTTTTGGTCTTATATGAACTGGCAAAACAGCCTAAAAGATCACAAAGAAAAATCAAATAATACAGAAAGAAAGCATGATGCAAACTTATTTTAACGGGATCTAAATTTCCAAATACCCAAAACTTCTTATTATGCAGAAACACTATATAGACTATAATATGCAAACCATTCAAAAAAAAAAAATGTATAACTAAACAGCAAAAAAAATTTCTAACCTTCAATTGCTCTGTGAATAAAAACTGAAACGCTTCTTCGGTGCCTTCTCCCAGCCTGCTATCCTCAGTTTTTATAAGCAAAATAAATCACCTACCCAACCCCCTCAATCAATCCCAGCACTGAATGCCATCATAGCAACTGCCAACCACCCCACGACACTGAATTCGCGCTTAATTTCCGGATCTGGTCGGGGAACAGACAAAAATACACAAGAATGCGCCAGCCTTATAGGCGCATTCTATGAATTACGCCATACGTTTCGGCGCATTCTAAAGAATGCGCCGATCAGTTACGCGCATTCTAAAGAATGCGCCGAACATTAACGCGCATTCTTTAGAATGCGCGTTACATATAAGCGTATACTTAAATGCGCCATCTTCTATAGCGTAGTTGCTGCTTCTCAAATAATTTTGAAATTACGCTGCTTTTCCTAATATCTGCATCAAGCACGCTGCTTCCGAAAATTTGGCCTTATTTTATTATAGGGATTTACACACATACCCCATAATTTTTATATATTTATATTCCTAATGTTTAAAATTAATATTAATTTTTATATTACTTTTATTTACAATGACATAAAATAAATAATATTCATCATCCAAAATTCAGGTAATTTTCTATTAATGATTATTAATTTTTAAAGTTAATTGGTAATTATGAGTTCTAAAATGCTTAATATGATTGTTACTAATTAATGTTTGAGGCCTGAGAAGTGAAAATCTAAGATATGAAAATTTATTTGCAAACGCCGAAGCACTAGTGTAGGCCTACGACAGCGCCTTGACATCGAGCTTTAGTTTTGTTGGATAGAAAAATATGTTTGGGCATAAGTTGCGATTCTAGAGAAGCAGCATTGCGGTGCCGGGTCTAGGTGATGATATTTTGGGAGAATCTAGAAAACTATTTGAGAATGCGACGACGTTGGAAAGAATATTGGATTTAAATTATTAAAATATCTGAAGTTACTTGTCAAAACTTGTTTCCACCCAACTTTGATGAAAACAATAGAGGAAAAGGAGGAGAAGATGAAATAGAAAGGAAGGAGAGAGACAGGAAAGTTCGTTAGGGATGTTAGGCCCTATAGAACTGGCCCAAAGCTAATTTAAAAGAGAGAGGTGAATTGGAAAACTTTAAAACCAAAGATAAAACTAAAATCAATATCACCACATAGAAAATCAATGATGCGAAAATTAAAGTGCGGAAGTAATAAAGAAAGAACACACCGGATTTATAGTTGTTCGGTCAAACCTTGACCTACTTCCACTCCTTGGAGGCACCCTCCAAGTATTGCACTAAAATCGTGACTCTCCTTTAGCCCCCACAGCTAGGCGGAGAAGCCCTTACAAAATCACTTCCACCTTCCCCGGTGCGGCGGAGTCGCCGGGTCCTTTGACACCAAGGAGATCTTCTTCTTTGGTGAACTTATCTCGAGACAAGCCTTGAATCCGATGGTACTTAGGTGCAAGTTCGCCAAAGCAACTGTGTGGAATCCCCTCCACACTCCCTTGAGTTCCCCCCCTCATAGGATCTTCTCCCTCTCAAACTCCACCATTTCCTCTCTCCCTTTCAAGCTCTCTCTTCAAGTTTCCCCCACAAGAACGAAGCTACAATGGCTGCCAAATACACTTACAAAGTGTCTTGCCATAGCTTAAATAGAAGCTCTCAAAACGAGCTCATTAATGCAAGTTGCCGACATTATCGTCCAAGATGATAGACATATCGTCCTGGCCGATTAGTTTAAATATGAGGAAAATCATCCTGAATATCACCCTGAAATGAAGCTGGACGATGTCTAATCGTCCCGGACTATCTTGCGATCGGCATGGATGAAATCCACATTAATTGCTTTCCAAAACTGCCTGAGAAATTTTAAAAAAATTATCTTGGATCGTCCTGGATGATATTTTATAGTCCAGGCCGATCCACCAGGACGATATCCAAAAATAAGAATTTCCTAAGTAGATCTGACGGCAGATTCTTGCTGAATTGAGTCGATCGTCCTGGCCGATACAAAATCGTCCAGGACGATGTGTTTTGCAAAAAGACGGCTGCTTTAATGAGGATGCCCTAATTAGGGTTTCTACTTTTGTCAGATCGTCCCGGACGATGTTCCCAAAAATAGATATTTTTTAGGGCACAATAGAAAATCTTCCAAGTTACAAATCATCAGATGCCACACCAAATACAACAGACTCAAGAAAGGAAAAAAGATTACAAACTGACACAGACCTAGTCTACCCAATCTTGAGCTGGTTTCAAATTGTAGTCTGATCGTGTGGACCTAAAACGTTAGCACATAAGACAATCGTAGAGAAATAAGAAATGTTTGCTATCATCAAAATCATAAATCATAGATCTGCAACAAGACATGGAGGCCAAAACTCAGGATTCATATGTCGGGCCTATTCGGGATATTTTAGAGCTCGATGTAGGGTCCTAAACGCATGTCTCTTATTTCAATTCCAACAAGTTTATAAAAAAATATGAATAAAAATATATTTTCTCGAGTTTTATGAAGTATTCATTGTGAGATTTGTAATAAGTTATTTTACTCCTTATTATGAACGTTTTGACCATATAAATTTGAGTTTTTAATGATTGATTTCTTCTGCACAAATTTTTTTATTATATTATTAAATTGAGGCTATTTTGTCAAATATAATAGCTATATACAAATTTTGAAATGTTCATGTGAATGTTCCTCTAAAATTAGAAATTAAAAATAAAAAGTTCAATGAGTATGTTATTTTACAAATAATGTGACATTTCATTGTCAATTTCTGCATAATCTAGATATGACATTAAATGTCTAATTTAATTACTATTGCTTTGAAATGCACCTCGCATTGCATGCCATTAAAGATATTCTATTCAGAAATGTGAAAAAGTATACTCTTTATTATATTACAATGGCCTTAAATGTACTGTTATAGCCCCACCTATTTGATGTAGATGTGTGAGAGATTATGACCCTATTTACTAAAAACAAGTGTGGGAGCTTAAGTAACATTGCAAATATTCTTCCTATCTCATATGTCTGATGCAGATGTGAGAGAGATTCTGATCTAGTTGTTGTATGCATGTGTGGAAGGTAAATGGAGGTATAAGTAGAAATGGAGTGGTAATAAGGAATCATTATGACATTTGTATTCTAATCATTGCATTTCATATATTAATACTTTTAATGAATTAAGTTTAAGATATGTTTTGAAATATGCATTAGTAAACTTTGAACTTCCGTATGAGATCTGAAGGAAAAAAGTTGAAGTGAAAGTGAAATGCAAGTGAATCTTTGATAATGAATATTTTGTATTACATTTGAAAACTTTTATGAAAGTGGATATGTGATTATGTAAGTATAAGTGTTAGCTTTGAGATCATGTATATATTGAAATTTGGTAAATTCACATTTTTTTTTCTTTCTTTAATTATTTCACAAGTCTTTATGTTTTCCTTTAATTAATTGCTTTTAAATATTTGCATTGGATATTGTTACCTGTGATGGGTGAAGGAGAGAGTCTAATGAGCTGGTTGAGCTCGCTCTATTGCTTTTAAATATTTCAAGCAAAGGAAAATGTTCGATGGAGTAGAACAGGTCTAAAGGAGGATTCTCTGAGTTTGCAGTATATGGCACTGATTTTATAATCCAATTTTATTTATTTTGAATTATAGAAGTGAAGGTTCATTGGATTAAGTATTTATGTTTTTATGAAATAAAAGTTGATTATGCTGCTTTTATATTTTTAAAATCTAGTAGGTCTAGTTGTTTGTTATTGGTGGATAAGTTAATTAGTTATAAGTTTAAGTAAATCAATCCTATCATCAATCCTAAAGAGTGACAAAATATATGTTTGAAAAAAATATTTCACTTTTAACAAATTAATATTGGTGATTATTTTTATTTAAATTAAAAAATAGGCCTTATATAAATAAATATCAAAGTTTTAAGAATTAGATATAAATATTAAAAAAATTATGTGAGATAGATCTATGTGTAAATCACCTCATAATTTATAACCATTTGTTTTTTAATATATTATAATTATTATTATTTAAAATAGAATTATCATGAATATTCTTTATCTTTCATTTATCTCTTTGTAGTTCTGACTTTTATATGAAAATAAATTATATTCTCACATTATGATCAAAATGTTATTGTTATAAAATAAAAAATTTAAAATTTCATTTTAAGATAAATGTAATATAAGTTGCTAGAGATTTTTCTGCTATGAATGTTGCAAACAATTGACTATAAAAATTTAATATTTAATTTCTTGCACCCATATTTGATCTATAAGTGGTAAACATGAAATATTAAAGTTTAAAGTATTAGATATTCAAATAGCACATATAAAATAATATGTATGTAAATCCCCTAAAATATTACTAAATTTTCTTTTTTTTTTTAAGTATAAAATAATATATCTTAATCTCATGATATATATATAACAAAATTTATGTATTAGATGTATAACATACATAAATTCTATGATTATATTTATGTAAATTGCCCTTCTCATTAAAAAAATAAAAAAATAAAGTTTTTGCAGCCTTTAATAGCAGCAGTTGGAAAACCGGTGCTATAGACTAGTATAGGCATCGGTCTTAACCGATGCTATGCTTTTGTTATTATAGCCGATTTAACTACCGCTAAAACCGGCATTATATTCCTTCCCCATCTGCCCTAACCGAGTCATTTCACCGCGTGCGAGTGCTCTTCTCTGTGTTTGCTCACTGAAACCACTACAGGAAAACCTGTTATTACCGGCGGACGGAATCCGCCGGAACAAATGTAAATTCCGACGGTACCGGTATTTTCCGGCGCATGTACCGGCGCAAATATCTCCGCCGGTTTTGAGTGCGTCGATAAATTTGTTCCGACGCATTTTTCGCGCCGGAACCAGTTCCGGCGTTGTTTCCGACGCATTACCGGCGCATTAAACGGTTTGTTTGCCGACGTGAAAAACGTGAAACTTCCGGCGCTTCTTGCGCCGGTGTTTACCGTCGCAGTATACGACGTTAATTACCGGCGGATTAAGCGTCGGAATTCCGCCAGCAAGATTCTACGCTTATTTGCGACGCAATTGTTGCGCCGGTAATTAACGGCGGGATATTCGCCGGTACTGACGCTCGATACATTCGTTGTATCGTAGTTTCCGGCGCATAATCCGCCGGAAACCTGTAGCATTGACAAAAAAAAAATTGCCATCCCAGCCAACAATCCCATTTCCACACCTGCAAACCTATCAATTCTAACATATACAAATTTTCCCAAAAGCAAGCAGTTCACAACTTCACAATAATTTAACAGTTTCACAACAGTTTAGTACTAAAAATCAACTGATAACATCATTTTCAAAGTAATACAACCAATAACACAAGTTAATAACACAAGTTCACATAAAAATAAAAGTTCATTTCAACTAAATTACACTACTCTGACTCCGTCGACTCCTCCTCAGGTGAAGCTACATCTTTTCCACTCAGTTGCTCCCTCATCTTGCGCATTTCATCCAGCAACTGATTGTGTTGCGCCTGTGCTTGCAGCTGAGCTTGAACCTGTGCTTGCACCTGTGCTTCCAGCTGAGCTTGAACCTGTGCTTGCAGCTGAGCTTGCCAATCAACTTGTGATTTCCTTACTTGTTCTAGCTCAGCTTGAAGGGCAACTATTTGTTGAGCTTGTAAGGACTCATGCGAACTGGATGTGAAGCTGGATGCAGTAGAGGAGGTCATCCCCTCGTATGCCTGAGCTTGCGCACCTAAGCCATATACTCTACCATGCTGCATTCCTCCGACGGCCTGCGACCACATGCGATACTCAGAATATTCCATAGAGCCGCCAGAAGAGCCCTCACCTGCTGCGGCACGAGTCTCTCGATTTTTGTGTTTAGAACATGGACATCGAAACTTTCCTTCAGATATAAAGATCGGCAGCTGTTTCGCTTGCTGAATGAAAAAGTTCACCCCATTGATGAATTCATCAGTTAATGTCTTCCGACTTTGAGATAATCGGTTATACATCCAACTTCGTTGATTTCTAATATCCATAACCTATAAATAAGAGTAAAAATTTAATGGATTTATATATTTCTAATATCCATAACATAAAATTATGTTACACTTATTAATGAATTGTTCGCTCAAAGTCACAATACCCTCACTAGGTCTACTAACCACTAAAGATATGGAGTAATGTTGATCTCCATAATCCAACTTTACCTTCAACTCCCTCTAGTCTTATCAACAAGAACAATACCATCAACAAAAAGCATGCACCAAGGTACATCCTCTAGCAAATATCTAGTGCTAACAACCATGACTAAAACATAAAAAAATAGACTAATGTTGATCTCCATAATCCAAGTTTACCTTCAACTCTCTCTCTAGTCTTATCAACAAGAACAATATCATCAACAAAAAGCATGCACCAAGGTACATACTCTAGCTAATGTCTAGTGCTAACAATCATGACTAAAGCAAAAAGATATGGACTAATGTTGATTTCCATAATTCAAGTTTACCTTCAAATCCCTCTCTAGTCTTATCAACAAGAACAATATCATCAACAAAAAGCATGCACCAAACTATCCTCTAGCAAATGTCTAGTGATAACAATCATGACTATAGCAAAAAGATATGAACTTAAGGCTAATCCTATATGTAATCCAACCGAAATAGCAAAAAAAATTAAAAACAAAAATCAAACCTTCGGTTCTCCTCGGCGGCGCGCGACTAGGCAGTGCGATTCGGAAGGAGGCTCGGCGCGACTAGGCAGGAAATGCGCGCGACCCGAAGTCTGGTGACCGTCGACGGCGAAGTCCGGTGACCGTCGGCGATGTCTAACCACGGCGAGCGACGAACGGCGACGGAGGGCGACGGGCGAAGCAGTCGAAGTGAGAGAATGTAAGGAAACAAATGACGGCCAGACGGGTTCGGGGTCACGAAATAGGGCTTTTACCGGCGGACGTTCCGCCGGTAATTGCATTAGTGACGTCGGTATAATTTCCGACGTCTCATCCGTCGGTTATATTTCGTTGAGTTTAAATACGCCGGCGCAATTTCCGCCGGTAACATACACCGTAACAGTTCCGCCGTAACGTGCGACGGAAATGGTTCAGACGTCCCAATAGCGTCGAACGTTCCGGCCGAAAATGCGTCGGTAACGTTACGGCGGATTTTGCGCCGGAAAGGTTGACGCAAACTTTACGTTGGACAAAGCCGCCGGAAACTGCGCCGCTTACTACCGTCCATAATTTTCCGCCGGAAAATCCGACGGTATTTGCGTGTTTTCCCGTAGTGAACATTCGTCGTCGCCTCCGAATCGCCATCCACGACCGAATCCACCGGCGTTGACATCGAAACCATTCCCGTTGTCGAATCAGTCATCAATGACAAATTTCGGGTTGCCATTTGGTTGCTCGGTCATAGGTATTTTCCAACTCATCTCTCATCTGCCCTAATTTTTTTTAGTCCGATCTTCATTTAGTAAATATTTCTGAAATTTACTAAATTCTTGAAAGATTCTTTTGATGCATTTAAAAGTTTCTGGTGATGCCCTAAATTTTGCATGTATGTTTGCTATTTAGTCGCTATTTTAGCATACGGCTCGCTCAAGTGGCTTTTCTGCGTTCGCTCGAATTTATATAGAGGTAAATAAAAATAACATACTTTGTAACATCCCTGAGTCGATTTTGCTAAGAACATATCTTGGGGTTGTCGCAAGAGATCATGTTTTGGCTCCAATAGTCTTTCCTGATTGGAGAAATAAGGGTATGGAGCCATTCAAGAAAAGATGTTTGTTGAAGTTGAGGTATATATATTTCACTCTAAATTTAATTTTTTTTTCAGTTTTATATCATTAACCATATCACATTTTCAAATTTAATCAAAATTTGAGTTTCCTGGTCATATACGCCTTTGGATTCTTCAATCACTTGGTGTTAAATAACGTAATTATAAAACCACTTTAAAGGCTGAGCATTTGGACAATAGACCAATTGAGGAAATTATGGAGCCTGTTCCAACTGGAGTAGATTAAATGCAATAGTGTCAACTTATTAACCAATGGTCAAAGCCAGAGGACTAGGTAAATATTGTGATTAAGCATTTTTATTAAAATATTTTAAAAGTGATAACTTAATATTATCATGTATCAAAAGAAAGGGATGCCAAAAATTTTGTGAATGTCAATAAATAAATTTGTCCTCACACAATGGGTCGTGTGAGCTAAGTTCTGAGATAGAAGAAAGCGGTATGAATTTAAATGTTTAATTATAACAATTAAATAATTCATTTACAAATTTACATTTTTATTATAATTTTTTGTAGTCTATTAAGGATATATTGCAGTTATGGAAAATTAACAGAATGCATAAAGATGGGACTTGGTCATCTGAAGATGCTATGCAACGATGGGTAAATTTAAATAGTTATTCTAAATTATTTTTTATAATTAGTTTTTTTAATAGATTTAATTATATGTAATTGTAATGTATACACAAGCATGTAATCTTGTATCCGAGAAAGGGTTAACACCTAAAGAGGGAAACACTGAAGCTAATGAGAGAGTTTTTAGCTTAGTAATGGGTCCAGAACATTTAGGGTGAGTTCGTACACAAGGATTTGGTGTTACTCCGACCTGATACTTTACTCAAAGTATAAATGAAGCAGGTGGTGGAAGTGGTAGTAACTTTGGTCAAATAGCAAGTCTACGAGAGGAGTTCAGCATATTTCATGATGAGATGCGACAATTTGTACAATAGTTTCAAATGAATCGACCACCACATGGATGATTTGAAATGATACAAAAAAATAGTACTTTAATGTTAATTGTATATTTCTTGATTATTAATATCTCATTAACTTCATACTATTTTCAGGGTGGCAATGACGATTCATCCAATGCATGATAGTCTTCTGCAAGCTTATGTTTCTTCTGCTGATAAGCTATAGTATTTATTCTGATACTTTGAGTTATATGGACTGTACTGGATATTTCATGTATTTTTGAATTGATGTTGTCATGATTTTGAATTGTACAATTGTTCTTATAATGTTTGAACTCGGGGTTTCCACTATTCCTGAAGCAAGTCAGGTGGAGACTTTAGTTAGCATTTCACTTTGAATATTTAATTTGTTTGCAAGGCATCCTATTATCTTGGTTTATCTTTGAGGAGAATTTGGGTAACATCTATAGTATGTAAGTGCCTTCATTATTAGATGATTTTGCTTAAATAGAATGTAAGTGCTTTCATGGAGATTTTTCTAATTGTTATACAATATTTTGTTTGTAAAAAACTGATGCTATCATATCAAATTATGTTGTCCAGCTTATTTGAAAGGTTTCATAATTGTGTCATGGCATTGGATGGAGCAGTTAATTTTACTTACTCTTTACGCTCTTTCGCTACTTCTTTGGGAAGATATTGTTATCAAAATAGCCAATTATCATTTGAGATAATGTTTTATTGTTATGTAGATAGCAATGAACCTGATAGTCACTTTATTATTCTAAAACAATTTGGTTCAGTTTTTTTATTGGTTCCATATGATTAGATAAAAGATTAGAATTATGCTTATTTCTAACTTTGTTTTTACTCCATTATACTATTTTTTTTCTTTTTCAATAAAGTTTCATGTTGTAACTATCAAATATTTTGATGAATAACAAATCAGACGGTTGAATTCTCCTTGATGATCTTAGCCATTTTTCTAATTCAGGTTGTGGATTAATCGTCTTTTGGGTTTTGTGCTTAGTTGGTTTTCTTTGGTTGCTGGAATGTTAGATCATTCTTCTTTAGCATTAATTCTATTATAATTTGTGGATTATCTAACTTTATTTGTTTACTTTTCTGCTTATGTGAGGATCTTATGTAGGCATTAAAAATGATTACTTCAATTGTGATTGTGAGGAGGCTTTTTTGGAAGGTTTTGTTAGGCTATCAAATGCATCATAAAATTTTGAATCCAAATGTGCTTGTGAGGAGGCTTTACCAGAAGACAATTTTGTTGGGATATTGATTGTTATTTTTCTAATTATGTGTTACAGCTTATTTTGTAGGTTGGCTAGATTATGGACATAAAGGATTAGCTTTGGCATTTAGAAAGTCAAGGAGAAGGTTGATGGTGAATTCTCCTACATAAAATTGTATTACTACAATTTTAATGAAGAAGAAGGTTCTTCACAAATATAAAGTCAACTTTGAAGTCAATTATGAATTATAGAATATGTTATTATGCATAGATACATATGTATCCATGCAAATGTAGATGAATGAAGAAAATTTCATTTTTTTTAAAAAAAATGGGAAGTTGTGGCGGTTATAACTGCCACAACCTTGCAGAACTGTGGCGGTTATAACCACGACATACATGTATATCATTTATTTTTTTAAAAAAAAGTAGCGGTTATAACCGCTTCATTTATGTAACATTACAACGATTATAACAGCTGCTTTAATCTACATTCATAAGTTCTACACCGCCAATCCTGAAACCGCCACTGGAATGTCTTTGCAACGCATTGTAATCACGGCGGACATCCAGCGATCATAAAACTGCTGAAAAAATATTAGTGACGGGTAAAACAGTCTTGAAAAGTTGAAATTTGTACTGCCAAAGCCTAATTTTTTTGTAGTGTTAAAATTGTCACCGCTTTCCCAACTTACAGATGGGTAGAATATGTAATTTTCTTAATTTTGCTCTTTTGCTGATAATTATACACCAATTAATTTGTAGTTTTTTTATTATAACAATAAGTCCAATTTAGATAAATTTATGCATATATCACATACAGAAGACTCGAACTAAAAATCTCTTGATTGATAGATCAAGCTGCCAACCAACAAACAAAGATGCGCTATGTATTTAAAATTGTGTTACGTATTTGTATTAGTGAATTTTTTTCATGTGATTTGAAATACATTATTATACTTAAAAAAAGGTGATATATCTTTTAAAAAACAATTTGATGAGTATGAATCTAGATGTAATATTTAGATTAAAAATATTCAAAATTAAATTCATAATCATCCTTAGTTTGATTTCAGCAAATTTATAATCAAATTAAGCATCTTAACATGACCAATCCAATGACATTTGATACGTTACCAAAAATCAACTTGATCGGGCTCAAATCTTGATGCATATTTGAATTGAAAACTTTCAGAATTAAATTTGAGACCATCCAAATCCAATTTAAGTAAGCATATAGTCAAATTGAACATCTCAATGAGAGGAGCCCATTGAAATCAAAATCGGTCCAATCTGAGCCTAAATTAACTCAAATAAAAGGCTTAAAGTATATTTGGAAGCTCCAAAATATTAATTGGATAACTAAATGATATCTAAATATAACATTCTTATAGTTGACTCTGGCGACTAAATGAGACGAATCCAATGAGTTCAAGATCGCTTAATTATGACATCATTAAGGCACTTAAATGCTGAGCAAATGCTCTATGATAGAGGGAATTAGTATGGGTCATCCGATGGAGCACTTTGAACCTACCCTTGAATCTTCTCCATATTTATGAGGCATATCACTCTCAAAATCTATAAAAAGACCCCCCTCTTCCCGTACGAAAGGGGGGAATGAGATCTTTGGAGGCTTAGACCCTAGGCTAGATACTCAAGAGGGCTTTTAGGCTTGAAGGATCTAGGAGCTCCACGCATGCACCATTGTCGATGAACTACCGACACCACCTTTAGTGAACCATCACTAACAGGGCATCGCTATTAGACTTCTAACTGATCATCGTCATTGGACCTTCATCCGACAAACCACCATCAGGCATTCATCCAACCTCCATCATCCGTCAATTATAGTCCTTCTAACCTCCGTCACCTGCCAACTACATTACCCCCTCCTGCCCACGACTACAGTCTTCTTTGTACGCCGATTATAGTCTCTCGACTCTCTCACACCTTTGTTGCCCAACTAAGGTCCCTATGACCATCGTCTCCTGCCAATTAAAGTCTCTTTAAACTCCATTGCTCGCCGACTATGGCCCCCCCTACTATGACCCCACCCAACCACATTCACCTGCCTACTATGGTCCCTCCAATCACTGTTGCCCCCTCACTACAGTCCCTCCGAGCTCCCTCATCTGTCGACTATGATCCCTCCGACCACCATCATCTACCGATTATGGTCCATCTTACCATTGTCGCCTGCCTACTACGGTCACTTCAATCTCTATCACAGAACAACGACCCCTACTAATACCATTGTCAGACTATTATCCCTCTGACTACTATCACCCAACAAATACAGTCTCTTTGAACTCTGTCACTAGGCAACGGTCTCATCAACTTCAGTCGCCCAACTATAATCCTTCTGACCTCCGTCGCTCGACTACGATCCTACCAACCAAAAGAATAAGCCAACTTTCTTTTGAGAATAACTCTCATGTCACTGGTTTCTTCCAACTCTAACCTTGTAATGTGCTATATATAAAGATTATTTGCTGCATTGAGCTAAGGCTTTCCTTTTAGGAAGGGTATAATTTGTAATTAACGACAAAGACTAATTGATTCATTTTCAACTAGGCAATGCTCCATGGATTTTTCTTCTTTTAAGATTTTTAACATAAAAATTTTGGCGTCTCATGACTCTTGTACCACTCTATCTTATTTATCTCTATGTTGAATATTCGTACAAAGCTAAAATGTTAAACTCTATCTCTCTTCAGCCGTAAATTTTCGGCACACAACAACATTAGAGATGGTTTAGTCCGAATACAACTGAGCCAAATTAAGCGCCTTACGGATAATAAAAAAGTTTGTGATATTATATAGAGGACTAATTCGTCACCGAATTTTGTATGCTTATAGTTAAAATAAGCAGCTCAATGAAAATAATCCAACAAATCCAAAATCACTATATTATGAGGATATTAAAGTACTTAAGTACCAAACAAATGATCTATAATCAAAGAATTTGATATAAGCAATCAATAGAGTGTTATAGAATTTAGATTAAATTTACCAAAATTTCTAACTTAAAAAAAGTGAAGTGGAAATGAAACTGTGACAGCAAGCCCCCATATCATTGTATTTTTTTTATTTTGGGAAATTCATGATGGTACTTTACTCAATGGCATTTAAGCAAAAGATATCATACGGTTCTTTGAATTGAGCGAATAAATTTGGACAATCACAACGGGATTTGACAATTTGAAATTCAAGTGCGAAAACATAATTTGTAGATAAAATATATTTTTTCGAAATTAAAATTAAATTATTAAAATTTAAAAATATTTTCAAATTATATAATAAAAGTATATTATTGATATATCATTAAAAAAGTTATCTTCATCGGGCATGAATCTCGAGGCAAAAATCAAGTTGGAAACTTCCAAAAATTAAATTTGGGATCATATGAACTTCGATTTTAGCAAACTTACAGTCGAATTAAACGTCTCAAAAATATGAACCGAACGACACCAAATTTGACTCAATATGAGCCCAAATTGGTCAAAAATCGAATACTCGAAGCATATTTAGAAGGGTCAAATCATAATTTGGATTACCAAATGATTTCCAAACGTGACATGCTTATAGTCGATTCGAGCGGCTCAACGAGACGAATTCAACGAGCCTAAGATCATCAAAATCTAATATCATTATTACTTTCAAATGTCAAATAAATTGTCCACAATCGAGGGATTCAACATCGACCGTCCTTTCAAATCACTCACAATTTATTTTGATCTTCCTCATATTTATTGATCATGCCACTCTCTGAAAACTATAAATAGACCCCTCATTCTTTATTGCTGGAGGGCAGAGGAAGGGAGCCCAAGCAAGAAGAGAAGGAGAGAATGAAGAGTTATTTTGCCACCAGACTCCTCCTTGACCAACTCCTAGCTACCGATCGATGCCCGATTTTTCGCCTGTCGCTGGATTCCTACCCGACGCCGGACTTTCATCCGTCGCCGGACTTCTGCCCATCACTGGATTTCTACCCGACGTCGGGCTTATGTCCGTCATTCTATTATCTAACACCGAACTTCCTCTCGTCTCCAAACTTGTGCCCATCATTGGACATTCAATGAACTTCTACATGACGCAAAACTTCCACCCTTTGTTAGACTTTTGCACGTCGCCAAACTTTCGTCAGACTTCTATTTGACGCAAGACTTTCATCCGTCACCGAACTTCTGCCCGACGTCGGACATCCACCCGTTGTCGGACTTCTACCCGTTGCCGAACTTTCGTCGAACTTCTACTCGACACAGGACTTGTTCCCACCTTCGGACTTCTATCCATCGCCGGACTTCTACCCGATTCCGGACTTCCACCCATCACATGACTTTAGTCAGACTTTTTTACCTGACGTCAGACTTCCACCCGTCGTTGGACTTCTACCAAACGTCAGACTTCTACCCGACGATGAACTTCTGCATGTTGTCTAACTTCTGCCCATCACGGGACTTTCGTTGGGCATCTACGCGATGGCGAACTTCCATCCGTCATCGAACATACGTCGGACTTCTACCCGACACTGAACTTCAACCCGTCGTCAGACTTATACTTATCGTCGGACTTTCATCGGACTTCTACCATATATCGGACTTCCGCCAGTCGTAGGATTTCTACTAGACATCGGACTTCGACTTGTCAACGGTCCTTCCGAATCCCAACGATGCCCGATTTTCGCCTATCGCTGGATTCCTACCCGACGCCGGACTTTCATCCGTCGTCGGACTTCTGCCCATCACTGGATTTCTACCCGACATCGGGCTTATGTCCGTCATTCTATTATCTAACACCGAACTTCCTCTCGTCCCCAAACTTGTGCCCATCATTGAAAATTCAATGAACTTCTACATGACGCAAAACTTCCACCCTTTGTTAGACTTTTGTCCGTCGCCAAACTTTCGTCGGACTTCTATCTGACGCAAGACTTTCATCCGTCACCGGACTTCTGCCCGACGTCGGACATCCACCCGTTGTCGGACTTCTACCCGTTGCCGAACTTTCGTCGAACTTCTACTCGACACAGGACTTGTTCCCACCGTCGGACTTCTATCCATCGCTGGACTTCTACCCGATTCCGGACTTCCACCCGTCACATGACTTTAGTCAGACTTTTTTACCTGACGTCAGACTTCCACCCGTCGTTGGACTTCTACCAAACGTTAGACTTCTACCCGACGATGGACTTCTGCATGTTGTCTAACTTCTGCCCATCACGAGACTTTCATCGGGCATCTACGCGATGGCGAACTTCCATCCATCATCGAACATATGTCGGACTTCTACCCGACGCTGAACTTCAACCCGTCGTCAGACTTCTACTTATCGTCGGACTTTCATCGGACTTCTACCATATATCGGACTTCCGCCAGTCGTAGGATTTCTACTAGACATCGGACTTCAACTTGTCAACGGTCCTTCCGAATCCCATCGCCACCCCCCCCCCCCCCCCCCTCTCGACTACGGTCCTTCTGACCTCCGCCGCCCGTTGACTTTGGTCCTTTCAACTTCTATCGCCCACCGACTATGGTCATTTCGACAAAACAAACACGCCAACAATGATTCTTCATATTTTCATCATATAACACACTCTATATGATGTATATCTGTTACATCAAGTCAAGGCATTCCCTCCAATGAAGGGTGTCATTTGAAATCAATTGCAAAATACTAGTGGATTCATTCAAACTGGGTCAGACCCCATGATTTTTTCCTTTTTCAAGGTTTTCCACATAAAAAAATTTGGTTTCTCATATGAATGTTATACCCGCACTTTTTATTTGTATGCGCGCTAGATCTTCGTAGAAAGCTAAGACATTAAACTTTATATTTCTCTATCGCCACGAATATCTCAGAACTCAACAATTATAAAAATTTAAAATATAGATTTAATAAAATTATAATTAGATTGATGATATTTATGAATCCGAATATTAAGATATAATAAATTATTGATATTTAAGTTGAATATAACATAATTGGGAATATTAAAGGTGATTGAAAAAAAATTAGAAAAATAAATTCAATAATGATTCTTTTAAAATATAACTGGAGTAGCACTAATTAAAGATAATGAAATTAAAAATGTAAATAGGTGATTTAAGCATATGCTAAGAATAAAAATATATCAATTAGACGAGCTAATAAAATTAGTATCAAAGGAATAAAAGGAAAGATATATAAATATAAGATTATATTGATAAAATTTTAAATAATTTTTAAAAAATAAAATTTAAATAGTTATTACATGTAGGCATAAGAACATTCATGGTAGTAGAGAGATAGAGACTTTATCGTCCAAAATTTGCATGAAGATCCAGCATAAGCACATATAAGAGATGAGGTCTGCAAAAATTGTGAGAGACACTGTGATTTTTACATGAAAATTTATGAAAGGAAAAAATTTTTACCCATGTAAAATTTTATTTTAACATCTAAAAATAGTGATTTAATTCAATTAAAACTTTATAATGATATTTACACAATCTCTTGTAGTTTGATTATGTTTTGAAATAGTGGATTTTTGCTCAATAGTGTTTTTTTATCCACCGTTGAGACATTTTGATAATTTCTAAAATTAATCTAATTATGTTTTAATTAATGAAATAAGAGAGAAAAGATATGAGTTAGAAAATATAAGCTCGGGTTTAGAGGCTATATTATGATTTTCATTCATCAACCATGTTAGGAAATTTGCTAGTTTTAATGTAAGGAGTTATTATCTTGTTTCTGATCTTAGGGATTTTTTGTATTTTAGATTTTTCTGTTCAAATTTGTATTTTTCTCATAACAAAATGAGAATAATTTTATATTAATAAAACTTTGATTATATAACTTTTATATGTTATAGAGATTGAGATTATGTATGTTTTGAGTATTTATTTAATACTTTTTGCAAGTTAATTTTGAAAAAAAAATATGATTTTGATCCATTCAGAAAATTATTTTAACATCTAAAAATAGTAATTTAATTCAATTAAAGCTTTAGAATATTATTATATATGATCTCTGGTAATTTGATTAATTTCTGAAAAATATGAATTCATGCTTAATAGGGCTTTCTGTTATCTAGCATTAGGATATTTTAATACTTTTTAAGTTAAGTCTAATTATGCTTAATTTATTGCAATGCCTTGGTAATGAATGTAGATATTTTTGTTATTAATGTTATAGTACAATAATAATAATGTGTATGTGTAAAAGACAAGTAAATACTAGTTAACATATTAGTTTAAGATTGATTGACCTATATAGGATGGTGGGTCAATTAACTTTTCTTTAAATATTATGATTTGATGTTATTTTCTACTAATTCACATGTAATTAATTGGGAATTATAATGAGTTATTACTATACTAAGAGGTAAAGTGTGACAACTCTACTTATTGAGTCAATTGTTACCGATAATTGATTATAGATTAATGAAAAATACCATGAGAGCTAGAATTCTTTCTTATTTAGTGTAACTATCAAAATACATGTTATTGATAGATTCTTCATATTATTATATGAGTTTATTGTTACTACATGAATTTATTATTACTGTATTATTTTATTGCTCCTCCCACTAGACTATTACTATTATCAATATAGGCACTAATATTATTTGATAATAATATTTCATTGTACTGATACTAAGCACGTGATATTGAGCACATAATATACTAATTTTATAGTAATATAGAAAGATAGTATGTGTACGCTCCTATATAATTTTACTATATTTATATGATTTTAATAATCTTTATTGATGCTTTGATTTTATAATTTTATATAATTTCTTTACTGAATGATAATACTGATACGATGACTGCTTTATCATTTGACACCTATATTGGATTACTAGTTTCCTCATTATACATTTTATTGACTTTCATACTATATTATTTTACTACTTTGTAGACTTACTGCTACTGCATGTGAGTTTTATTATTTTTATATTAATCTAATTATCATATGAATGCTACTGCTATTATTTGGTTGCTAACATGCATATTGCTCATTTACCATACTTTGAATTTAGTTATAGGATTTTAGTGACCTACTAAGCTGTTTGACTCATTACATATTATTTAAATAATTTCAAGCAGGGAAGAGGTTCAGGAGTATAAGATGATCAGGACCCCTAATGTTCTATTTCTTTTTATTTAAGTTATTCTTTTGTACTCAAGAATAGATGGATATGTTGTTAATATATAATTCCTTAGTATTATTTATGATTAATTTTTTTGAATAAATATAGATGTTTTGAATTATAAAATTTGTTTATGCTCTTATATAATCCACTGAGTGATGTTATCAAAAGTCATTTTCTTATTTGTATTTCATTTTGTATTTTTTTAGAGAGCATTAGAGTGGAATTAAGAGAAAAAAGAGAAGAGAGGGGAAATAGAATTTTAGATTTGGAGGTTATAGAGCAATTTTTATCAATCGATTATGTTGGAAATTTTGTTCATCTCATTGCATGAAATCATTATCCTAATTATGATTTCAATAATTTAATATTTTAGATATTTTCTGATCAGTTTTATATTTTATTAACTAAAAAATGAGGAGCATTTTATATTGATCGAACTTTTACAACATGATTTTTATATGATATAAAAATTGAGATTATGAATATTTTGAGTATTTATTTAAGATTTTTTTTTTCAATTGATTTTGATAAAGTTATGATTCAGGAAATTATTTTGACATTTAAAAATAGTGTTTTAGTTCAATTAAAGTTTTAGAATATTGTTATATATAATTCTTAGTAATTTGGTTTATATATATTATTTTTTCTTAGTAGGGTTTTATGTTGTTTACTGTTAGGATATTTTGACACTTTCTAAATTAAGCTCAATTATATTTGTTGCAAATCTATTTTTCATGGCTTATGTTTTGATGATTGACAAACACTGTTTCTCTTGGACTGCTTGTTGCTTCTAACTTTTCAGGAATCGAAGATCGGACGATCAAGAAGGAGTCAAGTTCAGGATTGCGTAGGTTTAGGGTTGAGTCAGTCTGTACGTTTGATTTTCACCTTTTTGAGTCTATTTGTGATAGTCAAAGAGATTGATGCTATGTAACCCTTCACACACACACTTGAGAGACTTAGAATTTCTATTTTTACTCATATCGGTCAGGACGATTTTCGGATCGGCCTGGACGATCAGCTTAAAACAAAAAGTCTAATTAAGAATTCTTATTTAAGGCAGCCGACATTAACAGATCGTTATGGACGATACTTGTATCAAATTATGGTATACTGTATTTTTAAATTATCGGCCAGGCCGATCATAGGATCGGCCTGGACGATATTCACAAATTATGTCATAATTGTTTAGAAAATCAAGGGAGTAATTAAGGATGATTGATACGATCATATCGTCTGGGTCGATCGCAGGATCGGCCAGGACGATCCAGTCAAAAACTTTAAGTTACTTCAGGACGATCAGTATCGGCCAGCACGTATCCAGGGCTATTGTCAGGACGATTTTCCTCTGATTTGAACTGATCGACCAGGACGATCGTGAGATCGGCCTGGACGATCAAGCCAATTTTCAATCGTCCAGCTTTGCATCCAGAGCTATGCTATGGCCGATCTTCATTGATTTGTACTGATCGGCCAGGCCGATGTCCATATCGGCCTGGACGATATTGTCGGCTACTTGCAATTAATGAGCTCCTTTGAAGCTCTTCTATTTAAGAGCTCTTATTCAACATTTTTCATGACCTTTGGCTGCTGCATTGACCTGAGAAAACCTTGAGGAGAGAAAGAGAGAGAGGATCTTGTGAGGGGGAGCTTATGAGGGGATTCATAAGGGTTGCTTCAAGGATCGCTCTGCTTCGTCTTCGTCTAGAGTTTCTCGTCTGTGGAAGGGTCGGTAGAGGTAAGGAGTTTGCTTTTGGTTTTTGGTTCTCTGCTAGCTTCAGGAGGAAGCAAAAGGAGGAAGGTTCTCTGCCTTGCCGGGGTGGCAAAAAGGAGGTTCTTATGAGAGCTTCTCCACCTAGCCGTGGGGGCTAAAGGAGAATCACGTTTTGTAGTGCAATACTTGGAGGGTGCCTCCAAGGAGTGGACGTAGGTCGAGTCGACCGAACCACTATAAATTTCTGTGTTCCTTTTCTTGCTTTCACGCTTTTAAATTCCGAATTTACTTTTTGTGGTAATTTTGATTTGTGATTTTTATTCTTTGTGAAAAGAGTTTTTAAAATATCAATTCACCCCCCTCTTGGTTAGCTTGGGACTAAGTTCATAGGGCTTAACATCCCTAACGAACTTTCAAGTGGTATCAGAGCCTGCCCAAAAACCTCTTTGGATTTTCTTTTTCTCCTTCCTAGACTTAGCTTTCTCCTCACCTTTTTTCTTTTCTTTGCTTGAATGATCTTGAAGTGTAGGACAATCAGCTCTCACATGTCCAGGCTTCCTACATTCAAAACAAACAACATCAGAAGATCCTCTAACATGTTTGTGATCCTTACCTTTTCTCCAACTTTGATGATGCTTTTGTTTCTTCCTTAGAAAGCTTTTGAATTGCCTTGTGATGAAGGCAATTTCATCGCTTTCAGACCCGAAAGATTCAGAATCCGATTTGTGAGCCTTCAATGCAATTGTTTTCTCCTTTTTCTTCTCACCTGCATCTACAATTCTTTGATTCACCCCTTGCTCGTAAGCAATGGGTGAGCCAAGTAAGTTATCAATAGAATAGGTGTTCAAATCTTTAGATTCAGTGATGGCAGTAATTTTTGCATCATAAGACTAAGGCAAGCATCTCAAGATCTTGTTAACTTTTTCATAATTCGAAAGTTCTTTTCCTAGTGCATGGAATGAAGTAGCAATCTGAGTAAACCTAGTGTACATGTCAGAAATCGATGTTGTTTGTTTATTGTCTTCTTGTAGTTTGCTTGTTAGTCTTTTGTAATATTTTTCTATTGTTTATGGACCCTCTTTTTGTGATGACAAAAGGGAGAGTAGGTAGGGTGTGGTAGGAAAAAGCTGTTGTAACTTTGATTTTCTAATGAACCTATTTTTTAAAAAAAAAAAAAAAATTTTTCCTACTTGTGTTTGTCATCATCAAAAAGGGGGAGATTATTGCAAATCTATTTTTTATGGCTTATATTTTGATGATTGAAAAACACTGTTTCTCTTGGACTGCTTGTTGCTTTTAACTTTTCAGGAATCGAAGATCGGACGATCAAGAAGGAGCCAAGTTCAGGATTGCGTAGGTTTAGGGTTGAGTCAGTCTGTACGTTTGATTTTCACCTTTTTGAGTCTACTTTTGATAGTCAAAGAGACTGATGCTATGTAATCCTTCACACACACACTTGAGAGACTTAGAATTTCTGTTTTTACTCATATCGGTCAAGACGATTTTCGGATCGGCCTGGAAGATCAGCTTAAAACAAAAAGTCTAATTAAGGATTCTTATTTAAGGCAGCCGACATTAATAGATCGTCCTGGACAATACTTGTATCGGCCAGGACGATAAGCTCAAAACAGAAAGTAGCTGCCATAGTCAATTATGGTATACTGTATTTTTAAATTATCGGTCAGGCCGATCATAGGATCGGCCTGGACGATATTCACAAATTATACCATAATTGTTCAGAAAATCAAGGGAGTAATTAAGGATGATTGATACGATCATATCGTCTGGGCCGATCGTAGGATCGGTCAGGACGATCCAGTCAAAAACCTTAAGTTACTTCAGGACGATCAGTATCGGCCAGCCCGTATCCAGGGCTATTGTCAGGACAATTTTCCTCTGATTTGAACTGATTGGCCAGGAAGATCATGAGATCGGCCTGGACGATCAAGCCAATTTTCAATCGTCCAGCTTTGCATCCAGGGCTATGCTCTGGCCGATCTTCATTGATTTGTACTGATCGGCCAGGCCGATGTCCATATCGACCTGGACGATATTGTCGACAACTTGCAATTAATGAGCTCCTTTGAAGCTCTTCTATTTAAGAGCTCTTGTTCAACGTTTTTCATGACCTTTGGTTGCTGCCTTGACCTGAGAAGACCTTGAGGAGAGAAAGAGAGAGAGGAGAGAGAGAGGATCTTGTGAGGGGGAGCTTGTGAGGGGATTCACAAGGGTTGCTTCAAGGATCGCTCTGCTTCGTCTTCGTCTAGAGTTTCTCGTCCGTGGAAGGGTCGGTAGAGGTAAGGAGTTTGCTTTTGGTTTTTGGTTCTCTGCCAGCTTCAGGAGGAAGCAAAAGAAGGAAGATTCTCTGCCTTTTCGGGGTGGCAAAAAAGAGGTTCTTGTGAGAGCTTCTCCGCCTAGCCGTGGGGGCTAAAGGAGAGTCACATTTTGTAGTGCAATACTTGGAGGGTGCCTCCAAGGAGTGGACGTAGGTCGAGTCGACCGAACCACTATAAATTTTTGTGTTCCTTTTCTTGCTTCCGCGCTTTTAAATTCCGCAATTACTTTTTGTGGTGATTTTGGTTTGTGATTTTTATTCTTTGTGAAAAGAGTTTTTAAAATACCAATTCACCCCCCCTCTTGGTTAGCTTGGGACTAAGTTCATAGGGCTTAACATCCCTAACAAACTTTCAATATTTTGTTTACTGCAACGCATTAGTAATTAATGAATGTAAATATATACTTTTAATTATTATAGTATTGTAATAATAATATGTATGTGTAAAATATAAGTAAATATTAGTTGACATGTTGGTTATATATTTATTGACCTATACATGATAGTGTTGTCCTCTACTAATTCACTAGATATTAATTGAGAGTAATAAGGAGTTATTACTGTGCAGATGGATTAAGAATGATAATTTTATTTACTGACCTAGCAATTACCCGAGTGTTGATTACTAAATACTGGAAAATATCATGATAGCCAGAGTTCTTACTTGTTTAGTATGACTACTGAAATGCATGTTATTTGGGCATTATTCTCATTAGTATACAAATTTATTATTATTTCATTATTTTTTTACTCCTTCATTTGGATTATTTTAATTAGTAATATAGAAATCGATACTATTTGATATTATGGATTCACTATAACAATATTAATCATATAACATATTGAGCACATAATATACTGATTTAATACTGAGATAGAATATATGAATAATATGTGTACACTTCTATATGATTTTATTATATTTATATGATTTTAATTATCTTTATTAATACTTTAATTTTATCATTTTATACGATTATTTTACTGATTGTTAGTTCTGATATGATGCTTGCTTTATCGATTCGACACTCATAATTATTTTTATGGTTGCCCCATTGTACTATTTTACTAACTTTCATATTGTATTATGTTAGTAATTTATAGACTTCACTACTATTACTATATGTGAGTTTTAAATTTTTGCACTAATTTAATGATCATATGAATACTACTGCATGTTGCTCTTGTACTATACTTTGAGTTAATCATCTATAGGATTTTAGTGATATGTTGGGATGTTTGGCTCATATTATGTAGTTTAAATAATTTCAGATCAAAGAAAAGGTTCACGAGTGTGAGACTCATCAGGATTCCTTATATTTATATTTTTATTTTAGTTATTCCATTGTACTCGGGGATGAAAGGATATGTTATCATTATATAATTCATGAGTATTATTTATGATTTATTTTTTTATCAATGAATATAGATGTGTATGTATGTTTTGAATTATAGAATTTATTTTTACACTTATATAAACAACTAAGTAATTGTTGCGGGCTAAAATATACGTGGCGGTAGAGTTAACAAATTCACGTCTGAGCATTGCACGAATATTCAGCACACAAACAGAAAAGAAAATGAACACTAGAATTTTTACTTGAAAAACTCGAAAGAGGGAAAAAACCACGGGGCCACGCCCAGTTGAAAAGTTCCCCTAATGTTTTGTAAATTACAAGAAGCTGATTCGCCCCACAAGTCAGGACGATCTGATTACAATCCGTTTCTTCTAACTTGAAGCAAATTTACAAAGTTTTACATAATTCAGGAGTCTCCCAAAAATCTGGCAGAGTTCCAGCGTATTCAGGCGGCGAAAAGAACTCCGGCGGTGGCCGAGGAGGAGATGATTCTCCCTTTCCACTTTTTCTCTTCTCTTCTTCTCTCTCTTCTCACTTGAGTCCTCTTGTAAAGAATGAGGGCTTTATTATAGTTTTTCTAGAGTGGCATGGCTTGTAAATAGGTGTGAGCTCATGGGCGAATAGGGAGTGGTCGAATGGACGGTCGATATTGAACCCTTCAATTGTGCACCATTCATTAGACATTTGAAGGTCTTAGTGATGTCGGAATTCGACAATCTTGGGCTCGTTGGATTCATCTCGTCGAGTCGTTCGATTCGAGTATAAGCTCGTTAAAATCGAAGACCATTTGGTAACTCAAATTATGATTCAAACCTTCCAACAGCACTTTGAGTCTTCGATTCAGACTCATTTGGACTCGAATTGAGTTGAATTTGGTGTCGTTGGGTTTGTATTTCAGAGGCGCTCAATTTGACTATAAGCTAGCTGAAATCGAAGTTCAGGTGCTCCCGAATTTAATTTTTGATTTTTTTTGCCTCAAGATTCGTGCCCGATCAAGATGATTTTTTTGAGAATATATTAGTTGCCCCTCTATTTTCGGACGTTGTAGCTTCAGGAGACGAAAATATGCATCACAAATTTTGGAGAATTTTTCTAAGTGAGTCAGAATTGATCTTGTGTGTAGGGGCCTCAAATGACTTTGAAAGTGTCGAAATTGAGTCCAGAATGTCGAAAAACGGTCCTTGGGACCTAAAAAATGTTGAATTTTGTCTTTCTGGGGCAAAAAACGGATCCGGAACGGACCGAGCAGCCGCCGCCACCGCCGGCGACGGAGAGGAACTGCAGCCTCGCTCGTGCGCTGCGGCTACTCGAGCGCTGCGGCTACTCGCGCGCGCCTGCCTTCGCGAGCCCCTGCCAGAGCTCGCCTGCGCCCGCTTGGATTGCGCCCACACCTGGGCTGCGCCCGCTTGGATGTGCGCGCCTGTTTAGCTCTCGTGGGTGGGTGCTACTGCTGCTTCCAGCAGACTGCCACGCGATCCGCATGAAGTGTTCGCGGATCGACGCATGTCCCGGGTGGCGGTTCACTGCCACCGACCTAGGTAGGCCCCGCTAACCGAAAAAATGCATTTTTTGCTATTTTTTGTCAAAAAAATTTCCAAAAAATCCTAAAAAAATTTGAAAAAATCCAAAAAAAAAAAATTAAAAATTCTGGGATTCCGAAAATGGCAGTAACTCCCTCATTCTCTCTCAAAAACCTATAAATAGGCCCCATAGACCTTTAAAAAAAATTGCACCTTCTCCTTTGGCTCTTTGACAGTTGAGGCTTTCCGCTATTTTTTAGTGGGAAATTTTCTCTGGTCGACTTAGCGCCCCTTCTCTTGCACAGAAGTTAAGGGATTTCTCCCTTTTTCCCCCTCTGGTTTTCTGATAGTTGAGGCTTTCTGCTATTTTTGAGTGGGAAATTTTTCCTGCTCGACTTAGCGCCCCTCCTCTTACGCAGAAGTTAGTGGATTTCTCCCTTTTTCCCTCTCTGGCTTTCTGACAGTTGAGGATTTTCGCTATTTTTGAGTGGGAAATTTTCCCTGCTCAACTTAGCACCCCTCCTCTTGCGCAGAAGTTAGGGGATTTCTTCCTTATTTAGATTCACACCTCTCTTTAATAAGGAAGTTGAGATGGGTAATCGCGCCTCTACCAAAGATGCTTCAGCCATAGAAGATCATCCTACCGCCTGTTCTGAGGGTTTGAAGAAGATTTCCAAGGCGACAAAGGCTGATGATGTTATCTCTAGCATCACTGAAGATTCTTTAATCTCTTTTAGGAAAAAAATCAATTTTCCTAATGATTTGGTGATGAAGGTACCGGTGAGATCTGATCGCGTCTACTTTCCTCCCCTGGGATATGTGATAGTGTACGAGTTTAGTTTGCGAGCGGGGTTGCGGTTTTTGCTGCCTCCTGAATTGATTGATATTCTGACGATATGCGGATTGGTTTTGTCTCAATTTTCCTATTGGGCTATGTCAGTCGTAGTGGGCCTGATTGCATTTTTCAGAGACCGCGGAGTGGTGTTGTCTCCAAAATTGCCTAGCTCGGATGGGGCGTATCTATACTGATACGCAGGGTCATGTCTCATTCAGATCCAAGTGGCTGGACATTCATACCAGGGATCTGTCTAAAGATTGGATTAGCGACTTCTTCTATGTGCAAAATGATTGGGGCCTCCATGAAAAATGGGGAAAGTTGAAGGAGTTATCTATCCCCCTTCACATTAGAGCGGAGGACTTATTGAGGATACTTAAGCTTCTTGATATTGATGCCCTCCATTATGAGATGCAATGTTTGAGCAGATACATAGACGAAGAATACTTATTCAAGGTGAGACTATCTTCTCAAGCAGGGAGGATGCATGCACAGATGTTGAAGAAATCTGTGGAAGTTTCGGAGACCCAAAAAAGTCAATCGAAGTGACCTGAGGGCGAGGGAGATTTACAGATGCCTAAGAAGAAGAAGTCGGATAAAGTTTTGACAGTTGTCGGCAAGGGTCCTTGCTTTTATCCGTCCAGGATATACATTCCAGAGGATGTTCTGAACATAAGTGCATTGGTTGTCGTCGAGTCGAGGAGTTGGTGAGTTCACCCTCTCTCCATTTCTCTTGTATTTGTATACACATTTTCAGGGATACACTTTTCACTTATTGATTCTTTTTTGAATAGTACCTTGAGGTGAACAAAATCTTGGATGACTGGAACGATGAACTCATGAAGTTCAAATACCTTCAGGGGGAATGCAAGAAGAAGTATGATGGCAGATTGAAGGAGATGGAGACGATGGAGGATCAACTTGAACAATGCAGAACAGAATTGGCGAACAAGATCGCTTCAACCTCTTCCCAGAATGAGCGAATGGATCGTTTGTATATATATTTAGTGGAGGCAGAGACAACAAACAACCAACAACGAAAAGATAAGCAAATCCTTGAGGCTGAGAATAAGAAGCTCCTGAATAAGTTGTCAGAGAATGTAGCTCAACTGTCACCGTCTGCAGCCATATAAGAGTTCAAAAAATCTTACGCCTTTAAGATAATTTTCGAGGATCAAGTTCAGGAAGCTCGCGATCATTTTTATGATGTAGAGGTGAAGGCTTTAGAAGTAGAGCTTATGGAAGATGGCTTCATAAAGGGCGTTCGTGTAGTGCAGCGTAAGAACGGAGGGGAGATTGAGGGGTTGACTTCGAGCCAGGCTTCTGGTGATCCTTCTCCAGACTCTGATGGTAAAGAATTGGAAAGTGATTTGCAGCATATTTTCGCTTTGGAGGAGGATGATGATGACCTTGAGATTCTGTAGAAATATTCTAATGTTGTATGTATTGCTTTTATTTTATTTGTGATGATTGTACGTGTGTTTGTATGATATTTTCAAATGATGTACTTGATATTTGTGAGTTATATATATATATATATATATATATATATATATATATATATATATATATATATATATATATATATATATATATATATATATATATATATATATATATATATATATATATATATATATATATATATATATATGATGTTTCTCTTTTTCATAACTATATGAGATTGACTCAACCATTCTGATAGTCTCTTTGACTTGTGCGAATGTGGGAGATATCTTGACCTATCTGAGGTTGTTAATCAAAGCATTTGCTTGATGCTTTTAACCTGTATGGAAGAGGTCGGACCAGATCCCCCTGGGATTGGTTGCCTAGTGATTGAGATACAACATTAGTTGTGTATTTCTCGAATCACACGAAAAAGAGCTTGAGGAGAGATAGTATTGCGATAAAGTAAACATCACATTACTGTATTATATAAAATAGTACGACAATTTTCTAGTAAACTTAGGGATACAAAAAGAAGTGTTCTTCTACAATCAACATACAAAGAGTGTACAAAAAACATGAAAGATACAAAGCATAGTTACATAGCAAGACAAATACTACGAATGACATCACACAAAATAGATAGCAGCATCAACTTCTACTGATAGTACTTGTGAAGGTTGCCCACATTCCAAGTTCGGGGAATCATTTTTCTATTGGCATCTTTCAGTTTGAAGGTTCCAAGCTTGACCATAGCTACCACCAAGAAAGGACCCTCCTATAGAGGAGAGAGCTTATTACGCTGAGGCCCTTTTCCAGCAACTTCGATGCTTCGAAGAACTAAGTCCCCAACGAAAATGGTTCGAGGTTTTACTATCCAATTGTAGTGACGAGCGATCCGCTGATGATATGCAGCGACCCTGAGTGAGGCTTCATCCCTTGCTTCAGGGAGGAGATCTAGATTTGTCTTGAGTTTCTCCTCATTGTTATTGAAGTCAAATATCTGAACTCTGTTGCCTGAGACTCTAATATCCACTGATATGACTACTTCTGTACCGAAACAGAGGTTAAATGGAGTTTCCCTGTAGGAGTTCTGGCGGTGGTTCTGTAAGCCCAGAGGACATTTGGGAGTTCTTAATCCATCGCCCCCCCAGCCTTGCCTAGGCGTGTTTTTAGCCCCTTCAGAATTATTCGATTTGTAACCTCCGTTTGCCCATTTTCTTGAGGATGGGTGATGGTAGTGTGGACGAGCTAAATATGAAAGTATTTACAGAAGGGTGTAAAGATTTTTTCGATGAACTGAGTTTTGTTGTCGGTGATGACCTTTGCTGGAATACCAATTATATTCTTCCATAAGAATTATTTGGCATTCGCTTCAGTAAATTTTGCCAAGTGTTCTTCTTCCACCCACTTCGTGAAGTAATCTACATCCAGGATAATGAATTTTCATTATCCCGTGGCTATAGGGAAGGGTTCCATTATATCGATTCCCCATTGGGCAAAAGGCTAGGGGCTTTGAAGTGATGTAACTTCTAGAGCGGGAGTATGGGTGAGATTAGAATGCAACTGATAGTTTTTACACTTTCATGTAAACTCAAGTGCGTCATGTTTCATTATAGGCCAATAGAATCTCTGCCTCATGATTTTATAAGCCAAAGCTCTTCCTCCCAGATGCTCGTCACATACTCATAAATGAGCTTCTCAGAGCGCATAGTCAGCTTTTGTAAGTGGGAGACACTTCAGGTATGGTCCGGTGAGAGCATGTTTATACGACTCACCACCAATGATGGTGAAATTTGCTGCTCATCTTTGAAGTCTTGTTGCAGTCATGGGTTCTTCAGGTAGTTCCCCATCTTGTAAAAAAGACAAGATGGGATTGATCCAAGACACCTCTCTTGTTTCATTGATTGATTGTATGTCCTATGGACCCTGAATACTTGGAAAGTGGATCTCCTCAACATATTTTCTGTTGTAGATGTCTCCCGTCATTGATGTTACAAGTTCTGAAAGAGCATATGCTCTTGCATTTTGCTCTCGGAGAATATATACGATCTGATATTCTCCTATTCAGGCCAAGAGTAGTTTGACAATACTGCAATATTGGGCCAATTGTGGATTGTGGATATAAAATTCTCCCTCCACCTGAGAAGTGACTAGTTGTGAATCAGTGTGGACTACTAGGTTCTGTACCTCACAATCAACTGCTAGTCTTAATCCAGCGATAAGGGCTTCGTATTCTGCCATGTTGTTTGTTGCCGGAAACTTGAGTTGGAGCCCATACTCAAGAGTAGTTTTCTGCGGGGAAATTAACAGAATTTTAGCCCCAGCGCCAAAATTTTTAGAAGATCCATCAACATATAACATCCAACACGGAGGAGAAGACAAAGTATTTGGTTGGACATCGAATACTAGGATGGTGCATTCAACCACAAAATCTGCAAGTGCCTGAGATTTGATATCGGGTATATGTAAGTAGTGAATGTCAAATTCTCCCAATTATACAGACCACTTGACGAGCCTAGCCGATGCTTCTGGTTTTTGCATAATACTTTTCAGCGGCAGATTCATATAGACCCCAATTAAGTGGACTTGAAAGTAAGGGCGTAGCTTTCTCCAAGAATAAACTAACGTCAATGTCGTCTTATCTACTAAGGAATAGCGTCCCTTCGTTTCAGATAGGATCTTACTAACATAGTAGATGGGGCGTTGCACAGTATTTTCTTCTCTTACCAAAACTGAACTGATGACTTGGGCATAAACATCTATGTATAAATATAACTTCTCTCTAGGCGTTGGTTTAGAAAGTAGCGGTGGAGAAGCCAAATACTTTTGTAACTGTTCGAAGGCTTCTTGACATTCATCTGTCCATTGAAACCTGGAGCTACGAGTGCCTTTGAGCACTTTGAAGAAAGGAAGATACTTGTTTCCCGAGCGTGTTAGGAAAAGAGACAATGCTGCAATCCTCCCATTCAGCCTTTGGACTTCCTTGATGTTCTTATATGGCACCATATCTCTTAACACCTTGATCTTTCGGGATTGGCTTCAATCCCTCTGTGGGTTACCAAAAAACCCAGAAATTTTCCAGAAGCGACTCCGAAGGCGCATTTTGCGGGGTTGAGGCGCATATTGTAACATCTCAATAAATGGAAGCACTACTCCAGGTCAGAGATATGCTAAGATTTTTTGAGTCTTTTTATCAACATGTCATCCATGTACACTTCCATATTACGTCCAATAAGGATTTTGAAAATCTTATTCATTAGGCGTTGATAAGTTGCTCCAGCATTTTTGAGCCCGAAGGGCATCACCCGGTAACAATACAACCCTCTATCTGTTTGAAATGTTGTTGCTTCTTCATCAATCAGATTCATCTTGATTTGATTGTAACCAGAGTAGGCATCCATAAAACTCAACATCTGATGTCCAGAGGTGGTATCGACTAACAGGTTGATACGAGAAAGTGGAAAGCTGTCTTTTGGGCAGGCTTTATTAAAATTTGTATAGTCTATGCACATCCTCCATGCTCCGTTCCCCTTTCGAACCATGACAATATTTGCCAGCCAAGTAGGATCGTGCACCTCTCAAACGAATCCGGCTTCTAAGAGTTTGTCCACTTCTTGTTCGATCACATGCTGACGATCTGGTGCAAAATTTCACTTCTTCTGGATGATTGGTTTATGCGCCGGATCGACTTTAAGGGAGTGTACGATTACTTCAGGGTCAATCCCGAGCATATCCGCTGGACTCCATACAAAAATGTCCTAATTTTCTCGTAGAAAATCTGTGAATATTTTCTTCTCATCTTCTGAGAGAAGTGACCCAATTTGCACCGTCTTTAAAGGATATTCTTCAGAGATAGATACAGTAGTGAGTTCTTCTACTGGGGAAGCTCTCTGAGGGATGTCCTCATTCCAGAGATCAAAATCCTCAATATTTAGAGTATCTGTCAGACGTGAATTGACCTAACTGAGATAGCAGGTTTGTGCTATTTGTTGATCTTCGCATACCACACTAACTCCTGTTAGAGTATGGAACTTCAGCTTGAGGTGAGGGATGGAGGCAAAAATCTTGAAAATCGACTGAAGTGGCCTTCCAAAAATAGCGTTGTAAGCTGATTCAGACTTTACAAAGATGAACTAGACAGAGTGTGTAGATTACCAGGGGAATTCTCCAAGTACAACTGGGAGACTGATTATCCCTTCTACTTGTACAGGTCAGTTATCAAACCCGTACAGAGGACCTGCAGCGGGTTGAAGCTTCTCTCTGGTGAGACCCATATTGAGGAAGGTAGAGAAGAACAGGACATCTACGGAGCTACCATTGTCCTCAAGAATTCTCTTAACATTGTAGCACGGGTTGCCTATGCCTGCATTGATAACAAGCGGATCCTGGTGAGGGATTTTTACTCCCTCCTAGTCAGAATCGTCGAAGGTGATGGAGTGATCTACACGAGCTTTCTTTGGAATTGGAATTTTGTCTACAGCCAAAAAGATTTTATTGGATAACAAAGGGCCTCCGGCTATTATCTCAATTTCTCCAACTGCTATTCAGTTATTCACCGATGGCTTCTATTGTCGATCTTGCCCCCCAACGGGACGAGTTTTCTCTCGGGTAGGTGGATCCCAAACAAACTGCCGAAGATAGCCTTGACGGATAAGCCTTTTAATTTCCTCATTTAGTTGTCTACATGCTTCAGTAGTATGGCCACGACTACGATGAAAGTGGAAGTATTGATCCTGATTTCCTATATTCAGCTTCAAAGGATGTGACCATTTCAACGTATCTTGATCTCGAACAGCCATTAACACATTTGCTTGAGACGTATTGAAAGGAGTGTATTCTTTCTCCTATCGGGGTTCTCGTCGTGGCAATGGAGGCCTAGGGGGGCAGATTATTCTTCCCTTGCCTCTTTCGTTGTGAGGAGGAATTATCCACCTCGGGTGCACCCTTGCGCTTCCCAGTAGGTTGCTCAAACTGTTTCCTATGAGCGTTTATAGCCTCGTCTGCCGAGATTTGAGCTTCTACCCGATGAATAAAGTCGGCATATTAAGGAACAGTGTCGCGCATAAGTGTCAAATAGAAGGGGCCATGGCGAAGGCCTCTAAGAAAGACTCCTCTTAACAGTTCAGGATATACTCCTGGGATTTGTCGAGCTTTAGTGGAAAACTGCTGAAAATACTCCTTCAATGATTCTCCCTCATTTTGGCGGATCCCGGAGAAGTGAGAAGAATCCTTAGCAATTTTTCGGTTGGCTACGAACTGCTCAACAAAAGCTTTGGTCAATTTTATAAATGAGGGGATCGTTCCAGACAGAAGCGAATTGAACCACGTTCGAGCCTGTTCTTTGAGGGTGTCAGGAAAGACTTGGCAGAGGAGGGCGTCTGAGGCTCGCTGAATATGCATAATAGTTATGTAGTGGTCGATATGCTCGTACGGGTCGGACATTCCATCTTAAGACTCGATCTGGGTACTTTAAACCTAGCCGGAATGGGATGCTGTAGTATGGCCTCAATTAGAGGTGATGACTCCTGGAAGTCTCTTTGTTGGAGAGTTTGTCTTGTATCCCTTTGGGGGAATTCTTCCCTTACCAGCCTTCGTAACTCATGACGCAGGACATTATGAGGGAGTTCCACAATGTGTGGTTGGGCAGAGCCTTCTGGGAGATCAGGAATAATGTGAGGCTACCGAGTTGAGGGCGGAGGATGTGTAAAACTTGTTATATCGATAAGTTTGTTATCTTGTCGTGACTGAGGATATTTTCTAGGTGGAGGAAGATGAATCTCTGCTCGAAGATGTTCAAACTGAACATCTTCAACCTGTGGTGAATCCTAAGAGGAGAGAACTTCCTCCCGTTGTGCCAGTGTTGGTTGCCGATTTTCCCGCAGGAGTTGAAGGATCTCATTCTGAGATCCTTCCATCTTGCGGATTCTCTCTTCTAAAGAAGGTCCCGAGGTCCCTTCTCTTGCAGCATTTTGCCCTCATGATGAAAAGAGGCAGACATCGGGCGTCTGTGATTCGTAGACTGATTTCTGGATTAACGAGAGTTGGAGCGAGAAGCTCCAATGACATGACTGTTGCGCCTGTTGACCATCGTAGCAATACTTGAAGTAGTGGAATAGTGTTTCCCATAGACGGCGCCAAACTGTTGCGGGCTAGAATATACGCGGCGGTAGAGTTTACAAATTCACGTCTGAGAGTTGCACGAATATTCAGCACACAAATAAAAAAGAAAATGAACACCAGGATTTTTACGTGGAAAACCTGAAAGAGGGAAAAAACCATGGAGCCACGCCCAGTTGAAACATTCCACTAGTGTTTTGTAAATTACAAGAAGTTGATTCATCCCACAAGTCAGGATGATCAGATTACAATCTGTTTCTTCTAACTTGAAGCAAATTTATAAAGTTCTGCATAATTTAAGCGTCTCCCGAAAATCCAGCAGAGTTCCGGCGTATTCAGGCGGCGAAAATAACTCCGGCGGTGGTGGAGGAGGAGATGATTCTTTCTTTCCCCTTTTTCTCTTCTCTTCTTCTCTCTCTTCTCACTTGAGTCCTCTTATGAAGAATGAGGGCTCTATTTATAGTTTTTATGGAGTGGCATGGCTTGTAAATATATGTGAGATCATGGGCGAATAGAGAGTAGTCGAATGGACGATCGATATTGAACCCTTCAATTGTGCACCGTTTGTTAGACATTTGAAGGCCTTAGTGATGTCAAAATTCTCCATTCTTGGGTTCGTTGGATTCATCTCGTCGAGCCGTTTGATTCGAGTATAAGCTCGTTAAAATCAGAGATCGTTTGGTAGCTCAAATTGTGATTCGAACCTTCTAACAGCACTACGAGTCTTCAATTCATACTCATTTGGACTCGGATTGAGTTGAATTTGGAGTCATTGGGTTTGTATTTCCGAGACGCTCAGTTTGATTGTAAGCTCGCTGAAATCAGAGTTCAGGTGCTCCCAGATTTAATTTTTGAAGTTTTCTGGTTGGTTTTTGCCTCGAGATTCATGCCCGATCAAGATGATTTTTTGAGAATATATCAGTAATGTTATCAAAAGCTATTTTTCTTTTCAATTTTCATTCCATGTGCTTTTAACATAGAGCATTAGAGATGAATTAAGAAAAAAAAAGGAGAAGAGAGAGGAAATATAATATAGGATCTGGATCAGGTTATGAAGCGATTTTCATCAATCAATCATGTTGGGAGATTTGCTTGTCTTATTGTAAGAAATCATTATCCTATTTTTTTTTTCAATAATTTAGTATTTTTTGTGTTTATTGATCAAATTTATGTTTTTATTGTAAAAAAATGAGAATAATTTTATATATTATAGAGATTGAGATTATGAATATTTTGAGTATTTATTTAACATTTTTTATTGGTTGATTTTGAAAAAGCTGTGATTTTTATCAATTCAAAAATTTATTTTGACATCTAAAAATATTGCTTTAATTCAATTAAAATTTCATAATATTGTTATATATGATACTTAATAATTTGATTGATTTCTAAATGAATAAGATTTTATGTTGCTTACTATTAGAAAATTTTAGCATTTTTTGTATTAAGCTCAATTATACTTTATTTACTATAATGCATAGGTAATAAATATAGATATGTTGCTATTACTATTATAATATTATAATAATAATGTGTGTGTAAAAGATAAATAAAGATTGGTTGACCTGTTGGTTGTAGATTGAGTAACATGTGCATGATGGTGAGCCGATGAACTTTCTTTTAAATATTGCATGTTGATGTTATTATCTACTAATTCATGTGATACTAATTGAGAGTTATAAGGAGTTATTACGGTGTCAATGGACAAATAGCGATGACTTTATTTACTGAGCCAACGATTATTTACTACCGATTACTGATTACTGAAGAAATATTGTGATTGCGAGAATTCTTACTTGCTTAGTGTGAATACTAAAATACATGTTATTAAGCCATTTTTTCTATTACTATATGAATTTATTGTTATTGTACGGATTTACTTTTAATGCTCATACCACTGGATTTTTTATACTTCACAAAAAAAAAATTATCGGGCATGAATCTCGATGCAAATATAAATTAGAAATATCCAAAATAAGATCTGGGACCATTCAAACTCTAATTTTAGCAAGCGTATAGTCAAATCAAGCTTCTCAAGGAAACGAACCCAATGACACCAGATTCAGTCCAATCTGAGTCCAAATTAAAGGAAAAAAATCATACTTCAAAGCTTCAGAGCATTAATTAAATGACTAAATGATATTCAAATATGAAATGCTTACCGTCGAATCAAGCGGCTCGATGAGACTAATCCAACAAGCACAATATCACTTAATTATGACATTAATGAATGCTAATAAATGCTCTATGACCAAGGGAACCAATATGAGTCATTTAATGGAACACTCCAAAATTACCCTAAATCTTTTCCATATCTACTAAGCATGTCACTCCCAAAAAATTATAAATAGATTTTCCATTCTTCACATGAGGAGGAAAAAATAGAGGAAGAAATGAATAGCTCTAAGACTAGAAGAATCCTGGAGCTTCACCCTGGCACCACCGACAACAAATCCAGACCAACAGGTCATCGTTACTAAACCTTTGCCAGACCATTATTGTTGGACCTTCATGTGGAAGCCACTGTTGGGCCTTTTCTTCAACCATTGTTGCATGTCGACTATGGTACTTTCGACTATGATCCTTCCGACCTCTGTCGATAGCTGACTACGATCCTTATGACCACTGTCACCTAATTACAGTTCTTCTGAGCTTTGCCATTCACCAACTACGGTCCCTCCTACATCTATCGCCCAAGTATCATCCTACCAATTCGATGAACTGGCCAACCCTCTCTTGAGGATATCTCTCATGTCATTAAATTCTTTGTTGGTGGAATTTTGAAAACATATTTTTAAAAATATTAGTTTTCTTTGGGGATTTTAAGATTAAGGTTGAGTTCTAATTCTAAGATCGAATCAACTCGTTAGAAGGAGTATATCACCCCGAAGGACGAAAATAAACTTTCATAGCGGTGTTCAGACTTAGAATTATATAAACTCATCTTGAATGTTATGATCGGGTTCTAAGGAGAACTTTATATGGCCCCGAGGGGACAAAATATAGTTCAACTAAATACCAAATCACAATATTCAAGAAACACGATCGTCGCATTCACATCCAAAGCCTTATCGAAGAAGGGTGTATCTCCCCAAAGGGAAATGAGACCATTCTACGATAATCCTTCTAATGCAACTATGACGATCATTACTTAACTTTTCCCAAGGAAGTCTAATAAAATTTTGGAAATTAATTTTTTTAAAATCAGATGTATGTGGTTCCAAATCTCCTACGAGCGCAAGCCCTCGTAGTTAATTACATCGTAAGGAGACAAAAATCTCTTACAAAAACTCCCGATTAAAATGGTGGCAGAATTTTGTTAGAGTTTCTAGGAGTGATATCAAAGTATGAATAGAGTTATTGGAAAATCAAAAGGGAATGGATCAAAATTGAGCAGTTATTAACGGAGTTAAAGGAGAAGAAGTAGGGGACACTTTGAGATTCCAGAACCATCCGGAAGTGTCCCAACTTAATCTAAGTGTTGGGCTTTATATTTTGGATTTGAAATGATATTTAATTAGAGTTGAGCATTTTATTAGAAATTTGGGATTAGATTTCCGAAGTTTGGGGTCTTATAATCAAAGATCTGCCCCGGATCCTAAATCTATTTTGGACACTAGACGACAGTCATCCGATCCTAACTAATGCAGTGCAAGATCTGGACTTACCCCGGCCTGGATTGGGGAGCCAGCTAACCACCTAATCGATTTAAAATACATGAATCCGGTCTTTTTATGAAAGAATGGTAGGGACGTTGTAATTAAAGTTTTGGAGAGTTGGGGCCGACATCTAGAGATTCTCCTAATTGGCCCCTTTGACTTATGTTGGGTGCTAAAATGCTAAGGACTATGAAATTAAAATTTTGACTCTTTAATTTGTATCTAATGCAATGCATACTGGTTAACAACCTCAAATCAAATATGCTTGAAAATTTTAAAAACAGGCTTATAAAAATATTTTTTTAGAAGACTGGACTTCCCCAGGTAAGGCACTTCGTCCTCATAGGTCAGACTATCCGGACTCTACCCGCAGGCGGGGAAGGGTCTAAAACAAGGAAAGAAGAATGCAAAAATATGCATGCGACCCCGGGGGCGATCCCCAGCTAATTCCCTAGATTCGTTATCTTTCTATGTTATTTAGACTCATTAAAATTTTAGACTTTTAAAATTATGAGTAGAAGACTTTCACACCCTCACGAGCCTCACGTATCCAGGCAAAAACAAAGAGCGGCATGCAATCGCCAAAAAAAAAAAAGTAAAAACAAGTAATTCTAAAGGCAATCAAATCATTACATCAAATATAAATTAATTAATAAATGTCCATAGGCAGAATTGCCTTGCTTATTACAAACCAGAATATTACAGAAAGTAAAGTGGCCGGGCACCACTGACAACAACCCGGATTCTAAACCTAGTAATGACGCAAGCTATTTTGAGTGGGATATTCTCAATCTTTAAATCTTCAAATCTTCAATCTTATTCTTCTTTGGACTCCTTTTCTTCAATCTTCTTGGAATATTCATAGTGGATTACCCAAATGGACAAGAGGGCACTTCCCTCTAAGGGGGAGGCCACTCTTTCCTCTTTGGGTAAGGAAGAGGTATGATCCAAATTTGGATTTCCAAATGGAAAAGGAGTGTTTCCCAAAGGGGTATCCTTTCCTCTTTGGAATCCAAACTTTGGGTCTATGTATCCCAACTCAAAATCAACTTTCACAACACTTGACACTTACTCAAATTACATTAATATCAAAATGAAAATCTAGACTCACCTGCAGGGTTATCCTAAGCAATTAATATATAAAAAGCAGTTATTCCCAAGCAGTTGTATATGAGCAGAAAAGAAAGTAAACACACTAGCCACGCTCTTTTAAATGATTTGGGGGCTTTAGCAGCTGAAGCACCTGTGCAAAGATTTTATAATATTTATGCATTTTTTTAATTTGCCCCCTTTTTATATTGTCCTGCATGAGCGTGGCCACCTGCAGAAAACTGTGTCAACATCCAGATCGTACCTAACCTAAGGGTAATCTAGTCGCCAAGCACATCAATCTATCCACAGAGTACAGAAAAAGTAAGCAGACACAGCAAAGCAATTTCATCCACAACATGCAGTGAAAACTACGAAAAATCTGGCACACAGTAGTAAAGTAAACACCGGCCTAACCTAGATCTAGAGTTGGTTGTCCTAGCACATCATCTAAAATGTGTGAGAAAGGTTGTGTGGCTGGGATAGATCCTAAAGTATGTGATTAGTTAAAGTTGTCTAAAAGTTTGGATTCGTTAAGGCTTAGAAGGGGATTCAGATTAAAATTTAAATATTAATGAATTAAGAATTTTAATTAGACATATTTTAGAAGTTAATTGATTGCTACCTTTGTTTCACATCGAGGACGTGAAGTTTATTTCACCTTCCTTGGGGCTAAGCTAATAGCCTCGTAGGCCTGGGTTACCTAGTAGCAATCGGGGTTGATTAAGTTATTTAAAATTGGTTAGAATTAAAAAAGTGGATTAATATTAAAGGGAGTTGGTTCTTGATTTTTAAAGTTGATTAATTTAAGTTTTCCATTAATTGATTCGTGGCGTTGTGCCACTAGGCTCGAGGAACCAGCCTCCTTAGGACACTTAGCCCCGCAGCCCGGAGTAGTCCAGCCGATAAACCAAATTAATGTAATTGAATTAGAAATTTTTAAAATGTTAAATAATTAAAGATTAATCTATTTTAAGATTTAACACCCCTTAGAATCCATTCGTGGCGTTGTGCCACCAGGCTCGAGGAACCAGCCTCCTCAGGACACTTAGCCCCGCAGCCCGGAGTATTCCAGCCAATAAACTTCATCTTTGGGGTGGTTGTTGTGTTTTAAAGGGTTTGTTAAGTGTTTTAAATATTAAGCCAATATTTCTGAGTTTTAGAATGATTTTGAGTTTTATGAATACTTTAGAATATTTTAATGATTTAATTAAAGAGTCAAAAGTTGAATTTTGATTAAGCTCAAATTCTGGAATGTTTGTATTTTATTAAAATATTAGACCTTACTACAATCAGTTAGAAGGTAAGTACGTTGAAATCGGATTTTTCTACATTTTATTACAAAGGTTTGAAGTTTTGAACTAGTTTTGACTTAGAGTTGACCGATTTGTTGAATTTTTGAAATATTACAATTTTCTGGAATTTAATATTTTTAATAAATACTAGACATCACTATGAGTTGAATGCAAGTGAGTTTGGGTGATTTGGATTTTTCTAGAATTAGTTATGAATTTTGGAAGTTTGGATATTTAATGATTTTTGGGAATTTCTTAATTAGAAGGCCTCTTTTGTGATTTTGCTTCAAACAAATTCCCAATCTCTTGAAAACACCTCCAAAGGTCAGAAATAACCTAAGGAGGGATTCCCAAGTGTTTGGGAGATTTTGGGATTTTTTAATTATTATTAATTAATTATCTTAATTAAATATTGATTTTCACTTAAAATTAAATTAGGGTTTAAATTGCTGTCAAATCAAGGGGCTTTCCATTATCATGGATTAAGGACTGGATTCTGGTCAGTTTGAGGGTTTATATGTAATTTTTGGATTTAGAAATGGAAGATGAACCGGATACAAAGTCTCAACCAGATCCTAATCCAAAACTCACAGAAATCATTGCCCTTATGGATTCTGAAGAATTATTTGATATGGCTGAGTATAAAGGATACTTATCCCTTGATCCTAAGTCAATTGGGGATAGACCGGTCGTGGAGGTAGTCCAAGAAATAAGAAATATTTTGTTGAACAAAGAAGGAATGGCTTCTTTTGACCCTGATATGGATGATCTCCTTGGAGATGAAGATGATTATGTTGGGGGCATTCATGTGGTCGAAACTAGAGGGTCTAATAAAGAAGCTGAGCCCAGCAAGCGCCGATTTGCTAAAGATGATGATCCACATGCTGTTGAGTCAGATTCAGATGAGTCTGTGAAAGATAGAGATGAAGAACACATAAAAAACTTGGAGACTCAGCTTGCTAGCATGATGTCACAAGTTAAGGAGATGCAAGAAAAATTGGATAAGTCACAGCAAGAGTCTTTTAAGATCCACCAGTCAGCTCGAGAGCTCACAGAAAAGGCCAAAAGGGCAGAATTTAGTTCCAGACCTCCCGAGTCACCACCTGTGACCTTTCCTTGTCCAGTAGAGACACCTCCAGTTCACCCTGCAGTTTCCACCATTCCTCTGATCCTACCTCAGAAGGATATCAAGCAGTTAATTGAGGACCAGGTAAGGGAGGCCTTAGCCCTTTCTCAAGGAAATGTGTCTATTTCAAAGGGTAGACCCTACCCCGATGAATATGACTTAGTTCCTTACCCGAAGGGCTTTGTGCCACCAACTTTTAAAGTTTTCACTGGAATTGAAAATCCGAGATAGCATCTGGCCCACTTCCGAGCAAGCTGTTGCAATGCAGGAGGGTCAGATGCTATACTATTTCGCCAATTTGTAAGTAGTCTATCCGGCATTGCTTTTGAATGGTACGCCGATCTGCCCAACGGTTCAGTAAGAACCTTTAGCGACCTAGAAAACCTCTTTCTTAAGAGATTTTCTGGAGCGCAACAACGCACCACCGTGGTCGATCTCGTGGTTGAAAAGCAAAAGCCGGGAGAGTCTCTGGTTGAGTACATCTTGAGGTGGCGAAACCTCTTGATGAAGTGTGAACCCCAGTTGCAAGAGCAACATGCTGTGGAGATTCTTTTGAAGAATATCCACGGCCCTGTTGCTTTTCTCCTGAAGGGTTTCACTATTAAAACTTTTTAGAAACTTCTTAATAAGGCTAGCAATTTGCAGGAAGAGGCTCCTAGGATGCCATTCTTACGAGAACAGCCTGAAGAAAGGAAGGGTCCAAAATTGGTGAAAACATTTGAAAAAAAAGCTGTGGTCTCAGCAGTAGATAAAGGAAAGAGGCCAGTGATTAGTCAGCCTAGCACTCCACTTCCACCACAGCCGCCTCAGAAGCAGCCCTTTCAGATAGTTTCTCAATATACTAGAGATCCCGCCTTCATCCCTTTTAGAGAGAGATTGGCAAAGCCTTATCCATTTAAAAGAGAGTCAGTTAAGAAGATCTTCAGGAGTTTGTTAAAGAAACCAGATTTTCAGTTGCCAGAGGCTAGGAGGCCTGAGGATGAGAGCAAGAAAGATGATCCCAAGTATTGCCCGTACCACAGGATGCTTAGTCACCCTCTTGAGGACTGCGTTGTGTTCAAAGATTGGCTTGAGAGGAACTACACCCAAGGTAACATCATAATACCTAAGGAATACTTGGTCGATCCAGAAAAGGCTTCAATTAAGACCATTTCAGGTAATCCTCTTAACTCTTCTTGTCTTGTTGAAGATGGTTGGGACATTGCTTTGTCCCGGGCACTTAAAAAGTCGATTAACAAGTCTTTTCGTCTTTCTCAACAGCTGACTACGATAGCCCAGGCCCCGATGTGGAAGGTTGACCTGGACGCTTCGCAGAAGGATGTTGAGCCACTTCCCTCTCCAGTAGTCTTAGGAACTACTGAGAAAAATGTAAAAGAAGAGAAATTTGATTTTGTAGAGAGGAAGTGTGTAGATGAGAGATGTATTAGAATGGCGGATGGCGGTGTTAAAACCCTTTCTCCTCTTTTGTTATCTGACTTTTACTTTGCCCCATCAAAGGCGAAGGGTTAAAAGATGAATAAAAAACATCATTCTACTTCTGTCTTGATGATTAACCATGAATCTCAAATGCAAATTGATGACTCTCCTGTTCTGAATCAAACTCCTAATGAAATAAATATTGAGGTTAATCAAACCGACCTCCCCGAATCGACTATTCAAGAAGATGTCGAATGTGAAGCCTTATCAGAAAGTGATTTTCCCCAGTGTGATTTTCAGGGGAGTCCTATCGAGATAGAGTTTTCAGATTCTGACTCTCTTTCGGGAAACGACGATCCAATACCTACAGTGAGTGTAGACACCGCTCTAGTTTGCCCGCCCGAAGACATCGAGCGGGTGCAACTCCGTGGCGGTAAAGTCTTACCTCCTAGGTTGCCCCCTCAGGACAAAGGCAAGCAATCCTCATTCGAAAATCTAAATCCAGATTCCCCTCAACAACCAGAATTCCCTTTAATTCCTCCGGGTTTCGAGTCTGTCGTTCCTAAGGTTGATTACAATGTTCTAGCCCACCTTAGGAAGTTGCCAGCAAAATTAAGTATTTACGACGCCCTCCTTCTCTCCAAAGAAATGAGGGAGTCTCTAATTAAGGCACTTCTCGATCCCGAGATTTGTTTAACACAGTTGGCTGCAACTTCAGAAGGTGAGGCTCTCTACTTCAAAGAGGTCCCTAGGGTTACCTTTTCAGACGAAGATTTACTCTTGGGAACTGCTGACCACAATCGTCCCCTCTATATTACTGTAGATGTGGGAAATTTTAAGTTATCAAGAGTCCTTGTTGATCCGGGTGCATCGGTCAACGTGATGAACATAAAGACTCTTGCTTATCTCAGAGTTGATACTAGTAAGCTTTCAACCGACAGGTTGGTGCTTCGTGGGTTCAACGAGAAGGGCGAGAGAGCTTTAGGTTCAATCACTCTACTCCTGGAAATAAGAGGGTTAAAAACTGAAGCTAAATTTCATATAATTGATTCGACTACGTCCTTTAACGCACTTCTAGGTAGACCTTGGATTCACGAATATAGAATGGTTCCATCTACCCTGCACCAATGCGTTAAGTATCAACGAGATGGCATTGAACATGTGATTAAGGGTGATTTGCAACCATTCTCGATTCAAGAAATTGGGATCTACGAAGATGCTGCATATTTCATACCAAAAGGGTCCTCGTCCCGTTCTAAATTGGAGATCAAATTTGAGGAGAAAATGGTTGGACAAAAATTCGACCAAAAGAAAGAAAAAGATAAAAATATCAATCAAGAAATGACGCAATCGAGTAGTGAAGACGACTCTGATATCGTTGTCCTTAGGCCTCCGAGCACATTACCTCAAAGAGGTGGGAGGACGGCTTTAAGGGCACGAGGACGAGGCCGTGCTTCATTAGATAGGAGAGCAGCACCTGTCTATATTGATTTGGAATCAGATTCTGATGGTGAACTAGAAAATCAAGGTACTGCCCTCTCTCTCGATTATCAAAATATAAATGCTCCTCCAAAATTTGATCTCACCTTAGACCAGGACAGTGACCCTGAGGTAGATATTTCGAAAGTTAAAAGTGACGAGCCTGAATTAACAATATATGAAAAGCTCACTAGAAGGATTGAGACCCTTTCTCTGACCCCACTGTCGGCAGGCAGGGTTGTAGGGTTGGAAGTCAAAGTGGCCCCCAACTTGGATGGTGAAGTTAAGAAAGTCCAGAAATTCTTTCCTGGCTCCTCCTCCGCAAGGGACGAAGGTGATGTAACCCTTGAGGAGGCAGATTTTAATGAATTAATGGAATTACCTTTCGGCTACTTCTCTGTTTGTGTAAAAAACACTTTTTCTAAAGGTTCTATACCATACCGATGGACTAAGGGTCAAGCTAGATACCACGAGAATATTTGACGAACAAAAATAAATAAAAATCCAACAAGTGGTATTGGCTTTGGAACAGTTAGTTCATTCGATGATGATGAGTATTGCCTAATGATAACTTACCATCTCGATTCTCCAAATGTCCCTACAGATCCTCCTTGTCCTCTAGATGGACTCTGTTTGGAGACTTTAGACGATCCCGATGATCTTCAAGTTCGGGATGCACCCCCTGAATTTGAAGAAGAAATTAAGTCGACAGTCGATGAGTTGAGAGAAATTAACCTGGGAAACGATGATGACCCCCGTCCGATTTTCATAAGTACTTTGTTGAGCGAGGGTGAAACCCAAGACTTAATCCAGTTGTTATTCGAGTTCAGGGATTGCTTTGCCTGGACATACGACAAAATGCCAGGTTTTCCTGCTGAGGTAGCAGTTCACAAACTTGGGGTTCGGCATGATGCCATTCCTGTTAAACAAGCTCCTCGACGCATGCGCTTAGAGATTGAGCAACAAGTCGTTTCTGAAGTTAAGAAATTGGCAGAAGCCGGATTCATTCGAGAGGAGCAATATCCGAGTTGGTTGTTGATTTTTAAAGTTGATTAATTTAAGTTTTCCATTAATTGATTCGTGGCGTTGTGCCACCAGGCTCGAGGAACCAGCCTCCTTAGGACACTTAGCCCCGCAGCCCGGAGTAGTCCAGCCGATAAACAAAATTAATGTAATTGAATTAGAAATTTTTAAAATGTTAAATAATTAAAGATTAATCTATTTTAAGATTTAACACCCCTTAGAATCCATTCGTGGCGTTGTGCCACCAGGCTCGAGGAACCAGCCTCCTTAGGACACTTAGCCCCGCAGCCCGGAGTAGTCCAGCCAATAAACTTCATCTTTGGGGTGGTTGTTGTATTTTAAAGGGTTTGTTAAGTGTTTTAAACATTAAGCCAATATTTCTAAGTTTTAGAATGATTTTGAGTTTTATGAATACTTTAGAATATTTTAATTATTTAATTAAAGAGTCAAAAGTTGAATTTTGATTAAGCTCAAATTCTGGAATGTTTGTATTTTATTAAAATACTAGACCTTACTACGATCAGTTAGAAGGTAAGTACGTTAAAATAGGATTTTTCTACATTTTATTACGAAGGTTTGAAGTTTTGAACTAGTTTTGACTTAGAGTTGACCGATTTGTTGACTTTTTGAAATATTATAATTTTCTGGAATTTAATATTTTTAATAAATACTAGACATCACTATGAGTTGAATGCAAGTGAGTTTGGGTAATTTGGATTTTTCTAGAATTAGTTATGAATTTTGGAAGTTTGGATATTTAATGATTTTTGGGAATTTCTTAATTAGAAGGCCTCTTTTGTGATTTTGCTTCAAACAAATTCCCAATCTCTTGAAAACACCTCCAAAGGTCAAAAATAACCTAAGGAGGGATCCCCAAGTGTTTGGGAGATTTTGGAATTTTTTAATTATTATTAATTAATTATCTTAATTAAATATTAATTTTCACTTAAAATTAAATTAGGGTTTAAATTGCTGTCAAATCAAGGGGCTTTCCATTATCATGGATTAAGGACTGGATTCTAGTCAGTTTGAGGGTTTATATGTAATTTTTGGATTTAAAATGGATTTATTACAATTTTTGGAAGTTTAGAGGCTCAATTAAGGGTTTAAGACTTAGAAAATTAATTAGTGGTCTTAACGATTTCAAAAATCAGTAAAATAAATTGTCTAAGGCTAAGAATGTCACTAAGTTTAAATGGTTCAAATTCCAAGTCAAAAGGATAACAATTCTAAGCACAATAAATTTTCTAAGTTTTCTACTCAAAGTTCCTAATTATTGTCCTTAATTGTGTCACTAATTTTGAATAGGTTCAAATCAAAGTTCCTCTAACCCTTTGAGTAAACATGGCATACATACACAAATAGCAAGCAAACAAGTCCTTAGATCTAGGAGAGCCTAGGCTATGTGGTGTGTGCACCTTAAGCATGCAATTAACTAATTAACATAATTAAGACAAAATTAGTGAATAATCAAGAAATGATTATCCACTAATCATCCCCTTTATTTCTATTCAAACATGGTCATCCTACATTTAAGATCTCAAGTAACTTCTTAAATATTTAAAGATTTGCATATATATAGTCTAAAAATAGGTTTTAAAAAATATATATATATATATATATATATATATATATATATATATATATATATATATATATATATATATATATATATATATATATATATATATATATATATATATATATATATATATATATATATATATATATATATATATATATATATATATATATATATATATATATATATATATATATATATATGTATACATATATATATATATAAATATATATTATAAAATAATTAAAAATATTATTAAAATACATTTTGATGAGTTGAAAGGACCACTGATCTTCAGGGAAATTTGATAATAACAAAAGATTTTCCTTATAATTTTCAAAATATTTAATATTTAATTAAATATAAAAAAATATTAATATGCTCCAATAATTCTAAATACTATCAAAATCTACTCAAATAATGTTGAAAATTTTTCTGGAGATCAGCCATGCACTCAAAGACATGCATGCCAAATTTCAGATAAAAATAATTTGTAAATAATTAATTAAAAATATAATACCCTTTTATGTATTTCTCAAATTACCATTAAAATAATAGGTAAAAAGGTTTGATTTTATTTTTAAAATAAACTAGACAAAATTTTGAAGAGAATGATATATTATACTCATTTTTTGACCTTATATTCGATTTACTATGATTTTTTGAAGTTTCAGTAATTAAAACAAATTAAAAATACATTTTCCCTAATTAAACGGCGGCGGTCAGACACGCGGCACGCGCGGATTCGCGGGATCGAAACCGCGTGACGGCGGGGACACACGTCGGCCGCGGGCCGCTTCACGCGGTTTCCACTTAACCACGTCAGCGGCTCGTGGCAGCCGTTGGATTAACCGCGGGTTCGATCTAACGGCTGAGATCAGATCCCGCGGTTTGATCTCAGCAGAAGAAGATCAAACGGCGGAGGTTTGATCCCGGTGTTCCGAATGGACGGCCCTGATCTCGCCGGCCGATCGATCGAATGCTAAACCGAATACACGGTCGAACCAAGGCGCGGAACGGCAAGATCTAGACTGTTGATCGCGTGATCAACGGCCTAGAAAACGTACATCTGCAGCGAACTGCGAATGACGCCCTAGAATCCATTTTTTGGTTCGTTCTCCCGATCGGATGGACCAAATCACTTGAAATTTTAAACTTAGAGAGTAGGAATGAACAGAAATAATGGGGAAAGATTGGTTTCAGCCAAAGCCCTAAAAACACGAAGCTATTTAAATCTAACTAATGTGAACTAGATCTAAGGTTTTAAGGGATTATACCGTTGGATCTTCAAAATTTCTGGATGGATGAGCTTGTAGACTGTCCAAGTGTAGATTCCCAGCGCAAAATCGAGCTCGAACACGCCTGGATCGGCTGCTACAAGCCTGGGACTAGGTGGTGGACTCGCCGGAGAACTCGCCGCCGGTGACGTGCAACCACTTGGCTTTTGTAGTGGGGAGGTGGAGAAGGCTCTGGAGATCCAAACCGAACTAAGAACTCGCTTTGGGGGGCTAGGGTTAGTGAGAGAAGGTGCTTTGATCCAATGCTTCAAAAGTCACCTTTTTCCCTATTCAAGCGGCCTGGGCTGGATTGGATGGCTGGGATCAACTCCTGGACTCTCCAGATGATGCCACCTGTCCCTGGGAAAGCTGGAAGGCTGCCGCAAGGGCTGGACACGCCTTATTCCCATTGGGTGGACTTGGGATGAGTGGAGGGTTTGATGAGGATTCCAGGGTCAAGATCTCAAAGGGGTTAGGTTCAGTGGCATAGGCTGTAAATATTTGAAGGTTTTACAGCCTTTGGATTTTAATTCAGATTCTGGGGTTAGAGACCTCAGAATAAGCTAAAAGTTGGAGGGTAACCTCTAGAGACATGTCTTATCACTTTACAAGTGATAGACCTTGAATCAGAGACCATTTGAGTGGGTTTTGAAATGTTTGAAAAATCTCTAAAAAGGGTCTTTAGGACAAGGCCTTGAGACTTAGGATTTGAGTCTGGATTTCTGGATTCTGAAATGAATTTCAGGTTTGAATAATTAAAATTGAAATATCCAACCATTTACAATCATGTTGTGATTGTTAATGGATGGATAGGGTCAAGGCTAGATTAAGGATATGATCAAAGTCTATGTTGAAATTTGGATTCTCAAGTGGATTGAATCAAAGTTTGGATATGTTTGAAATTTGAATTAATTTGAATTTGAATTGGATGGAGTTTGAGATTTAAATTGATCACATGTAGGAATCAAATTGAAATTGGAGTGGATCAAATATAGGAATTGATTTGAGGTTGAGGTTGATCAAGGGTGGAGATTGATTTGAAGTTGGAGTGATCCTAAGATCTAGAAGAATTCTAAGATCTAGGATTTAAGGGAATCCTAGGCTCTAGAGTAGGCTCTAAGGTCTTGGATCTAGAAGGATCCTAAGGTCTAGAGTGGATCCTAGGGTCTAGGATTAGATCTGGAGTTTGGAAGGGCCTTAGTGACCTCATACAAAAATGAGGTCAACATTCTTCCATCCATATAAAGTTCTATATATGATGTATATGTGCTATATTAAGCCAACGCCTTCCCCTGAGGAAGGGCATCATTTGTAACCAATTACAAATATTATTGGATTCATTCAAACTAGGCGATGCCCCGTGAAATTTTCTATTTTCATGAGTTTCCATGTAAAAACTCTAGTGTCTCTTATGAATGTTACATCCCTCTCTCTTTCTGTATGTGTATTGGTTTTTTTGTACAAAGCTAAAATACTAAACTTTATATCTCTACAACCATGAATTTTCTAGGACACAACAATTTTTATCCAGTAATTTTGTCTGTGCATTTTTAAAGCATTTTTGTGGGTATGTGGCACTTCTTGAATTAGCTATTATTCATTAAATGTTTTAAAATGATCTTATAAATGTTTCTTATGAATAATTTTCTAAATGTTTATTATTGAGTATGTATGCAAATTTTATATGTGTTATCTACAAAAATATCATATATGTGATAATTCAAACATCTTTATTATTATGTTAAATGCTGCATATGCATGTTGAACACATTTATTTTTACATATACATGGCATTTGATTTCTTTAATAGGAATTTTGTAGTCTATTGAGCAATTGGTTGCTCATTTTATATGTTTATATGTCATTTTAAGAAAGAGTAAAGCATATACATAGTAGATTAAAATTTGATAATGTTAAAATTCAACTGGGTGTATGTTCAATACAAATGTATTCTTTTGATAATCCAGTTAATTATGCATTTATTTTGATGAATTAAAAATATATTTGATTATTTTATATGACTCCTTGGGATGAAATATGAATATTTATATGTTATTTTCTAAAATATGGACACTTAGTTGGCTATATGCATGTGAATTTAATGATGAGATAATTAGTATTAAGTACAATTCATTCAATTAAATTTTTGTGGTGTGACAACTAATGCCAACTTACTACATAACCAATAATGTTGATGCTGGTTATTATAAATAAGGATGACACTCATCATCATGAATAATACTGATGATCATCATCACTAGTAAGGTTAACAATCACTGTTAATATCAATGTTAATACTTGTCATTACTAGTAAGGACGACTCTTGCTATTGCCACAAAAAACTAATGTTTGTTGTTTTTATCATTTTTGAAGCTCGCCTTCTAAGTCTTTTGTCTCCTCTCTTATCATGGGAGCAATTGAACATACTATTAAGTATCTCTTGTTGATAACTCTAGCGTCTCAATATTCTCTCTACTTATGAAACTTGTCATTTTAAATTCATGTACATAATATTATATTAATAAATTCTCCAACTATAAGGAAATACACGTTTTATAATATATAATCATATTAGTGAAATTATTTCAACTAAAACATGCCATGTGATCTCCCCTACTAAAAAAATTTCAAGTAAAATATCTCAATATCCTTTTAAGTTATTATTAATTTATTTATGTTCATGTATTAGATTTTTTTAAAAACGTTTCTCTTTATCATCATAAATATTTCAACGCATAATAAGTTGCATATAGTTAAATCTCCAAAAAAAAAAAAAGTCTTACGACAAAATTGTAACTCAACCCCCATTTTATAAAAGAAAAACAACAACAAAAACAACAAGCCTTTATCCCACTATGTGGGGTCAACTACATGAATCCTTTTTCTCCATCGTGTCATGTTAAGAGTCAAATTCTCATCTAAATCTAATAAAGAAAGGCCGTTTCTAATATTTTCTAACTAAGTCTTTTTTAGGTCTACCTCTACCTTTCTTAACATAAATCAAATTTAATACATCTACTTTCCTAATCTAGTCATCAGAAGGTCACCGATTTATGTGACCAAACCATCTAAAGCGACTCACTATAATCTTATCTTCTACTGGAGCTACTCTAATCTTTTCACGTATATACTCATTTCGTATCATGTCTTTAAGAGTAAAACCACTCATCCACCTAAGCATCCTCATCTTTGCAATACTTAACTTTATGCTTCTCTTTTAATGGCCAACATTCTGCACCATAAAGCATTGCAGGTCTCACTTCCATTTATAGAATTTTCCTTTAAGTTTGATAGAAACTTTTCTATCACACAACAAGCCCGATGCATTCCTCCACTTCAATTATCCAACTTGAATTCTATTAATAATAACCTCATCTATTTCACCATCACTCTGAACAATAGCCCAATATATCTAAAGCGTGTAATCTTATTAATGACTTGATAACTCAAAGTCACAGTCCCCCCATTAGATCTATTACTACTAAAATTACAGTTTATATATTTAGTTTTAGATTTACTCAAATGAAAGTCTTTAGATTCTAAGGTTGTCCTCCATAAATATATCATTAGCAAAAAGTATACACCAGTTACAACCTCTTATAAATGTCTAGTGAGAACATCCACGACTAAAGCAAAAAAGACATGGGATTATAAAAGAAATAAAAGAGAATAATTTTCCCTATGAAGAAATAAAAAAAGAGGGATTCATGTATAAAACATATAATGTTTATGTTTTTATATTTCAATATATAGAAGGTTATATATTTATATAATATTTTTGTGTTTTTATTAAATTAAGATATAACAACAACAACATTATTAAGCCTTTATTCCACTACGCGGGGCCGACTACATGAATTCTTTTTCTCCATTGTGTCATGTTGTTGATCAAATTCTCATTTAAATCTAATAAAGAAATGTCATTTCTAATGCTTTATAATCAAATCTTTTCAAGTCTACATCTACCGTTCTTAGCATAAGCTAAATATAATACATATATTCTTCTAACCGGGTCATTAGAAGGCCTTTGTTTTATGTGACCAAATCATCGAAGGCAACTCTATCTAATCTAACGTCTTACTAGAGCAACTCTAACCTTTTTACGTACATGCTCGTTTCGAATCCCGTCTCTAAGAGTACATCCACTCATCTACTTGAGCATCCTCATATTTGCAACACTTAACTTAATATTATGCTTCTCTTTTAATGACCAACATTCTGCACAATAAAGCATTGTTGGTCTTACTACCATCTTATAAAATTTTCTCAAGTTTGAGGGAGATTTTTGTACCACATAACAAGCCCGATGCATACCTCCAGTTCAACCATCAAACTTGAATTCTACTAATAATATCCCCATCTATTGCATAATTACTCTGAACAATATAACAAAGATATCTTAAACAAATACTCTTATTAATGACTTAATCGTCCAAAGTTACAATCCCTAAACTATATCTATTACTATTAAAATTACACTCAATATATTCGCTTTTGAATCTATTGGAACAAAAACCTTTAGACCAATTTACTTGATAATTTAATTTAATTAAGATGTATAAAAATATATTATTATTTTAAAAAATAATGCATTAATATTTTTTTTTACTTAAAATCTAAATATTTTATAAAATAAATATAAAAGTTTAAATATTAAAATTTAAATACATTACTAAAAATTCCAAAAACACATTTATTAGTCTCAACATTTCTTCCGTAGTCACCGAGGCTGCCGGGTGCATTCCGGTCATTCCATCTACCTCGCAAGAATCCAGGAGGAACATGCGTTAGGCTCATAGATTATTGGAACAGGGTATTTCTGTATTTCTACCTCCAAACGGTACTGTTCTTCGAACAAGTAAGGAAAACTAGAAATCAAAACACCACGACCGTCCTTTTATCTTTTTACCGGAGCTGGGCCGGAGGTGCTGCGAAGAAGCGTTGTTTGGTGTGCAGGCACGAGGAGCTCAGCTAGAGAGAGAGAAACCCCAAGACAGGGACAAAGAGAGAGAAAGAGATAGAAGGAGAGACAGAGGATTTTTTCTAGATAATTACCAACAAGGGAAGGTTTCCGGGTCTTCAATCGAGAGCTCCACTGCGGTTTCTGTGACATCGGTAGCTCCCGATCTCTGATTTCGAAGATCGTTATCGCCGCGGAGGCGGCGGAAAATCGGGGTTTTAAAATCCCGATTAGGGTCACAGGCATAGGTCGTATGATCTATGGTAAGCAGCCCAAACCTTTTGAGTTATTTATTTTGCCCTCGATTCTTTTTTTTTTTTTTCTCTTTTTCTCACTTGTTTAGGGATTAGGATTTGTGATTTGGTCCGAGCTGTTATGGTAGAACGAGTGCGGGTACATTCTCGAACTTGATTTTTTAGCGCTTGATATTAAAAGGCATTAGCAGAGATTGATGGTGGTAAATTTGGGAACTCCTATTTTTGGTACTTCGGACTTTGGAGTTGGAGAGGAAACCGACATGTGGAGCTGCTTTTTAAAGGGGTGTGGAGATGGTTGAATGCTCGTGGGCGTGTTGATTGATATTAGTTTAGATTGTCCAGTGAAAGAAAAATTGGGGACTGGGATCAGTTGATATGCTGTGTGTTGGGATTTGAGGCATTTCATAGACGATTTCCATCATTTTTCATACTACTATGTTTTTTTTTTTTATAAATAGGGATTTGATAGATTCAAACCGGTCAATTAGTATAGGGGCAGTGGGGAACTAATGTTCCTTTGATTAAAATCAGTTCTTCTGTGTTTTGTACTTGGTAGGAACATGAGCTGAACTGCTGAAGCTTGCATTTTACAATATTAGGTTATTTGACCCTCTTTTTTCTTGCTACGTCTATGAGATGGAATATTTTTGTTACATTTATGAAGGGAGTTTCTTTTGGAGCCTATGTCACCAGGGATAAGCTATAAGCTAGGGGAGATCCTTTTTTATGGACAATGGCCTTGTAATTTCTACATATCTGCAACCAGGGGGTAGGTGAGAGTGAAGGTATTATCTTTTTTCATCGATTATGAAGTCAGTACTAATTTTCTGGGACTGCAGCAAATTTGTTGATTAGATGATAGAGAAGTAGACATAGAAATGATTAGAACGGATGATATAATTTAGATGATGCAACAGGTAGCTTCCATTTATAGATGCACTGTGAGCCATTGCAGAGAAAATTTTACAATATTGAACCAAAGTGTTCATGCATGTCTTAGATGCGTGGGACAAGAAGCAAGAGAATTTTATTACTTCCCTTTTGTGATGAGATGTTGTAACTCTTTTATTCCTTGGTTTTTTGTAGAAGTTGCTTTTGTATATTGATTGTCTATACTCTATCCTACAATGCTAATTTCTTCCCCTTTTGATTCATGATACACTAAATGGATAATTAGTTGTGTAAACAAGTTGAGTTGAGCTTGAGTCAGCCTGAGCTCGAGCTCGAGCTCAATTGTACAAGTTTGAGTTGTTTTAGTTATTATGAAAGAGATAAGCTGATTCCAATTCAAGTAAACATTGTAATAAAATGATAAAAATAATGATAAATTAAAAGAAAAATAATAATGAATTAGTTGAGATGAGGAAGAGAGAGATTCTTTTTTGATATATGTAATAATTTTATTCTTGAAATCTTAAATTGTAATATATTTTAAGTCTGTTTTATCTTAATATTTTCTAAATAAGATGTCTCATGAGTTGATGATTCAAACTGGCTTGAATTAGTTGCTCCCTTATCAATAATGTCTAATGAGTCAAAGTATTTATATAACCATGCTTTGATCTAGTTTACAACAACAACATCAAGCCTTTATCCCTCTACGTGAGGTCGGCTACATGAATCCTTTTTCTCCATTGTGTCATCTTAAGGGTCAAATTTCATTTAAATTTAATAAAAAAAATGTCATTTCCGATATTTTCTAATCAAGTCTTTTTAGGTCTACTTCTCTCTTTCTTAACATAGGCCAAATCATCTAAGGCGATTCTCTCTAAATTTAGGAAACTTCTTCTAATGCATGTTGGGAAAGAAATGCTTGAAAATGGCTGTTTTACCAAGAGGCAAGGAGGCCCCACTCTAATGCCAAAGCTTGTGGATATAAATGAGGCTTTTTCAACCCCTTATCTATATTAAGCTGGAAGGGGAGGTTTTGGGGTGAGGATCTTGATTTGGCCTTTTTCATCTATCATGGGTGTGTGTTGGATCATTTGAGTTTATAGATTGAACTTATCTATTATTTTTGGACCCATCCATCTTCCTCTTCCTCATTATTAGAAGAAACTTAATGCACATTGTACATCAAGGATTAGGATTTGAGGTCTTAAGTAATATTTCAATGATTTAAAAAATCTATTTATATGGAAGATCTACGATATTTTAATCTCATAGCAAAATGAAGCAACAAGGAGCTATAGATGACGTGGAGGGTAGAGGCAATGATGATGGAATAAAGAATGGAGCTAGAATTGAATGCACAATTCTTCGAGCTTTACACCATGGAATATTAGTGACTTCATATCCGAGGGGAAAAAGTTTATTTTGACAGCCAAATTTTTTTTGTTAGGAAGAAACTAGTACCTTTTATCTAAAAAAAATAACAAATCTTTTTTGAAATCCATAAAGAAATAAAATATCAATATTTGGAACCAACATTAGAATAAGGTATGTTTTATAAAAAAATGCAATAAATACTTGTAAGCTTTGCTGTCTGTAAGCTATCTTATGATATTAAGAGAAAATTTTGTTTTCAAACATTACATACTTGAATTTTCTATACATTCAATACAAGAATCTTAGTTAGAGATAAGTGTCTTCCATCTTATTACATAAATTTTTTGATCATACGGTACAATGGCTTAAATGAAACTTCAATCTGAACATATTACAACAAACAACACAGTCTATTTATTTTCTTTACAATGCTTACTTTATGGAATCATGCTAATTGATGGTTTCATACTAATAATCTTGAAAGATCTAAATTCATCTTAGATTAGAAAAGACTAACCCAACACAAACATCTTAACTTATGGTAATAGGTCACCATTGTAAACCTTGAGCTTTACATTAAAAATATGGTGCCATGATAGATGTTTGAAAATTGGTTTATGGTAGTATTAACGTGTGTATGGGGTTGTCCATAAGTAGTGGTGGAATCAAGGGTGGTTGAAAGTGGTCTTTACCCCCTTATGCCTGGAATAAAGCCTCTGATAGCTATGTAAACTATCGAAGTTTCTTTTATAAAACTTGTTATAATTATGTAAGGTATAAAGACTTTGCTCCTTTAAGTTTAGGATATAGCATTATACCCCCTTTTACTTTAAATATTTGTTCTACCATTGCCTGCACAGAAATATATCTCATAGGAACCTTAGGTATAGTGGAAGGTTTTCAACAGGTAACTAAAAATTTCATTAACACAATTCTAATAACCTCATGATTGAAACTAAAAATTGTAGTTCTGTGTTCCATTAAGTATGATGCAATCAACTTAGAAGAGTGAAATTGTCAATACGCCTGAGTAAGCAAAAAAATTAATTAACCATGGCTCATGCATAGAATGGCGGATTACACTTATAGCAATCAAGAGGAAGTTATTATCTAGAGAAAGCATTAGGGATGCCATATTGATGTAGTAGCATAAGCTTGACATTGGAGCTTACCTTAGTTTTCACCATAGAAAGTAGGACTAATATGCATAATGATATGAAAAAAAATGTTAATATGCATAAGTTATTGTCTTTTTTAAGAGTATAATGTTGCTTAGAGATTTTGTTGGTTAGTTTCTTCTAGTTGGATCGCATAAATTGGGCATGATATATATATGAATTGAATCGTAAATCTTTCATTGTAACTCCAAACAATGATGGACAATCGTTATATCTTTGAAACTATCTTTAAATATGATAATTTTATTTCTATAATACGCATGCAACTTATTTATATGATCTAGAATGATTTAGCAGAATATGATGCTTGTAAGGGTAAATGAATGTTGCCTAAATTGAAGGAAGCTTAGAGTAATAATAATAATAAAAAAGCTACAGAACTTTCTAAATGTAAATATTTCTCTTGATACAATTTGATGCACTAGGGAAAGACAAATTCTGGAGGCTAAATAAGCCTTCGAAGAATAGTAACCTGTAACCAAAAGATGTAAAAATACAGCTTGATCTAACTTTGAGGTTAATTATGTATTTGTACTCAAGAATTTACAAATGAATTCTTAAGTAGAATGTCAATGATCCTTTACCTCTCAAAATTATTCACTTTTTTCAACAATGATTACATGTCCGAACACCTTCCTTCTAGTGATGACTTTTCCATCAGTTTTACAACTAATCCCATTTGTTGGTACATCTATGGCTGTATACCATGTTATTGTAAGGATGGTGTTAAGTTATCCATTATGAAGTCCAAGTGTATTATAAAGTTTCCTATTTTGATCTAGTTTTCTAATGGAGTGGGGTGGAGAAATAACATTGGGACACAACTTGACCACAAATATCTTACATTCATTTAAAATGATGCATTCAACATCAAAAATATGTAGGTGGAGTTAGGATGATGGGATTGGTGGAAGCAACAACTATTGTAGAAATCCCTCATTTAGAAGAATTAATTGACAATTTTCGAGGAATCTTTAATGTTGAAAATATAACTAATACATATATATGAGGTAAATCTAAAATATAATCATTAGAATTAATTATCATACACTAATTTTGAAGGTTTAACGACCTTTGCATGCGTTTCTTATATATGACCTGCTCAAAGCATTGAAAAAATTTATATGAATCATGATAAAGTCACCTTCATTATACCTTCAAGTAGTTCTCTTAATTTTTACAAAATCAAAATATTTCTTATTATTTAAGTTAATCCACCTTTTTAACCTCATATTGTAATCATATATATATATATATATATATATATATATATATATATATATATATATATATATATATATATATATATATATATATATATATATATATATATATATATATATATATATATATATATATATTCAAAGTTTAAAATTGTGCAATTGGGCATTGAGATGTTTTTTGCTTGTTTGACGAGGCGTAAGCCTCAAGGCGTTTTGAGGTGTAAGCTTCAAAATCCAGCAATTGTGTGATGTGAAAATAAAAGGTTAAAAGTGATTTTCTATATAATACCAAAATAATATACTAAAGAATGATGTATTAGTTTTTGATTAAATTATGAACTAACAAATTAACATATATATGAAAAAAAATTGCACATGATGTAAAGTGACAAGTGATAAATTGTGTGAAATAAAATTAAAATCTAAGAACAAAACAACATAAAATATAATAATTGCATAAAAGTATCATATAACATCAAGTTTAACTTCAAATTCTTTATTTCTTACTTCCTTATTCATCCACGATTAAATCTTAAAAAAAGCTAAAATAGTTGTCAACAATTTTAAAATCATCTGCATGATCATGAGTGAGGGGGTTTTTATTGGAGTCATCATCATAACAAATTGGTCTCTCATGTGCCTCATTCTGTGGAGCCTAAGCCTCCCAATAAGTTTCTTAATCATTTATTTAAGTCATCTTCGTCTTTCATAAATATTTATCATGAATATAATGATGAGAGTAATATTCCTAAATTTTTAGAGGAGGTGGTGGTGATGTGTGGTTTTCAAGTGATCCTCATGGTGGATACGACAGTGATAGCTACAGCAAAGGCGGTAGGCTAGAGGTTGAGGCAGTCGAGAGGAAGTTGTTAAGGCATGATTTGTTTGGGGCTTTAGTTTAGGATTCAATTAAGTTTTAATAAAAAATATATATATAAGTAGTGTGAGGCATACCGCCTCACGCCAGCGAGGTGAGACATTTCTCAAGGTAGGCCTCAGCCAAGTTGAGGCCAAGCCTCATAAAAAGGTTTGAGGCATAAGCCTCAAGGTATTTTTCAATGGAATTGCGTAGAGGCGGGCCTCCTATTGCGCAATTTTAAACAGTGATTATATTATGATAAAATGATGCATTGGAATCAAAATATGTAGTATTTTAGGGAAAATATCTATAGCACTTTCAGGATTCACCCCCCTAAGAATTTCAAATGTTGCTTGCTCGTAGATATGTATATAACACCATCATATGCAAATTCAATGGTATGAAAATGCTAGTTTCCAATTCTTAGGCATGTTTGGGGATGTGAAATTGCATCTCACAACATGCAATTATGTAGGCTTGTCATAAAAAACTCGTGCATCTTTATCTTTTAGAGGTTCATTAGTGATCGTATCCTCAAACTCATTTTCTTCTGGCTCATTGGAATATGAATTACCTTGATCTATCAAAAGATCAATATGAGGCCATTGCTTGATGGTATACCTTATGGTGGTGACATTCAAAGCAAGTGAGTGTTGGCACATTCTCTTGTTGTTGTGTCTACTGAAATTTGTAAACAAAACCTTGGTCATTTCATGGTGGAGTAGTAGTTGACTTATGTTTAAATCAAGTTTAGTGCCTTTTAGGTATGCAAAACATAATTTAGTTCAAGTTCATATAGCAATGAACAAAAGAAATTTTGGCTAAGCATTCAATTTATTTGCATGTAATTCTCACCAGGTATGGTAAGTTGAAGGACCATGGCAAGGTTAATTTTTAATTTAGATCAACTATTTACTTTTTCATACATGGTTTAAAGATTTGCTGCATATATGCAATTTATCCCATAATCAATAGAGATTATTTCTCATCACAGCATGGCTGAATGCTAGAAAGCTGCGATCTTTGTGTAATTAGAGAGCTTCTTTCAGCTCTTTGTGGTTTAATAGTCGGTCCGGTGGGTCGGAGATGGAGCTTAGTGTTCATGTGTTAGGTTGTAGGCAAAAAGATAGTGGAAGAAGACTTGAATGAATGGTAGAGTGGCAAAGGTGACACGATATTGTTGTGATACATTGTGTTTGCTGTTTTATTGCAACTTGGACAACAGATGAGAATAATAGAACGAGTCTAGTGTTTTTGTGCTCGCATTGAAGTTGCGATTGAGGCTCAAAGTAATAGTTGAAGAAGACTCGAATGGATGGTAGAGTGATGAAGGTGGCATGATATTGGGATGCATTGCGTTTGCTGCATTATTGCAATGAGGTCAACAGACAAGAATAATAGAATCACATGATTGGAGGGATGCAGTGCGAAGTTGACATGAGATAGAAGGGCTTTGTTGAAGCTGAAAGCACGTGCAAGAAGCAATGTACGTCTGTGGAGCATATGTGTTGGAGTTGATAAGCAAGCGGTGAGGATGTAGACGCATGATAGTGTGCATGTGAAGTAGGTGAGAATGGGAGCTAAAAGGTTGAGAGATGCGTAAACAAGTTTGGTACAGGAGAAGAATTGATTACATATGTGAGATTTGTGTGCGGTAGAATGACCGAGAAAAGCATGCATGGAAGCATTTGGTTTATGTTAGATCGGTCCCCCTACAACCGGCCCCTAGTGGGCCGGTCTTGGTTTACACCAGGAGAGGGCGGCGCCAAAGAGAGAGAGGGAAGTGGGGTCCACTAAGAATCAAATTCAAATCCCTTGGAGGGAAAGGAGGGGGTGGAGAGGGCTGTTTAGTAAATTGATCTTGATTAATTAGTGAATGCTTTAAGTAGGAGGGAGGAAATTAGGGTTAGAGTTATGTATGATTTGAAGTTTTTCTCTTGGAGTCTTCTTGGTGTCTTATGCTCTAGATCCACAATCTAGAGATTGAGAGAGACGATCCTCCTCTCGAATTTAGGATCAATTGTATCTTGCTTGGAGTTTGTTTTTCTTTGATTCTACTATTGCAATCTATTGTTTTTAGATTGATTTCTGATAGGAAATACTTGGTTTCGCAAGTAACCCTAAGCTAATACTTGAGTTCGCAAGCAAACCTAACCCAAATTGGCGAACAAACAGCAGCCAAATGGTTGTCCACAGAAGGAAAACAGCAGAAATCTGTTATTTACAGCAAAAAAACAGCACTTGTCCGGGAAAATCTGAGAGAAAACTCAAGAAAAGACTTGTATTCCGCTTAGACGATGAATAAAATATCAAGATACAATTGATCCTCAATTCGAGAGGAGGATCGATCTCTCCCAAATCTCTGGCAATGCCAGAGCCCAAAGAAAACCTAAATCTAAGAGATATCAGATTTCAGCCAAATTCAAGATGATCAAACCCTAGGAAAATCAACTATTTTATGCATACAAATCAAAAGGAAATCCCTAAACAGTCCCTACATTCAAATTCCCTCCTAATCTTCCTCAAAATTTCTTCCTAAAATACTCCCGCAAGGCTAGTGGCTAGCGCGGCCTCCGCTCAGCCGGAAAACTTCCGCTATGCGTGTCTGGGCCGGTCCCGCGAGGACCGGCTGGACTGGTCCACTGGACCGGTTTAACAATTTCCTCCAAATTTTTTTGTTTTTCTCGTTGTTTTGATCAATTATTGATAGGGTTGCTTGTGGACTCAAGTATTTCCTCTTGGATTACTTGCGAACTCAAGTATTTCCTATCAGTTTCTTGGACAGGTTTGCAAGCAGAGGTGGAATAGGAGTTTAGGGTTTGCAGGAATTAGTAGGAGCTTGGGTGGTATGGCTGGTTTAGGGTTTAGGTTGGTTCGATATGAAAATTGGAATTTTAGGCTTTTTTTGTAAAATAAAAGATTTTATAACAAGTTAATAAAATGAAAACAGCATAAAACAGTTATAAGAAACACCAATTGAAAAAGAATAAACCAAAGTACACTGTCCTTGATATCTTGATAACAAAGAAGAAAGAGTCTTTTTGACAAAAAGGAGAACTTAAGAATCCTTATTTACAATGTCTTGCATGAAGGCTGATATATCTGGTTGATTATCAATGTATTTTCTTTTTATTTCCGTCCCTCTTATAAAATATGATTTGAAACTATTCATCCACTTGTGCTTTTATATTGTGAATGCTATCATCAGAGTTATAAGACTCTTAATTTAGGTCAACCACATCCTCGACAGTAGGATGATCATTAGGACCTAATACATCTATTGGATCTAGATCAATGATCTTGCTTGTAGATGATGTGCTGACCACATCTTTTAAGCCAAGGACAACCATGGAAGGCTTTGAATTCATGACAAGATATAAAGTTGATCCTAAGTTTTGTGTACACATCAAATCATAAATAGTAGGAATTGCGACCATGATGTTTGATGGTAGATTTTGATCATTTGTATGCTAGCTTATATCTCCAAGAATTTTATGATGTGTTTTGGTTCTTGGATGTATTGGGGCTTTGATACCAAAAATTGATTGAGAGGGGAAGAGAAGTAACTTTGTATGTACAATTTAAAGTGATTCATGTACATAACTTGAACTTAGAGAGGACTGAATTGACAAAAAGGAGAACTTAAGAGTCCTTATTTACAATGTCTTGCATGAAGGCTGATATATCTGGTTGATTATCAATGTATTTTATTTTTATTTCCGTCCCTCTTATAAAATATGGTTTGAAACTATTCATCCACTTGTGCTTTTATATTGTGAATGCTATCATCAGAGTTATAAGACTCTTAATTTAGGTCAACCACATCCTCGACAGTAGGATGATCATTAGGACCTAATACATCTATTGGATCTAGATCAATGATCTTGTTGTAGATGATGTGCTGACCACATCTTTTAAGCCAAGGACAACCATGGAAGGCTTTGAATTCATGACAAGATATAAAGTTGATCCTAAGTTTTGTGTACACATCAAATCATAAATAGTAGGAATTGCGACCATGATGTTTGAAGGTAGATTTTGATCATTTGTATGCTAGCTTATATCTCCAAGAATTTTATGATGTGTTTTGGTTCTTGGATGTATTGGGGCTTTGATACCAAAAATTGATTGAGAGGGGAAGAGAAGTAACTTTGTATATACAATTTAAAGTGATTCATGTACATAACTTGAACTTAGAGAGGGCTGAATTGATCGCAAATAATTTGCATTCATTTAATAATAATCAATCAATAATAATTCAATCACATTTCATGGGTCCTTATCTATAGAAAATAAGTTTACACGGATAAAGCCAAATATTTAAATGCAATTATAATCCTATCAAAATCAAACAAATGTTCAAACTTATGCGTATTCTTATCCAATTAAAAAAAAATCTAAGAATTTAAATTAAAGTAATATGAGAAGTTTGACTGAAATATAAATGGGCATAAATAAGGCTTGGTTCATATTTGTTACGGTTTGATTTGATTTTTTATAGCTTACCTAAGACCCCTTGTGCTTTTGTGGGCTGGTTTGACCTATTTGAAGGCCAATACTTCATTAATATTTCTTTTTAGGCACTTGGATTTATTGTTTAAGCCATTATATTTGATTATATATTTTCATGACCTTGTTTGACAAAGAGCCTTTCTGCCACTTCCTTAAACTTAAATAACATTGATTTTATTTTTATTTTGCTATAGTATGATCCTGGTCTTATTATCTGGTTCATGTTACCATTCTTTTGAGTTCTTTTCGTTGCAAATTAATATTCTCCATCAGTATCCAATTGGCTAACTTCTTCTTTGGTAACGTGTTCTAGCCTATACATCTTGTTATCGTTTGGCTGATTAGAGGATAGTAGTTTAAATGTTCCTTTCTTCATTCCAAAGCATTTAGTACTTATTTCGACCTGAAATTTTGATTATGAAACCCTTTCCTCGCTTTTTTTTTATAATTTCCAGTCCTGCAGGCTCCAAAAAGCATCAGACTGTTATTTCAAATGAGCTATTTAATTAATATTGGAAAGCAAAATTTTCATTATTAAGTGATAAAACAATTCTTTTCATGTCATCTTAATAACTTGAATTGTTAGTGATATTTATGTTGCAGTAGTCATTAGTATTAGAATAAGTTGTGGAGTGACCATAGATTTTGAAATTACAATAGCATTATATTAAGATCCAATGCTGATTCCATTTTATTTATATTGGTTGTAGAGATGTTCATAAAAGATAATCAAACTTAATTGCGTCAGTGCATTCTTTTTGCAAATTGTATAGCTCTAATTGACAAGACTGTTCAGTTAAGTGGAAGCATAAATTTAAATTTTATAAAACTATCATTGAGTTGACTATTTTGTATGAATTTGAGTGTTGAGTTGTTAAGAAATCATTGATAAGTTGATTATGGTGAAAAATGAGAATGTCAAGAGGGATGTTTGACAATACTCATCACCATCAATCTTATCCCAATAATCTTGGGTTGTGATAAGGATGTGTGGCAATATTAGAGAGGAATAATTATATTAAATAGGAGATTAACCTACCAACTATTGAAGATAAGATAGAAATAGATTTAGGTGGTGGGACATGTACAACGACGGGTAGAAATTGCTCACAATTGACGTGTAGATAAAATTAATATCAAATGATTTGAAAATCAAATGATTTGAAAAGAAAATGATTAGCCCTATGATTCAAGTTGTTCAAAAGGACTTTGGAGAATAGGTTTAAGAATGAAAAATAATGATTTGTTAAACCAACCCAAAGTAGATGGGATTAGGTTAATGATGATGATTGTCATCATGGATTTGCACTAAAAATGTGATAGGAAGTACTTGTGTTCGCAAGCAACTCTAAGGGCAATACTTTAGTTCGCAAGCAAACCTAGCAAGAATTGGCAAAAACAGCGTGAAATAGGGCTGATTTCAAGGAGAAATTAGCAAGAACCATGCAGGAAATTTATTAGATTGGAGAAGAAACACAAGGGAAATACTTTGATTCAATCCACGAACAAGAAAAACAAAGCAAGATACAAATTTCTTCAGTTCGAGAGAAAGAAATACTCTCCAAATTTCTAGCAAAGCCTAGAGCCCACACAAAACAAAACCTAGATCCCAAAATTCGGTAAATCTCAAGATACCCAAATCCTAGCCTACATAAGACTAATTAAAGCTAAAGGAAGCTTACAAAATCCCTAAAACAGCCTTTATTCAAATTTTCCCTCATAAACACTATTTAATTAAGTAATGGGCCTCATTAGGGCTTCCGCCCCCCTGGTTCCGCCCAAGCTTGTGCTGCTGGCTTTAACAGTGAACCGGTCCTTGTTGGACCGGTTCAGCCGGCCCCTCCTGGGCCGGCATTGTAACAAAATGCTCATGGTGCTTCATTTAAATGCTTAATAGTGATTATAGTGCTATTAAATTAATTACAAAATCTATAGGTCTTTCATAGTTATGCTTAGAAAGTATTCAGGAATGTAATAATGCTGTAAATTTAAAAAACTAAGTAACAATGATTATATTATGAAGGATGTCTTCTGCACATTTCAAAAATTCCATTAAATGATATATTAATCAACTATATGTGTTTGCAGGCAACTCCAGGCAACATCGTTGTTGGTACTCATGTATGGGTCGAAGATCCAGTTTTGGCTTGGATTGATGGGGAGGTTGTCCAGATAAAGGGCAATGAAATCCACGTGCGCACAATAAAGGGAAAAATGGTACGTTTTCCAATTGCAATCATTATCTTTTATGTTTTATTAAGAATCTTTCCATAGTTCTCATGGGGCTTAGTTAGTTGCTGAAGTTGTTTTTACCTCATTACATTTCTGTTTTTCTTTTCAATTTCATGGGTTCTCTGTCATTGTTTTTCTTTGTTTTTATCTTGTTAACCTGTTTATCCTAGAACAAATATGCTCTTATGCCTTATGGATATTGAACTTCAAAATTTGGAATATCATATTTGTTTGCTCTCACAAAATATGCTCAACCCCATTGTCATTCTTATACTTTTATTAATTGAATACTCATGTTGGTTTCAGATTGATTATGTCAGCACTAGAAATGCATTGATGATATTCTTCTTGTTGATAAGTTTAGAGAGGGAGTTGAAAGAAAATTTGAATTATGAAGGTCAACCTTAGAGTCTAAAGGTTTTTATTTGAGTAGATCTAAAACTAAATGCATGGAGTGTAATTTTAGTAGTAATAAATCTAATGGTGGGATTGTGATATTGGGTGATCAAGTCATTAGAAAGAGTGCATGTTTTAGATATCTCATATATGTTATTCAATGCGATGGTGAAATAGATGGGGGATATTATTAGTAGAATTCAAGTTGGGTGGTTAAAGTGGAGGAATGCAATGGGCTTGTTTTGTGATAGAAAAGTATTCCTCAAACTTAAGGGAAAATTTTATAAGATGGTGGTGAGACTTGCAACGCTTTATGGCTCTGGACGTTGGCCATTAAAAGAGAACCATAAAATTAAGTTAAGTGTTGTAGATATGTGGATGCTTTTATGGATGAGTGGTTTTAGACTCGGAGATAAAATGTGGAATGAGTATATACGTGAAAAGGTTGGAATTGCTCTAGTGTCAGATAAGATTAGAGAGAGCTGCCTTAGATGGTATGGTCACATAAAAGACATAAAACGTTCTTCCGATAACCCACTAAGATAGTAGATGTATTAGATTTGACCTATGCTAAGAAAGGTAGAGTTAGACCTAAAAGGACTTGGTTAGAAATATTTAAAATGATATTTTTTTTATTAGATTTACATGAGAATTTCACTCTTAATTGGACATAGTGGAGAAAAAAGAATTCATGTAGCTGACCCCACGTTGTGGGACAGCGGCTTATTATTGTTGTTGATATTTTCTAGAATTTGGCTATTTATCTGAATCTATAATTATTTTTTTCTTAATACTTCTGTTTAGGTTGTTGCAAATGTATCAAAGGTATTTCCCAAGGATACAGAAGCTCCGCCTGGAGGAGTGGATGATATGACACGATTATCATATTTGCATGAACCTGGTGTGCTTCAAAATCTGGCCGCAAGATATGAACTCAATGAGATTTATGTAAAATATCTATCTTTTTCTATGTTCTGTGTTAGTATTATCTAGGATACAAGAAAGGTTTTGTGATACTGACATTTTAATTTTGAGCTTTCAGACATATACTGGCAATATCTTAATTGCAGTAAACCCTTTTCAAAGGTTGCCACATCTTTATGACACCCACATGATGGGGCAGTATAAAGGTGCAGGATTTGGAGAGCTAAGCCCCCATGTTTTCGCAGTTGCAGATGTTGCTTACAGGTTATTCTTTTTTTTTTTTTTTTTTAATTTTAAATTTACAGGCAATTCTTCTTGATTTGTGCATCACTACAGCAAGTGTCTTTTACAATAACTGTTGATGTATGCTTTGCTGCAAGAATATAGGGCAATGATTAATGAAGGAAGGAGCAATTCCATTTTGGTCAGTGGTGAAAGTGGCGCTGGTAAAACAGAAACAACAAAGATGCTTATGAGATACCTTGCTTATTTGGGTGGTCGCTCTGGAATAGAAGGGAGAACGGTTGAACAACAAGTTTTGGAAGTAAGTAAAAATCCCATGTTCTTCTTAATAATGCATTAAAAATTCTTGAAAACCACCTTTTTTCTTCCATTTATCTTGCAAGTACCTTATTTCTTTGACATAAATTTTATGCGTTCTTTTTGTTACTTCCAGTCCAACCCCGTCCTTGAAGCATTTGGGAATGCAAAAACTGTTAGAAATAATAACTCAAGGTAGGTATTATCAGTTGTTGTTTTTTCACTTAGGCGTTTATGTTCAGTGGCATCCATGGAGTATCGTATCTGAAGGTGTAAAATTTGACATTTTATTAGGTTTTATATATGCTTGATAATTTCTTTCCTTAGCTGTCCTCAATGAATTTTTTATATCCCACTAGCTATAACCACCTGATTTTATTGATGGCATACAATGAAGTCGCTTTGGCAAGTTCGTTGAAATACAGTTTGACAAGAGTGGAAGGATATCAGGTGCTGCTATAAGGACCTACTTGCTTGAAAGATCACGTGTTTGCCAAATTAACACTCCGGAAAGGAATTACCACTGCTTTTACCTTCTTTGTGCAGCTCCTCAAGAGGTGCTTAAGCAAAGGCTCTTTTACAACTTTGTTTTACTATTTTATATTTCCTATTCATTATATTGTTTATTCCTTGTGCAAAAATCTTGTTTTTAAAAAATATTCCATGTAATTTGCAGGTAAAAGATAAATACAAGTTGGGAAATCCACAATCATTTCACTATCTAAATCAGTCTGATTGTTATGAATTGGATGGAGTTGATGATTCTCTTGAATATCTTGCTACAATAAGGGCTATGGATATAGTTGGAATCAGTGAGAGCGAACAGGTTGGTTTAATTATTTATTCTTAGAATACTTGATATTTTTTAAAAAATTGTGTCCCAAGTTTTCTTCAATATTATTATATCTCCTATTTATCAGTTCACGAGAATTACTTAAATTTCTTTCTTCAGGAAGCAATATTCAGAGTTGTAGCTGCTATTCTTCATATAGGCAATATTGATTTTGCAAAAGGAGAGGAAATAGATTCTTCTGTCATCAAGGATGAAAAGTCTAGGTTTCATCTTAAGACAGCGTCTGAACTTCTGATGTAAGTTTATTTTTTTTTTTTACTTCTGATTTAATTTTAGCTGATCCCACGTAGTGGGATAACGTCTTGATGTTGTTGTTGTTGTGGTGATTTTCACAGTGTTAAAAATGCCAACTGCTTGTAATCTGTTTTTTGTTGCAGGTGTGATGTTCAGGGACTGGAAGATGCACTTATTAGGCGCGTGATGGTGACACCAGAAGAAATTATCACGAGAACTCTCGACCCGGCTTCTGCAATTGTCAGTAGGGATGGTTTGGCAAAGACTTTATATTGTCGCCTGTTCGATTGGTAAGAACAAGCATAGACTGTTATTAATTCTTTCCATGGCATTGTACCATGTAAGGAGCAGAGCTATAAAATTTATAAAGGTGATGCAAGTATAACCGGTGATACATCAACAGGTTAGTGGAAAAGATCAATGTTTCTATTGGGCAGGATCCAAATTCAAAGTCTCTGATTGGAGTCCTTGATATTTATGGTTTTGAGAGTTTTAAGTGCAACAGGTAATTTATCATAGAGATTTGCAAACATCTCATTTGTAAGTTTTAAATTGTAATTCTCTTACCATTGTTTTGTGCATTTTAATGTGGACAGCTTTGAACAATTCTGTATCAATTTTACAAATGAGAAGTTGCAACAACATTTTAACCAGGTCAGTTTTTTCTGCCTTAACGTAGCAATGGAACTTCTATGCCAATGTGAGAGCACCTCCAGAAGTAAATATAATGCACCAAAAAAGAAAAAGACATACAATAAATAAAAGTATAGACAAAGAGACACATAAAAATTTATGTGGGTTGGCTTGAACAAAGTCTATATTCATGGGAGAGGACACAATAGTTACGAAATATTGTTTACAATAAAAGGCACTGATATGCCCTTATCAAAAACCTAAGTGCACCTGCCATTGGGTTTGCATATCTTAGAAAAAATATTGAGTTACTTCTTAACATTTTATCCCTTGAGTCAAAATTGTGACAAAATTTAAACATCTATAACTAGTGTCTAAATCAAGCACTTCACAATCTCATTAGACCTTGATGACACCTAAATTGAACATGGTAAGAGAACTTTGAAACGCAATTATTGCACACTTAAAAAGATCTAATAAAACGAAAGTGATTGTCTGCTCACTTTGAATATTGTATCATTACAATTTGGCTTTAGGACAAATTTATGTTGTTCGATCATGTAAAATATTCTCAGTGGGTTCTAAAAATTTGCACCTCGGTCTTTGCTTAAGAGAGTTTTAAGAGATGTTTCAGGTCAAATTTTTAGAAGACAAATTGGATTGAAAATAAAATACTATCTAGAGGTTTTCTTTTTTTGCAAGGACTTTATGATATGATTTTAGATTTTTCATAGGCATAAACATATGTGGTTAATGACCCTTTTTGGTTATGAGAGAGTTTTCAATTAAGATTAATTGTTCGACAAACATTCTATATCGAGCACATAGTAGCAGCAAATTTAGTATTGGATTTGAAACTTACCATTTTGAACTTAAACGCATGGGCGGGTAAAATACTTCCATATCTGGACGACAAACCTAGTCAAGATATCATGATTTCATCAGCTTAAAACAAAATTGTTATAGTTTTTAGTCTGCTTAGTCGGAGGAAGTAGTCGACCTAACATAACTAAAGTATTTTTATTGACAGCCATAAGTTGCTTCATGGAAATGTACCTTATAGAATTGAGATGTATAGTTATCTAAGGGGATAAATTTGAGTCAACTTTAGTTAACAAAGGGCTTTTGTACCCTATTAAGTATATTATATGATTCATTACTCCAGAATTTATTAGCCTTTGGGAACTTGTAGGTTATGGCCGTTATCATAATTTAATAGTGCCTTTTCACGGAAAAACCATTTTCACATCCTTTTTGACGGGATGGTTTGAGAATAAAACTTATCAATACGCTTGATAAGTCTTTTGCTCTTTATGAGTTGAATTTATTATTTTACAAATGATTATGGAGGTATGAGCTGCAAAAATTAATACCTCGGTCTCTCTGTGCCTTTTTTTGCGGGAGTTTTAGCGAATGAATGTTTCAGGTAAAATTTTCTTAAGAAGGGTTAGTTTTAAGATAAAACACTTCCTAAAGATTTCATCCTCATATTGCGAGGACTTTATTGTCTGGTTTGAAATTTCCTTCAATGGTTAGTTACCTCTCCTGCTAATAAGAGGAACTTTCGATTAATGCTGTTTGTTACATATGATCTAAATACTCGAGGTATGGTATCCACATTTTTTAGGGTTTGAAATTAAATTTTTTTATGTTGAAATTCATCATCGTATTCTTAAAGCAAATGTTGGGGGGAATGTAATGAACCCGATTAAGATCCTTTGGTTATGTCGTGGTGGGCCATCACGTTCTCTAATTTACTTAGTTAGAGGAGATTGTTGACCCAACTTGACTGAAGGACTCTTGTTGACAATCATGAGTTGCTTCATTCAAGGGTATATTGTAAACATTGGGTGGATGTTTGCATAAGAGGAGAATTCGAACAATATGGGCTAACAAAGAGTTTTGTGCCGTATCAAGTATACCTTATGATTCATTACTCAAGAATTTGGAGTCATTGGAGAATATATAGGCTATGATCATGCCCGTAATATAATGGTGTCATTTTGCGATAATTATTTGGTTAGAGGGCCCTGATTATAATTTTTTATCTGTGTTATTTGATAGAAAAATTACCAGTTAGAGGACATGTGTTACATCCTTACTGGTGATAGATTATTTTAGAATGAATCTTTGTGATATTCTCGATTATATATTTGCTCTTTATGAGGGGAGGTTATTATCAAATTTATCGAATTTGATAAACTATTGCGAATGGTGAATAGACTCAGTTTTAAGAACTTTCCTAATTTAGAAAAAAGAATAAAGAAATTAAATTAGACTTAATTTTAAGAACTTTCCTAATTTAGCTTGATTAATTTAGAAAAGTATTTAAATTCAAATTTGAATTTCAAATTGAATAAAAACCTTTCCCAAATTATTTAAGCTAATTTAGGCATGTAATAATGATGATTGAAATCATCATCAAGAGGACCAAAGAGGTGTGGCCGGCGGCTATGAGAGGGATAAGGTGAGGTGGTCGGGTTTGGGCCTGCAGCTTAGTGGGGAAAGGGGGTGGCCGACGGTTTGAAGCTTAGGAGAAGAGGTGGCCGGCGGTTTTAAAGCAAGGGAAGGGGTCGAACCACGAGCCAGGGACACTTCCAATGACGGGTGGGTGTTGCTTTTGCCCACACCTTGGGACTTCACCACTCAAGAACTCACAAGCTCTCAAGAAAAAAAACCAGAAATATTTTTATTAATCAAGCATTAAACCTAATATAAGACTAAGGGCCTTATATATGGGCCTCAAAGAGAAAAGAAAAGAATCAACTGAAATGCCCTCAGGGCTACAACTCAAAACAAAACATAATCAAGGGTACAAACATCCAACTTGAAATAAAATGAGTTAATATATGAAATATATCAAAAATATAGGCTCCTAATCGTAACCGTCGATCTCCGATGCTTCCGGTGATAAACGTTCCGGAATCTCCTACTAATATCCCATCTGCTTCGCTCATGAATTTCACTAATCAGCTATAAAACATGCATTAGTTTTACTCGTCACGCGTTCAAAAATTTTGAGTTTTAACATGCTTCTTGGCATCCCCTCTGCGTAGGGGGCATCTACAGGGAGTGCTAGATTTGCTCACCATGCTTATAAAGAAGCGATAAGGTCGGTGTCATGCGACACTACGACCAAGGGTCTTTTACTTTAATACGCTTAAAAAAGTGCATGGAGTATTCATCACATGCATAAGCAAAAGCATGACTTGCCCCATCGCACCACATTGAAACAACATCCAAAAGTACTTATTTAGCAAATTTCCCCATTGCGTTGGAACAATGCGCACGAGTACTTATTTCATAAATTTCTTCGTCGAATTTGGATTGTGCGCATTTCACAAAATCTTCCTTCGAGTTTGGAAGAATGCACAAAATTATTTTATTTTAAGATTTTAAAATTATCCTTTTGTGCAAAGCAATGATGATGTTGTGACGAGAAAATCAGAGGGACAAAAAAAAAACCTTTTTTAAAATTATATTTTTTTGTTTAAATTCTTCTCTTTTATATTTTTTCCTTCTTTTTACCTCCCTCTCTGTAACCTACATATCTCTCTCTCTCTCTCTCTCTCTCTCTCTCTCTCTCTCTATGTTAGAGTGAAAGAGAGGGAGGTAGCTGAGAGAAAGAGAATATGTAGAAGAAACCAAGTAGGGGTTGTTTGTTTGGTTGTGAACTAGGACATGATGGATTCAATGATGGCTGTGTGGATTGATTGTGAGGTGCATGAAGGCCTAAGGAGATGGGATTCATGAACATGGAGATTAGGTCGGTTGTCGACGGCGGCTTCTAATGACGACTTAGTTGGCCTAAGTTATTTAGGTGGCTAGGGTGAGGGGCTAGTCGGGAAAAGCTAATATTAGTTGGTTAGGTGTACGATCAGAAGCTGACAACTTTATTATTATTTATTATTATCTTTTTGTTTATTGCATGAGGAGATGGACGAGATGAATAGACGACTCTAGAACAAAGGATAAGGGATTTGATAATTTTCTTATATATATATATATATATAACTTATTTGATTTGATTTCTTTGTAAATTTAATTAAAATAACACTGTCATTGTTATGTCTCAAGTCTTGGATGAGAAAAATGGAGAGTTGCACTAGATAGTTGACAACCAGCATTAAATTTGTCAAATAATGTTGATATGAATCATTTAATAAATTGTCTTAATGCTAGAGCATTTCTTGGAACGACACACTACATGGCCTGAATATAATGAGAAGTGTGCAAGGGCCGCTGCACGGACGCCCATGTAAAGTGTTAAATAAGCAAGGATTCTCACTTCACGAATGGATGTAGGCAAATAAGCTAGTTTATGAAACTAGAATTAGGATATGAACTTATAATATAAGTTATCTTACCGACAAATTATTTGAATTAATAGATATTGTGATTAATAGAAAGATAAATATTCTATGCATTTACAAAACTACATGAGTTGGACAGAATGCTAAGGAGATTGATAGTTTAAGGTTTATACTAGAAATGTAGGTGTGATTATAAATAAGAGTTTGAAGGATAATGTTGTAGAAATTAATAGAATTAGAGATATAATTATAGATTTAAAGATTGTTGTTGATGCTAAGATTATTAATATTATAAGTGCTTATGCTCCTTAAGTAGGCTTGAATTTGCATTCAAAAATTAAAATTTTGAAATGATTTAGAAGAATTAATACAAAAGATGTATCTTAAAGAAAGAGTTTTTATTGAAATAGATTTAAATGGGCATATTAGTAGAGAGGTAGACTATTTTAAAAGCATTCATGATGGTCATGAGTTTGGAGCGAATAATGATGGTGATATGACCATATTAGGATTTTTCTCTAATATATGATTTTATAATTGCTAACATCTTATTTAAGAAAAGAGGAGTATCTCATCACTTATAAGACTGGATATAATAAAACTCAAATTGATTATTTTCTTATAAGAAAAATAGATTGTTTAGATTGCAAAGATTGTAAATTTATTCCGAGTGAAAATTTATATACCCAACATTATTTATTAATTTTGGACTTTTTAAGATGGAGCATAATATGAAAAATAAGTGTTGTCTTAGGCTTAGATAGGAGCATTTTAAGAACACTAATAAAAATATTTTTGAGAATAAGATTCAAGATCTTAATATTCTGATTATACATGAGGAAGTTAATGTTATGTGGGAAAAAAATAGGTAATGATATCAAGAATGTTGCAAATGAAGTGTTTGAAGTACCAAAATAAAAAGCTCATAATAGTAAAAATAATTGGTAGTGGAATCAAAATGTGCAAAAAAAGATAAAAAAATAAAAAGTTTAATTATAAAAATCTGTTTAGATGTAAAAACTCGAAGAATAAGAATTGGGAAGATATTAATGCCCATAAAGAGTTTATAAAAATATTATATGATGCAAAGAATTTAGTTTTTAATGATTTTATAATTGATTAGATACTAAGGAGGATGAAAGATGTATGTATAAGTTAGCTAAGTAAAGAGATATAAGAAGTAAGGATTTAGTTACATTGAAGTGTATTAAGGATGGAGATAAAAAAATATTTTCATTATAAGAGAATATTTAACAAAGTTGGATGTGATATTTTGCTAAACTTTTCAATGAAAATTATGAGAATATGATTAACTTTAGTGACCTTAGCATCCTAAATGAAAATAGAATATTTTGTTTTTATCGACGTATTAGTAAAACCAAAGTTAGAGATACGTTAAAGAAAATAAAGTGTGAAAAAACTGTTGGACATGATGTTATTTTGATAGAGGTGTGGAAATGCTTATGAGATGAAGGAATTTCTTGGCTTATGAAAATTTTTAATATTATTTTGAAGACTAAAAAGATATTAGCTGAATGAATTGTCTTGATTTCTATTTTTGGGAATAAAGGTGTTGTACAAGAGTGTGCAATTATTGAGGAATTAAGTTAATGTGTCATATTTTAAAATTATGAGAGAGAGTTATTGACCATAGATTATGATGTAATACTAATGTTTCTCAAAATCAATTTGGATTCATGTTGGGTATGTCTACTATGGAAGCTATACTTTTAATTAGAGGTTTGATGGAGAAGTATACAGAGAATATGGAGGATCTACTTATAATATTTATTAATTTAGAGAAAGCTTGATGATAAAGTTCCAAGAGAAGTGCTATGAAGAGTTTTAGAAAAGAAAGTGGATAATAATGCTTTTACTCAAATCATTAATGGTATGATGCAGGAGTTGTTGCTTGTGTTTGGTGTTTTGGCCAAGTATTTCCTATTTTAATTGGATTATATTTAGGATCAACTTTAAGCCCATATTTTTTTTGCTTTAGTCATGGATGTTCTTACGAGACATTTGTAAGCAGATGTACCATGGTGTATGCTTTTTGGTGATGATATTCTTCTTGTTGATAAGACTAGAGAGTGAGTTGAAGGTATACGTTAATTGTGGATGTCAACCTTATACTCTAAAGGTTTTCGTTTAAGTATTTAAACTGAATACATGGAATGTAATTTTAGTGGTAATAAATCTAGTGGGGGATTGTGACTTTGGGTGAGAAAGTCATTAATAAGAGTACACAATTTAAATATCTCGGGTGTATTGTCTAGAGTGGTTGTGAAATAGATGGGGATATTTTTAGTAGAATTCAAGTTTGATGGTTGAAGTGGAGGATTGCATCGGGTCTATTGTGTGATAGAAAGTACCCCTTAAACTTAGGGAAAATTTTAGGAGATGGTGGTGAGACCTACAATGCTTTAGAGCAAAATGTTGGCCATTAAAAT